>VZTY01005112.1:5854-107711 GCA_013400935.1 Turnix velox | reverse complement strand
CTCAGCATCCCCCCACGCCCCGCCGTCTGCCCCGGCAGGGCCCGGCCCTGCACTGGGCTCCGTGGGGCCGCCAGGCTCCGCGCCGCATCCGCGCTCCCGCCCCGGGCTGCGGCCGCGCCGCAAGGGAGAGAGGCGGAGGAGGATTCGCTCCTATCCGCGCTGCTCCGCCGCTCAAGGCTCGGCTCCGCTCCTCGCCGCGCTGTTCCTCTCAGGACGCACTCCGCCGCGGGGCAGTGGGTGCTCGGTCACATCCCTCCGCTCAACGCACCCTGCGGAGCCAGAAAGTTGCTTCGGGCGCCGGTGCGGAGCAAAGCGACTCTAGGTGGTAGGTGCTGCTGCTGCCTAAGGCTTCCGAACCTCCGACTCCATCCGTGCACTCCTCTGCGCCCGGCCGGCGGCAGAGGAGGAGACAAGGAGGAGGAGGCAGAGATGCTGAGGACGGAGGCGGTGTCGGCGCTCCGGCAGGGAGGGGGCGGCAGAGTGCGGTGTGCGCAGCGCCGAGCAGCACTGCCGGCAGGAGGGGGCTCAGCCCCAGAGAAGGTTTTGTCCCCTCTCAGCTTTGTGTCTGACTTTGGCATCGCCTGTCAAACGTGCATCTTTCTAAATGTCATTTCTCTAAATTCCAGCTCCATCCTTCAGGAGTTTTTTTTAATCGCTAGGTGATCGCTGTATCTCTGACTGATACCCAGGCTCAACGGGGTCAAACGTCTGGCTTGTTCCCATAAACAACTTAATGGGATCCTGTGGCCTCTGCAGTGTGCCTTCCCATGGGAGCAGTGAGTCTGCCACAGTTTCTGCCAGGCCAGATGGTGGGGGACACCCTGACGTCTATAGCTCCCAACAGGATGAAAAGCTACTTCATACACATCAACTGGATTCTCCCAATTCCTATTAGCACATTAATACACTCAACAGCTTTGGAAATTAAGGTTGTTTTAAAATAGGAACTGTAAGTTTATTGTCTTAAAAAAAAAAAAAAAAAGATAAGGAGGGAAATAATGGAAAAACTGTCAGAGATGGAAAATTGCTTCTAGATGCTGCTCAGCCAGAATTGTAATGGACATTGATATGACACCTTCTGCACAAATAGATTAATTCAGCAATGAACCATAGCTGCTTCTGGAGATATTTAATATCAAACAGGCTGTGAGCAAAGCAGTGGAGGTGAGGAAAAGTGACAGGGAGACTTAATTTCCCATGGGCAAGTTTGTGCTATACTGTGCCCCTGTGAACTGGGCCGAGATTACACCAGAGAAATAAATCAAAGGGAAAACCCCTGGATTACAGGGCTCAGAGCCTCACCAAATAGAGCTACTGCTGTAGCTCGAGAACTTTGCTCCTCACTAAAGTGAAGTTCAATTTCTTAGAATGCCCAGATGAGCCCAGTCATGTCCTGCAGTTCTGGAGGAAGTGGTTCCAGAGAGCAGGAGCCCCCTGTGTCCAGTTACAATGGAGCTAGCAGCTCATGCTCACCATTAAATTACCCTTTGGAAAGGTGCCCACAGCCCCCCTCAGTGGATGGGTCCTCCTTCCCCCTTTGCAAGATTCAGTCCTCCCCTGTGCACTCCCCACTGTCCCATCCCACAGCTGCTGCTGCCCTTGAGGGAGGTCTTCCCACGTCCCATAGCTGTCACACCAGCCCCAGTGAGACGAGGGTTATTATTTACTCTATGCCAGTACTCACTGCTCCCAGCAGAAAGCAGCATCTATTCAACACTCCTGGACCTTTCCTGGGTTTTCCAGCAAAGAAGCATTATCTCACGCAGTCAGGCCAGCCTGGGATTGCTTAGCAACATCACATGTAGTAATTTCCTGCTAAGCAGCTCTAGCATCTCTTCTTATTAGGGGTCATCTGTCTTAGCAATTGACATGGGCAGATCAAAGTGATCCTCAGGAGGAAGGCAGAGGCAGCATCTCCTGGTTGAGATGAGTGTACAGCAGTGACCCAAAAGCCCAAAGACTAGGACAAGCCCTGCCCTGTGGTGATGGTCTCCCCATGGCAGAAACTCCCAGCACAAGTTCATGTTCCTCAGAAAAAGCCACAGACTGGGTTTGGGGTTGTGACTGACAAATACTCCAGCAGTTGTGAATAGTTTCTAGGGAGTTTGGGCTCTCTTACTCAGCATGAAGAAAGTGTTCCGCTACGTGTCAATGGCTAGCGTGCTAACATATTCCCCATTCTGGTAGCATGCAGGTCTACAGCTCGAGCCTACGCCACATCCACATTGCTACTTCTCCTGCCTGGCTACATCATCCTGTATCAGCAAGGTTACCCCTCAGGTGCCTGGAAGATGCTACACGCTTCATCCCAATTCTTAATCTCATTTGACAGATAAGGGGAACGAAGGATAGAAGTTTGTTGGGGGCAGCTCAAGAGTGTTGGACCAGAGATAAAGGCTGAGTCCGCTCCAGCTGGAATAGTTTTACTCTTAGCCTCAAGGGGTCAAGATATGAGGGCACATCCTACCATTTTATTTTGCCTCCAGGTCATCCTTTCTCACAGCAGCACATCAGAGACCAAATCTTCACAGTTTCCATCAGCCCTAAGTACAGTCCTAAGCAAACTGACAGCAGGACAAATGGAAGATGCTGTTCCATGTCAAATATAGTTCAATCCCTTTTCTATCCTTTAATTCTTTCTTGTTGTGCTAAATGTAAGAGCATACCCCATTTCTAACAAATCTGAAATATGTTAATATGTTACAACTTACCTATTACAAGAGAATACTCTTTTCATACTTATTTCCTGTCTATGTATATTATATACAGACATGGGCTGTAAGCACTGAGTTGCAGGTATTTGCAGAAGATTTCATTGCAGCAGACTTAACCCAAACTGACATCTTCTCCCTCCCTCTGAGGAGCACTGTACAGAAGCCTGGCTTCCCACTAGCTGTCCTTTGACCAGCATCCCACCAGAGATGAAACTCACCCTGGCTGGAAAGGGTCAGTTTTTGATGGAGCAGATGCTAAGTGGACCACAAATTACGTCTAAAAATGAGAAATCATTTAAAATTGAGTGCCTTGTGTCTATTCCTGGCAACAACTCTTGTTGGGTAGGACAGTAATGGTAGGGTAGCTGACAGCAGGTGTTGGGTTTTCCAAGAAAACCACCAACCCCACAAACCCCTCAAAGATTTTAGGTGGCCAAGCTCTTCTGAGTTTTCCAGCCTCTAACTCCTCCACCTGTCAACAGTTGTGCTGTTTCACCACCTACCTAATAAGGAGTGTCTGTGCCCAGAACCTTGGAGCTAGCCCTGCTCTTTAAGAACCTGCAATTCAATAACTGCATATGTTGGATAAGCAGATGCTTTGTCCTTATCCTAAAGCTACTCAAGTTAATTCCCAGCTTGTACATTATAATTTTCAGTAGGTACTTCTAAAAGACAAGATGGTAGATTTCTGTATGGTAATCAAAGCTATGTCACAAATTACAACCCCACTGTGTTGATGATTGCATGAGAATTCTTCCTTCAAAAAACACTGCTTGGTCACAGAGAGACAAAGACTCAAAACCCTCAGAATGTTGCTTGATGTATATTTGACTTTAAGCATATGAATTATCATGATGACACTACTTTGATCAAATTAATGTAACAAAAGTACTGGGAAGGTGGAATCTGGGCAGATCATGGAGATGTCAACAGCTCCTCATAGCTGCCGAGAGCAGAGTAAGGCTCTAGGAAGATCTCAGAACAAACTGAACTGCGAATGTTTTTTTCACTTTCCTTTTTAGTCAATAAAAACCCCAACTAAACAGCACAGCTTTAACTCTACTCTCATGTCACACATAACAACAATATGGCAGTAGAGAGCGTTTTCATGCTGTTCATTACACAGGTAACTTGTTGAATAGAATTTATTGAAGGAAGGAAGAGCAAGATAATTTTAATTCTGTCGAGCATAGCTTCCAAAACACATTCTTTATGCTTCATTTGTTGCAAATGAATGGGTCAGTTAAAACAGCATTTAAATACATTTTGGCCAAAATATTTGCTTTGCACAACCATAAAATACAGAGGGCTGCAATCATCCCTAAGTAAGAATGAGCGAATTGACAGACCCAGCAGATAGCTGTTTATTGTTATACCTACAGTTGCCTTTAGCGTATAACTCCTGTTGAATTCAGGAAACGCTAGCAGAGCTGATTTGCAAGGTTACATTTCCCTGATCTGACTGATATTGTTGGCCTTTGGAAATATGCTGGAAACAAGCATACTCGATCTGCTTGCCTTCCATATGCAAGCCAATACAAACACATGTATGTAAAGTATTTTCTTACCATACTGGCGCACAAAGGTGAATCTAAAATGTTGCTATCTTCTAACTGTATAAGATACATCCAAGATTCCTCCTCCTCCCCCTGCTGTCTTTAGGATAATTAGTGTGTGTAACAACATTCAGATGATTTAATTTCCCCAATTACACAGCTTTACCAAAAATATCCTCTGCATTAAATATGCAGCAGCTCTGATCAGTCGCTACTCCACAACTTCTGCCCTCTGCTATTGCTGCAGATGCTCATCTTCTTTGGCAAGTTGAGAAGTGATGATTTTCTGCCCTATCAACTGGGGAAACGGCAACAGCAGCTCAGCAGCAGAGTGGGGCCTGGCCATGTCCCCACTCTAGCAGCAGCTGCTCCCACAGCACTCCTGGGGATCAGCCATGTAGCTTCTCCCTGAGCCCAAGTAATGAATCATTTTATGCTGTGAAGTGTGAGAATGAGGACATTTGAGATATTATCCTGCTGTTCTCATAGAGGCTTTGGTAGCCACAGGAAAATCAGTTAGTGAAACCTAATTTGCTTGCCTGCAGTTAATAGCATCCAGAAGCTATTTACTTTCTTGCCTACTTTCAGGAAGGATGGGCAAGAGCAAAATAAAAATCAATTATTTTGCCAAGACCGGCAATAGACGTAGTAGTTACACACATGTTAAGTACTACACAAGGAAAATTCAGAAATTTTTCTTTTTCCATGAGTAAAAATGAAGCAGAACAGGTCATTTGCAGATAGCTTGAGGGTATACAGCTTTTTTACCTTCCTTTTTCTTTGACTGAAAAACCAGCCTACTGACATTCTTTCAGTAATGAAAGGAGGGAAGCCAAAGTTAGGAGCAGGGAAATCAGTACTTTCCTGTAGGCCAGTCTCTGGAGCTGAGTAATGCTGCAGAGATGCCTATAGTGCATTTGGCCACAGGGCTCTTATTCTCTGCATAATCATACTCAGGCAAAAAGAACCCCCAGCATCTCATGGGCATCAAACTACCAGCTCCAGCTCAACAGACCAAGGCACCACTAACCATCTCCCTTGGGAGCTCATTCCTCTCAAGCCTACTAACAACATAGCTTAGACCTCTCTAATCCTCTCTAAGTAGTGCAGATTTCTCCCCCATGACACCTGAAAAATGCAGTTTTCCCTGGCTTCCCGTGCAGCTACAACTCTCCCTAGCTCACTTCTGTGTTTTATCTCACCCTGCCAAATACACTCCCACAGGTACCTCAGCCAAATGCTGCTCCAGAAGTTATTTTCCAAACCTATTGCTTTGACCATCTCTCAGAGCTCCTCTCTGAGAAGACCTCCGGTGAATTCTCTAAATCTTGTGTCCTTGTCTTTATTTCAAAGGTCTTCCCAGAGAGCTCTGCTTTGTCTTTTACTACTCATTCAGCACCAAGAAATGAGTTTCCTCCTCCAGCTGGTCATGAAATCAGCCTCCCTCTTGCTTTGCCAAGCTCTCAATCACATTCACTTTTTCTTTCATGCTGTCCTTTCTGCATGTTCTTTTTCCTTCTAAGCACATGTTATCCTCCCTTTGCCTGTAAGCATACTCTAAAAGAACAGGAACTCCCCTCCTCCTCCAGTGCATTTTTTCCAACGTAACTCTGCTCCAAGAATTTGATCAACTTCCACTTTGTTGTTTCCTTCATCTCCCTTCTTGCAGTCAAGCCTTGTCTGTCTTCTGTGTCCTCCTGAAGTCCCCTGGCACTGCAGTAACATCAGTGATGCTGATGACATGTAATTAGTTACTCATCTCATAGCCACAAGCACCCACCTTAATGCACAGCACCAGCCACTTCTGCCTCCCTGCTGCATCATGTGCTTCCCTTGGAACAGTTTTTGAGACATTAACACCCATTAATTATAAAAGTGCATGAGAGGTGCACATTCTCCAGGCTTAGTTTTACTGCAGGCTCCCTCAGTAAGGCTTGTAATCCCCAAAATCTTGTAATAACAAGCTGGGCAGAAGGACAGGCCAAGCTGCTGCATTAAAGCAAAGTATAATAGTCTGCTCATCAGCAGTGCTCCCATTGCTTTTTAGTAACATCAACACCCTTTCTTGTTTAAGCAACAAAGAGAAGTCTAGAGGTTAATTAATGAACACACTCACTTTAGTGAAAAAGGAAAAAAACAAACACAATAAAAAACCCCCTAAAATTCTCAAAAGCAACAAACTAGCATTTGACTGAGTTTTCTAGTGGGAAGAGATATCAAGTTTAACACAATTTAAACACAATGAACTGTCCATTGGCTTAGAAAAATCACAAAGCTTTTGACCCTGCTTTTATAACACTTTAATAAGTGTTTGTGTTTCCTGTCAGTCAGGAGAACAGCAAATTATGTGGCACACAGCAGAAGACAGCAATCTGCCCCATGTAATCCATACCCTGCAGAGGCAGGAAGACATTTCAGTAATGGCAGAACATCAATTAAATCTGCTCATACATCTTCTTTTGGCATATGACATGGTGATTGACAACCTTTCTACCTTTCTAGAGACCTGGCTCTGGCACCAAGATGAGGAAAGCTTCTAAAGTAATGACTTCCATCAGGGACTCATGAGTGAGGTGTTCCGGGCTTAGAAGGTTCTTTTGCCTTCTTTTTCCTTTTTTCTGTTTGAATGAAATGACTACTTAACTTTTTCTTCATTAAGCAAAAGAAATTTAAGAAGCATTTTAGTCACATGTCTGGATTCAGAGCTGAAAACTTACCAAACTGCATATGCAGAACTGCCCCATGACCTGGCTGGTTATAAAGCCCAGCTGGCAACCATGGAACCTGTTCTGAAGTGTCAGCAAAACCCAGGGATACCCTGGAGGCAGTGTTGCAAGTGCAGGGCTTTTTCTTGCTATAAACAATTAATCTCAGAAATACTCTGCCCATGAAGTCACTCCGGCCTCAGCAGAACTAAGCACAGCCTGAAGGTGGCTGCCAGTATTGCTCAGCTTCCCCAGTAGTGCCCTGACAGGAAAACCCTGCATCTCTCAAGTAGGGTAGCCCAGCACATTAAATCCAAACAGATTGAACCTTGTAGGGCTTCTATCTCCATAGCCACCTCTGAGTTTTCTGTCTCCACTGCCTCCTCTAGATCTTCTTGGCAAAATGAGGACCAAAGGAAAGTTCAACCCACACAACCAGTCCTCTCTGCTTGAAACCAGCTGGGCAAATGTTGGTTAAACAAGGCAAATATTCACTGAGAAACCTGTCCTAGGCAGAAAAAATAATTTTGTGTGGTTTTGGACTCACCAAGGTCAAATTAAGTGGCTTCTGTTAGAAGAGGAGATGCACTGCTAGCATTTGCACAACTGGCAATGCAAGATAGTGACCCAGGAAGAAGAGCTTTCTCTTACTCAACTCTGCCCTGGACTTGAGAAGGAGTGAAGGACAAAAGCCCCCTTCAGACAGGATGGATTATGGGACTGTATGTCACAGGCATTCAAAATAAACAGCAGTGCAATTTGTGGAGCAACTTTGGGAGCTTAATTATTTCTCAGGATTCAACTTTAATGACTCCTTTCTACTCCCTGGATCCTAAGCAGCAAGTTACCTCATGTTGTGTTAGAAGCTGAAGCTGCAGCAGGCACAGCATCATCTGACCCAAATTAAAAAAACAAAACAAAACAAAACAACTCTCTATGGTTCCCTTACCAAGAACAAACACATGCTTTGGAAATAAATTGCTCATAGACCTTCTGGCTTCAAGCTAACAGTTAATCTTCCTATTTGCAAAGATGTCCAGGTATATATGGGAAAAAACTTCACTGCTCTTTTAAGGGTCTAACTGAAAAGTCTCCCTACTTTACAGAAAAGCTTGTGTCCTCAGAATAACAGATTACCACAGCTCCTGGCAATCACAGTGCAGCTCAGCTCTATGTCCATGCTGCAGACTGAGGTGCATTACAGAGACTGCAAGCTGTTACATAAACCAAACTCCTATTATGGTGGTTGTAGCAGCAAGATGTCCAAAGGGATGTTTTATACACAGCATCTCTCAGACCTTAATCAAAGCACAATCAAATGCCTTTTCTTTCCTTCCCTTTAAGCTTCACTGGAGAAATATTTTATTACTTTAAAATCATCCAATACTTCACAACTAATTCCCTGAGTTACTAAAGCTTGAGCGAGTAGACTAGGGTCTAGCTCTTGCAAATCCTCAGTCAATTGAGATTGGAGTTTCTAAAGCCTCAGTGCTGAGTGACTCAGACCTGGACTATCAGAAGACAGATGTCAGTGGGCAGGAGGCTCAATAGAGCCCAGCTCTGCTCATTGTTGTCCCTGTCTTGTCCTGAGAACGAGCAGCTGTGTTGCTTGGGAGCAGGACAGAGAAGTAGGCAAGCAGGTGATGCTTTGGCCTGGAAATGCTATGTGGGACCAGGCACAATCAGCAGGCTTGGGCACCCAGATCTAACAGGTCCACCACATTTCTCAGGGAACTTGCTGAGGAAGATACAGGAAAGAGTGTTAAGGTGCCTGTGGACAGAAAGTATGTTGCTACAACAAAGGTCTGTGATCGCAGATCCACCAGGCTCCTAGAAATACCCTGGCCCTGGTCGACACTGGTGGCTGATCCACTCTGTCACTCCCAGCATATGGGAGTCATCAGGAGTGTGAGTGGACATAGCTGTGAGGGCTCTGCAGTGAGTGTGCTGCATCACAGCACCTTGAATATCCACCTTCTGTCTCAGAGCGATGCACGTTGTCACAAATACCCCCCAGTACCACCACAGTCACCCTCAGGAGCTTCAAGCACACACAGGTCCCCTCCCGGGGAGGGCAGGAACAGCTTTCACTGTCGCAGCACGAGCTGGCTGTCTCCTGGCGGTAAAGCCACACTAATTGCTGTCTGGTACAATTAGGCTTATTCCTCCTTGCAATTTAATTTGTGTGAGAATGCCAGTTCAGCAAGGTATTTGCATGCATTTGTGGCTCCTTCAATCAGTGGCACTTTGCAGTCACTAAGACAACGGCCAAAGCTTCACCAGGGCTCCTCTCCTCCTGGCTGGGAAGATGCTCAGAGGGCAAGCCACAGGGCTGTTTGGATGATGGCAGGGGTGCACCCAGTCCTTTTCCTGGTGAGATCAGGGCAGGAGAACTGAAGACCTGACACATGTAACATGGCAGCCAAGGTTACCTTTGAGAGGCCCCTTCTCACAAGGTTGTCTGGCCCACAAGGCTCTGGTGTGTCCAAAAGAGCACACACTTTACCAGGACCACCAGCCAAAAGTCTAAATGATGCTGTGTTTAACTTAGGAAAAGGAGATAAAAGATTTAAGAAACCAAAATAAGATTAGTGCAAATCAGTGTTTTGGAGCACTGTGATGTTACACTTTAAATATTTCTTATGAGATTAGGAACATCTTGGGTGCCATTCCCAAAAAATAAACAGGTCTTCAGACATCTGTACTCCACATTGTTTGCCCTGCACACAGAGGCTAGATGTGGGAAAGCTATTACATCCCTCTGACAAGTTCTTCCTACAAAAAAAACCCCAATGTATTTCCTTAGCTTTCAAAAAACACAACAACCAACCCCTATTTGGAAAACAAGAGACCTGTGGAGGTCTAATTTGAAATTTATCTCACCATCACACCTCCTGTTCCAGAGACATGCCTAAAGACAGATACTTCAGAAAACAGGGAACTATTTTCAGACTTAGCCATGTCCTGCCTTGCCTGGTTCTCTCTGATATTTTCTTCAAGAAAGAGCATCACAGAGGTGGCTGCAAAGACTTTAAAGGCAGAAAAGCCCTTGGTGCTGAGAGGCAAGCAGACCCTTAAGGAGAGAGAGACACAGCATTGCATCATCAAGGAATTTGACAGATAAAGTGTTTTATTTGTAAAGCTAGCAAAAAAACCCAAACAACTCACTGTCCACAATAACCGAAGAAATTAAGATCATTCCTTATGTGTCTCCCCTGCTTTTTAAAAAAACATACCAAAACACTTTTCCTTAACTTTGATGCTTATAAAAATACACAAAAATATTTTACAGTTAAACCAGAAGCATTTATTTCTGAAGGCTGTAGTCAAGGTACATAATTTCAGCAGCAATTGCCTGTGGGCAGTGGAAGGAGCTACTGAATGTACCATCAGCAGAGAGACCAAGGGGAGGTCAAAGAGAACTGGGAGAAGGTATTCATCTTCCTAAATGGGTCATAAACTCAAATGACTGACTGCAGCCAAATAAAAAGCGGAAATATTTCCATTGTGCATCAAAATAACAAATAGAGGACTTGCTGGAGTCCCAACAGTGCTTTAGCGGAGCATCTAATAAGAATTGAAGGGAGCAATGTGGTCATCACATACCACAAATGTCCAGGGCTGAATGCCATCTGGCCTCCTTGGGTAGTTCTAAGTTCTAAAATGAGATTTCTGACACAAAAAACTCTACATTGTGCCCATTTATTGACCAATGACAGTTATTTCCTCTTTCCCTCTAAAACCACTCCTAAGGGGTGCACCAACTGGCAGGTTACTGGTCCTCAATCTTAGCTCAAGTGAAAAGTGCATTTTGGTTGTGCCAGGCGTTGCTAGATGCTTGGCCATTTCTGGAACTTCAGTCTCTTCCTCAAAGTCTCAGCGATCCAGTTCACCTCCATTACCCGAGGCCCCAAGAAATCTGTGCGGGTGGGAAGGAAGGATAGAGGCAAGATTTGGATGTGACAGTGTTACAGGCAGATACTGCTGGAGCAGTGACAGGGGACTGAGCACACAAAGGCTTCTTTCTGCTCATGGCCATGCCCAAGGCAGGTGCTATTCAGATAAGGGAGATAGAGCCAGAGGAAAATGGAACCTCCTCCCAGCTGGACCAGGAGACAAATCTCCAGCACTTGTGCAGGCAACAAAAGACTCTCCCAAGCAGCTTGCTTCAGTCATGAGCCTGGCAGTGTTTAAACTCACCAAGGGATGCTCCACATCAGCTGTGTGAGTTTTTTGAGTGTCATGAGCCAAACAGCAGCTCCTTGCTCACAGATTTACAGTGCCACAGATCTACCACAGCAGCTTTTACCATCTCGCTCAGATAGCCCTTTGGTATGCATCCCCAACGGTATCCTCATTTCCACCATGACCTGAGCTGCCCAGCCAAGGCACTGAGCATCCCCTTATCCTGAGGGGCTCAGTTCTGCACTGATAGACACAGCACTTCCCATTGCTGTTGTTTCCTCTTTTTTTATCCTCTGGTCAGTCTTTTCTATTTCTTCACATTCCCCATTGCCTTTACAGGTGCAGCCAAGGGGAAAGAAAATTATTTGCTATTGGACAGGAGCAGAGTATTCTTTCAAAAGCAGCAGAGAGAAATCTCTTTTTATTGACACCTGTAACCTAGAGGGGGGAAAAGAGACCCACTGCTTTATAGAAAATTTACAGAAGTGAATGGCACACAAACACGACCAAATCTCTCTTGTTTGTCTCCACAGGAGGAAATAGCCAGAAGAGCCTTCCCATTTGCTCCACTGCTTCCAGTCTGACTCCCCCAGAGCCCAGCCTCAGGCTTCCCAGCACCTGGTAGGGCTTTGCCACCCCATGGCAAAATTACTCCAGGCTGCTAAATGGGACACAGCACTGGTTGCTGCAGAGCAGTTTAAGAGAAGAGATGTGACAGACCATGGCAGCGAGTCCCCAAATACCCAGCAGCAGAAGAAAAGCTGCCCTGATATGATTTTTCTAGTTCATTGGAACTGAACAAGGAGGTGGCCATAAAACTTTCAACTTCTTTGCACCCAGATCACAGGCAACCCCAGCCCAGGGCATATTTATACTTTGATTCCAACCATATTCCATCTTGTTTGAAGGACCGTGATCAGGAAGAGGTTCCACTCCACTGGGGAGGGAGTCACCATCCGTTCTCTCACCACAGCAGCAGCCAGCAAGAGCCAAGTGGCAACAGATACAAGAAACACATCACTGAGACACAGCATGTTTACAGAAAAAAAAAACCTAAAGTGCTAAGAAACCAGCTAATAGATATTTTCTCTTATCATAAAGACTTAGATGTTAAAGAGATCTGTATTTTCTTTAAAACAATTGTTTTCTTTAAAGGAAGACTCCACGCTTTCAGAAAGACATATTTTCCACACAGAAGCACTCCATCATCTGGTCCTTCACTAACTGCAGTCAGATCACTTTTCCCCTTTCTTGGCTCACTCCCTCCCTCCCTCACTTATTACATCTGTAGAAGTTGTATGGCACACATCTTTAGTTTTACCTGTACCATTCCCCTCCCATGCTCTCCCACACCTCCAGGCTGCACTTTCTCCGTTCCCCCCTCTCCTGCTGCACAGGACCCAGCCCAAGGCAGAGGCAGGTGCAGGAGCATTAGCTGTGAGTCCTTCACATCAGCTCTCAGGGGCTTTTCCCCCCCAAAGGCCCAGAGCAGCTGAGCCCCATCACTGTGACTGAGCCTTGTCCATGTTCCATATCAGTAATCAGAAATGCCAGGATTTACTAATCTGCACCCCCCAGTGACACAAACCTGAACATGTAGCTTGAGGAAAACCTCACTTCAGGGCCCAGCCCCTTACCTGTGAAGTATTAGGAGACTGACGCTGCATTTCAGCAAAAAAGACATTACATAGATGTAAAAAAAGGGTTTTGCTCTCCTTCCATCTGTTCTTTAACACTCTTTGAGCTGTTTGTTTAAAAATTAAAAAAAAGTTTTTAAACTATTTGGACTTCTGTAACAAAAATGCATGGGTTTATTATTTTTAAAATACTCAAATTCCCAGCACTTATGTTTGCCTTCCACAGGGAGGCTTCCAGTGCTGCCTGGGAGCTCCAGCATACCCTGGGCAGCAGCAGCTCTGTTGGCCCAGGCAGGGCAGGAGCAAGCAAACTCTGAGGATGTTGGACACCTTCACATTTCAATATATAATTTTTTAACTGAAGAAATAAGAGGGTTGAGACAAGTTTTAAATCTATGCTTTAGGAATTCTGTTTTCAAAAAAATTTCTATAGTGGGAGAGGAAAGAAACACCTCTGAAGCAGGGGAAAGTGGGGGAGGTCAGTAGCTGGGGCAGACACAGCCTTGATGGTCCTGTCCATCAGGTGTAGAGCAGGCAGCAGCAGGGACAGCTGTGGAAAGAAGTCTGACATCCCACAAAGAAAGACCACTTCATCCACCACATCATGCCTGGCAATGCTGGAATACAGGAATTGCCCCAGGGGCATCTCAGTCCTGGCTTTACAGCCAGAGCAAGGCTGGGGTCAACCTGCTGGGTGGGATCCTGGCACTAACAGGTTTAGTTAAATCATGTATTTTGAGCTAAAATGTAGAAGATGAGCTGAAGAAAATGCACCTGCACTGCAGCTGCATGGTCAGTGCCCATCACTTGGGAGACATGAAGGTTTAAAGAACCTGTGGAAACTGCCCATCTAAACCTCCCAGTTTTGGCTCAGTTCTGCTAGAAAAGATGTCAATGCTTGTTCTTCCCACTGCTGTCCTGCATCCCCAGGCTGGTGGCAGGTTGGGATGTGGTCACCAGCACTTTGAGAAGCTTCTGGTCTGATGACCATGGGAAGGATCCACCCTGACTGGGTTATCCCAGTTTTCCTACCTGCTGAGCATGGACTCTGTATGTCTTTACCATAGGCAGAGGCAGCAATGCTACTGGAAGTCTGGATTTTCCCACAGGATGCATGCTGCAAGTGCTCAGCACTGGTTTTGTGGCCTGTGATAATGCAATAATTTGAGAAGAAGGTGTTCAGGGCTCTTGGAAATGTCAGCCTTGTATTGCTCCAGTGTGATGGGGCAGCATTTCTCTGTCCCCAGAGCAGGCAGGGAGTTAAAAGTCAATACTGGTGAGTTTGCTATTTTCATCTAGGGTTTTTGCCACAGAATCCAGTCTAAACCTTCCCTGAGGCAACTTGAGACTGATTCCTCTTGTCCCATCTCCTGCTGCATGGGAGAAGAAACCGATCCCCACTTCTCTACAACCCCCTTTTAGGCCACTGTGCATGGGGGCAGCCCTACAGTGTATACCAGGATACCAGAGCCTGGAGGAGAACCATTCCAGCCACAGCAGGGCTGTGTAGGGCTCAGCATTTCCCCAGAAGCCTCTCAGCTATGGACCAAATACTGGGCTTGAGGTCTGAAAAATCTCATTGTCTGCTGGCTCATCCTGAAGGGTACAAGGGAAAGCGTTTTGTCCCCATTATGATGCTCATCCCCTATGGAGTGTGACATGGTGTGGCTCTGACACCCAGAAGGAGATGAGCAGCATCCTGTTAATGAAATTATAACCATGGCTCACACAGCGAATTTCTGCTGAACACATCTGAAATCTCTTTCCCTCAGAGGCTACACAACCAATGGCTGGGAGTTATCTCGCTGTTGTTATAAAAGCAACATGATTAGAGAGCTGAAGCTAATTTAAATCCTGTCAAATGCCATTGTAAAGCAGCAAGAGACAAGCTGGTATATTATGTGTTCTGGAGCCATCCTCGGAGTGGGCACATTAGTGTGATACCCAAAATCTGAATGGCTAAATTCAGAAGCTTTAATATAAATTGCAAATCCACCGTGAACAGGTACTGTTTAATAAGGCTTTCAGGTACTTAAGGCGCAAGTCTCATTTAATTGTGTGGCCATTCAAGGACTCTTAGATGGTCACAGATTGAAGGATCTTCTTGAATCCTCCATCACCTGAGCATCCTCTGGCTACTGTGGCAGTATGAGATGAGGGGAATGACTGAAAAATGCAGGTACTGGTGAAAAAGCCAAAGTGGAGTTTCAGTGTATAGGTCAGTTGTGTTGGAGACTGTTTTCATCCATGCTCTGTGGTCTTTCTAGGGGGTTAGGATGGTGGATGGGTTCTAAGAACTGTGCTTTGTAGCTTTTAAAGAAGCATCTTATACTCTCCTGAAAGGCAATGTGGCACTCTGGTTATCTTGGGGCAGACAAAGTGGCATTTGCAGTCCAGGACAGCCCCATCAGCATGTCATGACAAGCAAACCAGACAACGACCTAAGAGGTTTTGTCATGATCTTTATGGGCTGATGCAACACCCCAGAGCTCTGGCAGTTGCCACCTTGCAGAGCCTGAACCATCAGATTGATACAGACAGCCACAGAGTGTCTGGCAGCCAGACCCATCACTGGCTCTCGTCTATGCTGGACATGGATTTCATGCCCTGCTCCATTCCTCCATCACCTGACACCATCACAATGTCCTCATGGGGCCATCAGGCAGCGTTGCATGAGTTTCAGCCCTCTGTGGGAGCTTTGCCCTGGAGCTGCCTCCCCTGCTTCAGCCAGCTCATCATTTCCTACCACATCATTTAACATCCTGTGCCACAAAGTTGTAATGTAAGAGGGAGCAGAAAACACTCAGAGTGTACAGGAAGGTGAGCAGAAAGGAAGACCAGGCTGTTGCCTGCCAAGCACAAGGGCTAAGAAGGCAGGCTACCTTATTCCAGGCATGTTCCTACCCTCTCAAGTCTTTCACAGGCTGTAAAAAAAACTGTTCAGTGTTGAAAAATTCAACAAGAGCAGTAAGTTGGCAGAACTTTAAAATGAAATGGGCTTTAGGGAGTCCCCCCCGCAAAGACAGAGGCAATCACCAAGGTGAGGAGGTGGGGGGGCCTGCCCTCTTGGCTTCCTGTCTGTGGAGCAGTGCTGATAGATACTCAACAAGGGAGATTCAATGGATGAGGCTTCTCAGCATGAGCTAAATGAAGACCAGTAGCCTCCCAGATGAATTCCACTGCTGGATTCCTTGAATAACACGATACTATCTCTGGCCTGTACTTTCTGGGCAGCTTCTGTGGTTTCTCCTAGGAGATAATATAGCTGCTTCTGCTCCAGAAATGACTCTTTAAAATCAGTGCCAGAGCATTGATCTTACAGGGTTGATTGGCTTGAAGTCAAGTGAAAGTGGAAGACCAAAGGAGTGATGTGATCCTTGTGGTCTAATCTATGATTAAAGGGAGTAACAGCAACAAGCTCAAAATGGAGATATTTCTTTCAGGCACCAAACACTGCAGTCTACTTGCCTGGCCATGAGCATCACCTGTTTTCTGGCCTAGAGGAAAGATGGAAAAGCCCTAAAACTCTGCAACCCCAAGGGTTGCTCCCTTCCTTGAAGCAAGATTTCTGTTTCTGTTCCTGCTTGTATTCCCATACAGAAATTCATAAATTTCTATTTCTATCCAAAGCTGCCTTTCCCCCCAAGACATCTCATGCAGCCTTATTACTCTTCATCAGCACTCCTGCCTGCTAGGACCTCACCAGTTCTTGACCAGATTTTGTGCATCTTCTGAGAACCCTACAGCTATTTTTTTTTAATATAGTCTCATTTATATTACAACAAAGATGAATTCTTAATTCTTTGACTCACTGAAAATACATTCTTTCTCCAAGATCCCACCCAGGTTAGTGCTCTAGTCTCAGTCTGAGCCCTGTGAACCAGCCTGTGACTCTCCTGTGGAGGTGAGTGGGTCTGTTAGCTCAGTCAAAGTGAGACTCTTTGTTCCTTTGTTTTATTATGGTATTCTGGCAACCAACTTAAAATACTCAAATTTGTGGCATTTTCTTGTTGGATGTCACTAAGGTGAGAACTCAGTTTGGCTGTATCATCAGGAAAGACTTCCCCAAACTGAGGTATCAGCCCAGGGTTCAGTGGCAGAGCTGGAAACTGGGTTCTCCTGAACTTCAGAGCCCAGTTAGCTCTCAGCCTCTCTGTTATACTTCACCGTGGTCACCAATGTTGCCCTGCTCTTTGAGTGCTGCTGGGGACAGGGATGTACCTGTGACTAGTAACAAGAGTGTGAAGTATTTTTAGAGTGGAGTTAACAATCCCGAAATGAACTCATCCTTTCATTTCATGTGCTGGCATCACAGGCTGTCACAGCTTTATTTTTAAATGGCCTTTCCCTTTATCACCAGGAAAATTTCTTCCCATTGACCTGAACAGCACTAGCAAAGTCAAGTGGAATATATGTATTCTTTCCTACTCACTGAACATAGTCATTGTTAATCTGAGCATGTCAAAAGCAAAAGGGACAAGGCATGGAAGGTAGTTAACACTAACACGGTGGGATCACAGGGGAAGGGGCAACAAGGAAGCCTTGTTGAAGGCTAGGTTAGATGTTTAAAATGGAAGTGAAGTGAGTGTCTGTCCTGGGCTAACAGTACCCACCTCTGTCTCAGGGGACATGGCTGTGGCACAAAGATTGTTGGCTGAGAAGAGACAAAAAATCAATGGCCTTGTGGGTGAACGGCAGCATGAGAAATAGAGATATGTGTTTGCATGTCTTAAAACTGTGAGTGAGAAACCTGCAAATGCAGCTCACAGCTTTTGCAGAGCTCACCACTTCGGGCTTACCAGGAAACATTTTGTAGCCACTTTGAAAACTGTGAGTCCAGGCAGCAAGTACTCAGAGACTCTTCTAGGAACATCCTTATCTTTTAAGTCAGACCTTCACATAAGTTCAAGAGTGGGGGACACAAATATATTTCTGAATAGAAGCATACAACAATTAGCTGAAGCCATGTAACCTGTAATAAAACAACTGAATAGCCCGGGTGACTACTAAGCAGGAATTCTTTACTGCAATGCTGGACACATGGGAAATAATTTTCACAAACCGTGTGTTCCAAGTTCAGCAACAGGCACAGTATTTTTGTATCACAGACTGAGAACTGAACAGAAACTGATTATAAAAGACTGATACCTTAACAAAAACTGATTACAAAGCTTCCCATGACATAATCCCATCAACAGTCATTACCTGAACCATTGCTTGTAAGGACACTGCAGGCCCAGCAACACCCATTCACAGCCCCTGTTCACAAGGACACTCCTGCCACTCACTATTTGCAAAGAAACTCCTGTCCTCATCATTGAGTGTCCCTTCATGGTGGACCTTGTTGCTGTTTTCACTTCAAGCAGGATTACAATGAATTTCTTAGTATCTCCTCTTCATTCCCCTTTTTCTTTGTACTGGCAAATGTTCGGCAGAATTTAGATGGCCAATGAATATCTCAATATCACCTCTTCATAGCTATGCAAATAATTTTGAGAGAGAGCATTTGAGGGTAGCAGGACTGCCTCATGTGAGGATAATCAAAGGACCAGCTCCACATTCACATTATCTCAGCTTGGGGCCAATGTTCAAAGCTCCTGCAAAAAAACTCACCAGAAGCCAACTCTCTGACCAGGGCTGGAAACCAACCTACAGGTTTCTTTCCAAAGAGAGGGGAAGGAAGAGAAAGAAAAGCCTAGAGGAAGAGTGTTACCATGCAGCGAGCAGATGAGAATGTCTGAGAGAGGGTGAACATAATTTTCTTTCCTCCTCAAGAGTTTTCTGGGAGTAAAGTTTTTCTATAAAATCCACCCAAGGCCTGACAGCACTTAATTCAGTCTAAAGGCATCTGAGGTGGTTAGTGGAAGGAGAGGGAGGAAGGCACAGAGCATAAGGGATTGACCCCTTCCACAGCATCCAGGAAGGAGGCAAATCTCCCCAGAATCAGTCCCTACCACTTGCCTCCTCCCAGTGGTTATGTGAGCAATTCAAAAGTAGGAACTATGCTTATACATTCATATTATGTCCAACACAGCAAATTCCAGTTTTGGCAGTGAAGTTCATCTGGAGAAAAAAAACCCAAAAGCAGAACGTGCCAAATCACACCAATCAACCAGAAACTGTCAAAACCCTCTTTGCTGGTACAAAACATCTGTGTCTCTCACTCGCACTAGAGGTTTGAGGTAGAACAGAAAATCTCTGTCAGAGTTTTCAGATGGTATATCACTATACCACAAAATCTGGGTCTAATTAATTCCTGAAATTGGTGACGTTACACTTGGAGTGACTCTGCTTGTTAAGCCTGATGAGCTTGGAAGGAAAAGAATAAAAATGTACAAATACTTCAATTTGATTTCAAAGCAGACAGAGACAGTTTCTAATCATAGAATCATAGAATCATAGAATCATAGAATAATTTGGGTTGGAAGGGACCTTAAAGATCATCGAGTTCCAACCCCCCTGCCATAGGCAGGGACACCTCCCACTAGACCAGGCTGCCCAGTGCCCTGTCCAGCCTGGTCTTGAACACCTCCAGAGAGGGGGCATCCACAACCTCTCTGGGCAACCTGTTCCAGTGTTTCACCACCCTCTCTGTAAAGAATTTCTTCCTTATGTCAAGTCTAAACCTACCCCCCTCCAATTTCTATCCATTGTTTCTAGTCCTCCCATCCGATATTATGTTAAAAATTCCTTCCCCTGCCTTTCTGTAGGACCCCCTCAGGTACTGATAAGTTACTATGAGGTCCCCTCTGAGCCTTCTCTTCTCCAGGCTGAACAACCCCAACTCCTTCAGCCTGTCCTCATAGGGCAGTTGCTCCAACCCTTTGATCATCTTCGTGGCCCTTCTCTGGACCCTCTCCAATAGCTCAATGTCCTTCCTGTGTTGAGGGCTCCAGAACTGGACGCAATACTCCAGGTGGGGTCTCACCAGTGCCGAGTAGAGGGGTAAAATCACCTCTCTGGACCTGCTGGTCACACTCCTCTTGATGCAACCCAGGATTTGGTTGGTGCCTTCTTGGCTGCGAGTGCACACTGCTGGCTCATGTTGAGTTTGTCATCAACTGACACACCCAAGTCTTTCTCTACGGAGCTGCACTCAAGCCACTCTCCACCCAGCCTGTGTCTGTGCTTGGGATTGCTTCCACCCAGGTGCAGGACCTTGCACTTGGCCTCGTTGAACTTCATGAGGTTGGCCTGGGCCCACCTCTCAAGCCTGTCAAGGTCCCTCTAGATGCCATCCCTTCCTTCAGGTGTATCAACTGCACCACACAGCTTGGTGTCATCTGCAAATTTGCTGAGGGTGCACTCGATCCCACTGTCCATATCTCCTACAAAGATGTTAAATAGCACTGATCCTTGAGGAGCACCACTCCTCACTGGTTTCCACTTGGACAATGAGCCATTGACTGCAACTCTTTGAGTGCAACCATTCAACCAGCTCCTTATCCAGCCAGTGGTCCATCCGTCAAACCCATTCTTTTCCAGTTTGGTGACTTCCAATTGGAGATTAGTCTTAATTGAAAGGTTAATAAGAACTGTACTGAAAAACTTAGGGGCCGAAGCTGGTAGAGGTGAACTTTTATGAAGGTTTAACAATTAGAATGAAAATCTAGTACTCTTCTTTGCCTGTCCTTTGCAGCATCACTGCTGTGGGACATCAGAAAGAAATAGTAGAAGACCAGAAGAAACATCCAAGTTCTGAAGTCCCCAGAAGACAGGGGGTTTGTACAAAACATGGCAGAACAGAAGCAGACTCTGTTTCACAAATGGGATGATCATTACTCTGCTGTCAATGTTTTTTTTTTAATTCAGAAAGCCAAAGTGGCCTCATTTCAGGAAGCAATGAGCCAAGCTTCATTCTGCCTGAAATGGCAGTTCAGTGCATTAGTGCCTACACCTCCTCTTTAAAAACGTGTGTGGCTAGCCTACAGCAAATTCCCATTAAGGAGAAAGAATTATGAAAATGTCCTAATAAAGTGGGACAGAGCAATTTTAATGAAAATGGATGCAATTTAATTAATAAGAAAAATATATGCCTTTTGCCTAGGCACAGCACTGCAGCAGTCATAGTGACTCTGTGACCTCTGCAATAAGTGACAATTTCTAACTGGAAACAAAAGAAGCAACACCCAGCTCACCTGAAAAAATAGTCATCAAGGTATTGCTCATCACAGCAACAAAGGCCAGAGTCACAATGGATAAGACCCATTCCATCAAGATACAGCTATAATTAACTGAATTAATATGAACTTAGAGTACAAAGTAACATGAAAATGACAGGTCTGACAATATATGGCCAGTAAATTAATATCAATGATCTGCACCCACATCAGAACAAGGAAGTCTTCCTGTTCTCCAATATACCCACTGAGATTTCCTACTGTGGCTGACCTGTCCTACTCCCACTGGTGTCCCCACACACAGCTGAGACATTTGGGGCTCAGGACCACTGTAGCATCTCCATTTTGCCAAGGAATAGCTCTGGCTCTAATCAGGTACCCCTAAAGATTTTAATAACATTTTAATAACACCTAAAGATTTTAATAACATCATATGATGACAAGAAAAACTAATAACCCAGACCCTGATGTAAGCTGTTTTTGTCCTGATGTTGAGACTTCTGCTCAGAGCAGATGCCTTATTAGCCATTTAATTCTCAGCTTCACTTCAAGACACTACAATGAGAGGAAACATAAAATCAACAAGGCAGCTGCAAACTGTCTTCATGTTCTCTCTCAAATTTAATAGAGATTCATGAGGCTTTACAGTAATGTGATAAGAGGAAAGGATTACAGGGATCTCACACCTCACCTGGGTACAAGGGAAGTGAATGTCAGGCATGCAGATGATAAGTTACACCAAAACAGAACTGTGCTACTGTCAAACAAAGCACTCAGCTAATCCTGTGTCCAGCTCAAGCCAAGTTGAGGCACAGAGGAGAAAGAGGACATGCCAGTGCTGTGTGTGATGGAGGAACTGGATCATTTCCCTTCCAGAAATCCCACACAGCACCAGCTGCAGCAGAACATGGCAGAGGGGAGGTACATGAGGTGTTGTCATTTCTCTTTGCCTACCAGGCCAAAGAGCAGAAGAAGCCAGCAAATTAAAATGGAAGATTTTACTGCAAGTTTTTGTCTAAGCAAATAATAATTAGTAGGTGGATCAGGGGGAGAACATGATGGTGCCCAGTAACCCCTGCTCCCCCAGCAGCTCTGCTCCGCTGAGGTCTGTAGCCCCGAGTGGCCAAAGGTGGGTGGCTTCTGCCTGCCCCAAGATCAAGTAGGAGACAGGTTAATTCAATCCCTATTCCCAAGCTTCAGCTGTTGGGCAGTTATGTCCCCGTGCTCTCTGAAGCCACTCATGCCAGCGGGTCCCACAACAGCCTGATACCGTGCCACCTGACACAACTGACCGTACTACTGCAGAATTACACACCCACATGCACAGTCACCACTTCCTTCCAGTAATTCCTCAGCCCTTGAGTATTTCAAGGAAGACAAAAAGCAGGTGAGCAGCTGCTGGACTGTGGTACCCAGCCCACCACCCATGAGTATCCTCCTGCTCTTTTCCCTCTCACCCTCACTGCATTTTTACACGGGGGTACCTGGCTCTCACCCAGGAACTGCCCCCAGCATTGCTGTTGTGGAGACAAGTAAGGAGCACCTTGAGGAGAGCTGGCCACATCAGCAGGGCCTGGATGCTGAGCTGTGGATGCTGTCAACCCCATCAGAGAAGGTCATGGCAGCAGATGAGAAAGAGTGTCTCTCCTGCTAGAAAACACACCCCAAACACTTTCTAGTGCATAAGGAAAATTGATAACATTTTTATTTAAAGAATGCAGTGCACTCACATGAAAATAAACATGCCCTGAGAAAAGACTTTCCACCTTCCATCCTTTGCTGTGTGCTCTTAGCAAGTTGTAAAGCCTGATATTTTCTTTACCGGGCAGGGAATCTTGGCTGCCACTCAGGAACACGACTGAGATGTAACAGTACCATCTGACCCCAAGCCAACCTGTATAGGACAGAATTTATTGGTACAAAAACAGCTCTGAAAGGTCTCAGCTGAGAGACTGAGACCATGCAGTAGTGGGTACAGCACACAGCTATTAAGAATGAATCCTGACCCTAAAATCCTTAATCTGGTAGCAGGAAGGAGGCAGGATTTATTTTTACCCTGTTTTATTAGTTAGGAAGCTGTTTGCCAAATGATGATATGAATTGACTTGGTCTGAGCCAAGGAAGGAGCCTGAGGAATAACACAGATTCACTGCCCCAGCCGTGCTCCTGAGCCATGGTGTGAATGACTGAGGGCCACCAGCCTCACTGCAGGTGGGGACACTTGTTAAACATGGGGATGTTTATTATATGGCTGCACATTCAGGGCTGCTGTAAATACAGCAGGACATCACATGGGACTTAATCCAGTGCCCTTTTGCTGTTCATGTTGAAGACACTGACCTATTAATGGAGCAGGTTTCACCTGAGTGGCTGTTTTCCATGGCATCAGCCTCCCTACCCCTAAATGAATGATAATAACTGCCATGCAGTAAAGTGTGTTGGAACTGTTACCTCCTGTTTGTTCTCAGCATGGATCATTGCTTCCACTGCCATGAGAGTCAGACTAAAAAAAGCCCTGCCAGTGGTCTCTCAGCAGAGGTGTTTAGTGAATTTACTGCACATCCCTCAGGAGCTGGAGACAGGACCAGGCATGGGAGGCTTTGGAAGGCACCAGGGCTCCCCAGTGCTGGGGTAGGACATTGCCTGGCACCTGGGAATGGCCACTCTCCTGGGAAAAAGGGAAACATGGAGCATTGGGGCACCTTCAGGCCCAGCTGGCAGCCAGGGCTGTCAGCACAATGAAATCTTGTCTTTCCTCATTGCCTCAATTTGCTTTATTAGAGAAAGGAGGGCTGTGTGGTTGTGTTTGTACCTTGGAGGTACCATCAGCCTTATGCCAACAAGATGTAATGCAAGAATTATTTTGAACATTTCAGGGTTGGGGTTTGTTCCTTTTTTTTTTTTTGAAATTTCCAGAAGCAAAACATTTTTATTCTGCACAAAAGAACATTTGCTATTGCAGGCACTGAGTGCACTTAGGCAAAGGAAAGGCAAGAATTCATGTGCAAAAAAATAATATAATCTGGGTTTTTTATCAGTCTTGCAATTAACCTTTCTGGCAATTTGCAGCAAGGATTTCATAAAAATCCTGAGGCACGCTTTATAAGCAAGATGGAAAATGTATTGTTTTTTTTCATCTGGTGGGAAATTTCCTTTTCTTTCTCTGAAGCAAAAGAAAACACATTGATAAATAAAGAATGAATCCCAAAAAAACCTTTCTTTGACTCAAAAGCAACCTGAAATTATACAGCCTAATTCACTCAGAGTGCTGCCAGTTCGGCCGGGTGAGTGCGTCATCCCTGGAGGCAAAGGCTGCATTTCTAAAGGACAGTCCATTAAACACCACCCAAGTTCCCCCCTCGGCCTTCCACATATTGGGTTAGATTGCAGATGGCTTCACTGTCCTTGTCCCCTCTCCATGTCAAGTCTCTCAACTTGTCTCTGACTGCTGGCACCAATGCAAGTGTCCTCTGCGAAAGTATCACCATCCCTTGCTGAGGTCTGACATGTGAAATCTGATAGAACAAGAAGAATCTCTGGTTGTTCTGGTTGCAAAATATCAGTAGGAAAGGAGCTGAGAGCCTTGCTCCCTCCCAGCCCTCAATCGGCCTCTGTGTCTGGGGCCTGACACACGTGCTGTGATGGTTTGTAGAGGACAGGAACAACCCAAGACAACAGCCCAACAACAACCAGGGACTACACTATTCTGTGCCACTATCTGGCTTCCACCTTTCAAGAGTTTCAACACTTCACAAAAGCCTGTTGGCAATTTTAGCAAATTCCTTGAGTTCTGGTGGGGGTTTTGATACTGAGGGTCAGGTGTCATTTCCTTTGCAAGGAAAGCAAATGTCATAATGAAGCACCTAAACTGCTCCAGTTGCCTCCAGCAGCCAGGAACGTGCCAAGTATGGTCATGTCACAGCACTGAGACCGGCACCCATTTTGACTTTCCAACTGTTCAGCCTCTGAGAAACCACGAGTTGTTCAGCAAAGGCTTAAATCAGTGCACATTGGCTCTGAGACAACAGTGGGATTTCAGGGGAGGGAAAGTGGCTTTGCCACTTCAGAGAGAACTCAGAGTTTCAGGGCACTTTGTGAGAAGGGCTGTTGAAAAGTAGGCAGCAGGACACGTTGTTACCTCTTCATGCTACCTCTGCAATATGTTCTTCCCACCAAACCTGAGCCTATGGCTTCGGTCAAGACCAGTACACAGCTCTGCAGGGAAATGGCAGCCACCAGGATGGTGAGATGCTCAGGGGTGAGGCCTGGCAGACCCAGGCTGAGAACACCCATTGCAGCCCCTCAGAAACTCTGAGCTTGGCCAACATGCAGAGCAGCTAGAGAAAAATCAAGTTTTGGGTCCAGATCTCAGGACATGGTGTAGATAAACTAAAGACACTCCTGCTGCAGTAGAGGGGGGGCACCTGAAACCTTTCTGCCTGGTCAGACTATCTGTGGGAGGGTACTCTTGGGAGGAATGGGGATAAGGAAGGAGGTCACTGCTGTCTGCATCCTCTTACCCTACACCTGCCAACCTTTGCAGTTTGGACATATTTTCTATCACTGGTTTGAAGGCGGCATTAAAATCTTAAGTGCAACTTGTCTGAGATAATTAGGTGCTAGAAGCTGCTGCTTGTGTTTATTTTTAGCAGAAGGTAAGACACTTTTACAGGTGTTTCAGCAACAGAAGTGAATTACAAGAGCAAAAACTTTATCACACCCCCCACTCCCTTCCGTCCTCCACAAATACCACTAGGGTGTTGAGGAAAGAGAACAGGTCCCAGCAGCATGAAGATCATGTTTTACCAGTCCCAGAGGTCCTTGTCTTCATCAAACAGACAGATCCTCATTATTGCCACCATTTCTGCAAAGGTATAACAGAAAAATGCTCTAATCTAGCTAATTTTAGATGAATGAAAAGATTATTCAGCAACCATTGGTGAAATAGTGTTTCCTTGGGTACAAGGACATTGAGCTGTTGGAGCAGGTCCAGAGGAGGCCCATGAAGATAATCAAAAGGCTGGAGAAACTGCCTCATGAAGACAGGCTGAAGGAGTTGGGGTTGTTCAGCTTGGTGAAGAGAAAGCTCAGAGGGGGTCTCAACATAGCTTCCCAGTACCTGAAGGGGGCTACAGAAAGGCAGGGGTAGGACTTTTTAATAATATATGTGATGGCAGGACTAGAAATAATGGATGTAAGTTGGAAGAGGATAGATTCAGGCTAGATATAAGAAAGAAATTCTTTAGGGTGAGGGTAGTGCAATACTGGAACAGGTTGCCCAGAGAGGTTGTGGATGCCCCCTCTCTGGAGGTGTTTAAGGCCAGGCTGGACAAGGCACTGAGCAGCCTGATGTAGTGGGAGGTGTCCCTGCCTATGGCAGGGGGGTTGGAACTTGATGATCTTTAAGGTCCCTTCCAACCCAAACTATTCTATGATTCTGTGATTTCAAAGTGGAAACATGGCACATTTTTCAAAAGCCAGCCACAGAAAGGATGGACTCTGCATCCTGAATGAAATAAAGAATGATTGACCATTGTACCTTTCTGCATGTTAAAAAAAAAGAAGAAAAAAAACTTAGAAAAAAGGGATTGGTTGGGACTCTGATGCTGGTTGGAGTCATCTCACCATGGTACTTTGAGCAGAGATCATGGGACAGGAGTCACTACTTGCCTGTGTGCCTTCCTGCAAACAGGGACTGGGCAACATGGGAACTCTGCTGAGGCTGAACCTTAGCAAATTTCCAGAATCCTCTCCCAGTTTTGTAGCAGTAAGGGCATCACCAAGACCTCGGGAGGGCAGACTTTTATAAAGTCCTGTATGTGGGTTATATAATGATAGTAAATGTTGCACAAATACCCGTAAACCTGTCATTGGCAGCATAAATTAGTATGAGGTAATCCACAGTCAGCAGAGGAAAGAATGCAATAATTCAAAGGAATCTGTTTCACTGCATGCAACATAATATGGGTGAGTGCAAAGGGCACAGAATAAATAAATGGAATAATTCCCTCCGTGTGTAGAAGGGCTCTCCTGCAGCAGGGGAGGCACCATGTGGAGGAAGAACCAGGGCTGAACAGGGCAGTGGGGACAAGATGTCCTATTGGCTTTCTATGTACAGCAGTGATCACCAAGATGTCCACAATGATTTTGAGGTGAGGATTTGTCCACACTCAAAACTGCTTCCCTGGGGAGCACAGAGTGCTGTGGGTGAGTGAGTGTGGGGCAGAGCTGGGTGGAAGGAAGACATGGAGCCAACAAGAATGGCCATGCACCCACAGCTCATGCCCCTACCACACACAAGGACATGCTCTCTGTATGACCTCTTAGGGCCAGTAACACTCAAATTTAGCTTTCTGTATGGTAATAGGTTTCTTATTACTCATGATTCTGCAGAAATAGACAATCATTGCTCATACTGACTTACCTGGTGGGTAAGCAGAAGTTTTCTACTGATGATGGTAAAAATGGCCATCTGGCAGCATCAGATTCCAATGAGCTCCACTATCTGCTATAACCAGTTCCCTACCAAGAAGCAGATCCCTTCACACCATTTAGATGCTGCTGTTTCCTCTCTGTCTCTCTAGAGAGGGCACTGGGAAAAGCCTGTGTGGCACACAAGCTGCTCAGAGAGTAGCTCAGAGTAAGAAGAAAACCATATGTTTGTAACTCAGTACTCTGATTATCAAATTCATTGCTGGTTTAAGAGAACACAGATGGAACAGAATTAATGAAACGTGCCTGCTGCAAAACTTCTGGCAGACAGAGCATTAAAAAAAGCAGCCCTGGATGCTTCACCTCTTTTGATGATCTTCATCTATTTTGAGGGAGATATTTTTACAATGAATACATTTCAGCGATGAAAAAAAACTCTCAAGTGAAAAGTGGATCTTGTTTTTCTTCAATCTTTCTTTGAAATAATTATTTCAAACACAACATCTCTTCGGAAGATCAGTAGCAAGGATTACAAGAATATCCCAGCATGGACAGATTGCTGCTGAAGAAAGAATTATTGCTAAGGTTCAGCTTCACTTTTTTTTTTTTAATATTAAATAGACACTATTTACAGCCTCAAGCTCTGAGAAGTTAGCTCTGCATTCATCTTTCTGGTTCACATCAACCACCACCATCTGTTGAATCAAGAGTTATCATCCCTACCTACCTCCAACATGTCCTGAATGAACCTATCAGTCAAGGAAGTCTTCAGGGCTCTGGCTGCTGGGAAGAAGAAAAAGCACACACATCAGAGGGAACTAGGGAAGAAAAGACTCTTCATATTGCTGAGCTTGTTTTCTTAAACACAAGTACAAACTGTTACCTTATCTAGTTGAAGGTATTGATGATCCAAATCCAAAGAAAATTGTATATGGCAGATCATGTGCATTTATTGTTAAGATTTTAATAGTCAAGAGTTTAATTTATTTAAAATTAACTGCAATGCCAATTTTAGTGCCATGATGCAGCTGAAAATTGAGTAAACACTAAGCTCTAGAAAAGGGGAAAAAAATCACAGATAAAAAGGTTACAGAGATCTTATGCATCATCTTTGGCACTAGGAAATCTCTGTCTGTGTCTCCACTACTGGAAATGCATTTCTTACCAGACGCTGTGCTGGGATGCAGGCATCTTGGCAGAGGCTTGCTATCTACATCACAGTGCAGTCTCCAGAAGAATTTAGCCTTATTGCACAGTGCAACAAAGGTTCAGGGCTCAGTCAAGAGCATCAGTCTTCAGCCATATGTTGCAGCCACAGCATCACACTTTGTTTTTCCTCTCAGGCTCAGTTTGAGCTTTTCGTTCTTGTCACATCTGAGCTGTGCACAAGGTCTCAGAAACAACACACTGCCCCAAAGCCCAGGGTTACACACCACTGAACAAAGCAAAGAAGTAAAATCACCTCAATTTTTCTCCTGTAGAGGCTGGGATCTATACAAGACCACATGAAGAGATGGTTAGAGCTGAGATCTGAACATGGTTCCAGCAAGTGCCCACCCAAGTGCTGTAACCTCACCATGGTTCTGCCTTACTTCCAGAGGGTCATAATTTCAGCTTCATTTTTAGTTCTTACAGAAGTTAACATGTTTGGCATGTTAATGTGTTGTTTTTTGGACGTGCATCTTCAGCCTCCCAGTCTGGAATGGGCAGTCTGAGAGGATGACAAGCACAATTCATGAATAGCTGTTAATTACCAAAGCCTTTTGATAATGTTTTTTTCCTCAATAAATTAACAGGTAGAAAGCTCATAGCAATTAGCAGAAGAGCCCAAGGCCTGATGTTGTGCACTTGGTCAGGTTTAAATTAATTAAATAGCAACATTTTTTGTACAAATCCTGACAATTAAAGCAGGCAGCTAATAACATTAACAATGCCAGGCTAAATCACATGTATGTGTAAACCATAATGAATACACATTAAAACTGAAGCTACAACAACCTAGCTTAAAGGCCCTTCCTGCAAATCTCTGACTACCCAGACAGCTATGTACCACTGGGGCCCAGATTATATTTTGTCTTAGGAGGGATTGCCATTTTTTTGGGGTTTGTTTTGTGGTTTTTCTGTGTTTTTGGGGTTTTTTGTTTGTTTGTTTTGCTTTAACTCAGAATCCAAAATACTTCTGAGTTCTGTCACAGGAGTGACAGGACACCTCCAAACATCCCTTCTTCACCCATTTACTTGTAATTTTAGTGCACCCCTGTTTCTGTCCGACTTCCCAGAATGCACCTTCCAGGTTGGAGCAGCATTTCTGCAAGGATGGACATGTGGACTTCCTTCCCACCATTAATGGCCCTCTCATGGTCCTCTTTCACTAGTGGGGCTGCAGGATGGAGTCTGAAGGATTGCAATGGCTGAACTCCTCTCACTGCAGTGCCCAGCACAACTCACAGGAACTCCAGCCCTTGGGCAGCAGAGGTTCCATTTCCAGGGGTCCCTCTCAACAGAGCTCCTCCATCTTTGCTATGAACCTAGGATGGTAAGGATAACAGGAGGTTCTGAAATGTAGAGCTCCTCCTTCTTACTGAGTTTTCTCCCTAAAACTCTAAGTAATTTAATTTAAAACATTACATGGAAAAAGCAAATTCCTTCTCTCTTACTGTGGCAGGAGAGAACTTTCCCCTCCCTTTGGTGAAGTCCAGCATTTTTGCTCAACAGCTTCCAGTGCTGCACCAAGAGAACGAGAAGATTATTGTCACTGGCAGCACAAGTTTCTCTCCTCATTTCCCAGTGAGAGCAGTGCACCACTAGCCTCAGATGTACAAATAACAAAGAACATTTTACAGCAAGGAATTAGCCTGTTACAATTTCTGTTGATGGGAAGAATGGAAAAGGCAGACTGGCACTGTTCCATAAATTAGCTGCTTTAATATATTCCTCTTCTCCCTTTTGAGTTTGCATGGATACTTCTAGACACAGCAAAGACTCATCATCCAGACAGTCCCAATTAAAAGCCATGTTAGATTCGGTTATTCAGTGTTTCAGCACATCACACTATTTACAGCATTTTATCTTGTTATTTCATGACATCAACAGTTGGCAGAATAAAACCCATGTAATTTGGTTTGTTGTTCATGGGGGGGCTGACTTCCTCTCCATTTACAGGCCACTGACTTTTTTGAAAAAACTATTTCTATACCACAATGAGAGTCTTTATTTTTCTTCATAAGTACAGGTTTCCAGCTAGCTGTGGTTACAGACCCACATTCAAACAAGTATTAAGTATTTTAAGATTTAACTCATACCCTTCCCTCCCCTCTTAGAAGGATTAAAGTCCCCTGAACCTTTTGATTGTCAGCACTGTTTTCTATAAACCGTCCTGAAATTATTTGCCCCATCAGTCATTTAAGAGCTTAGTGCCAGTGTGACCAGCAAACACAGTCCAGTAGCACAGCTAGAAGGCAACATCCAATGATGCACAGAGTAGTGAGTGGCCCCAGACCAAACTGGCACTGTTTAACCATCATTTTCATACTGCTTTGCCTGCTAAATATGGAATATTTCCCTCTTTTCTGGCTGCTGTCTGAATTAAAGCTCCCACCAGCAAATAGCCACCTATTTACATAACACAGCATGATCTGGGGGGAGTGATCATCTGGAATGCTTTTCAGAAGGCCCGGTCCTGTGCCAACCACTGAAATATCTCTCCTAGAAAGTGGAGAAAAGCAAGTGGGATTGACGTGTCATTTTTATTTACTGTGGAGATCATTCACAGCCTTGGCCTCTGTGGTACAAACAACAGAAGGATCTGGAAGGGTTTTTGCATGGCTTCACTTTTTCTGTGTTTTTGGGGTTTCAATTTTTCTGCAAAGATCATGCTAATTTCTGTCTAGGCAACAGAAATGGCACTGACAGGTTTTTATAAGAGACTGAACAAGATTTCGGTTGAAATCAATCTATGTGATATGGATAGAAAAAGCAGGCTTGTAAGAACAAGCAATGGGAAGCTAACAGTTCATTTATAGAAGACTGTTGAGAAGCTGCTTTTGTACTGCTAACAATACCGGAATTAAATCAGTGATTCTTCAGTGACTTTAAAGAAATTGTAGACAGATTTTGCTTTCCTGCGGCTTCTGTTAAGGTGTAAAACTCATTACCAGCAAAGGGCTAAAAACCATTAGACTTTGGTCTTGAAAGTTCCAGTGCTAAGATGATGACAGACCTTGAAAAAATGAGTTTTGAATGGGCTGTCAAGGTCAGTTAGAACTGAGCTTTCAGGTATCAGTATGAGAAAAACAAAAATTCAGACAGGGGTCACACTTACTGCTTACCTCTTTGCCAAGAGAATGCTGAGACTTCTGGCACACAACAGACTTTCAAGAGGCCCAGTATGAAGCTGGACCACTCACAGTCACAGTCACTAGCCAAGCAGAGAACACATACAATAAGGAAAAAATTGGTTATAAGAAACTTGGGACAAACCACTTTAATCCAGCAGAAATACATTTGCAAACAGAACAATAAATTAGAGACTGCATGGAGGTAGGTGGCCATCAGCCTTTAAAGGTACCAAAGAAATATTTCACTGAGTGGATCAAATCAGTTGATGGCTGCCCAAACTTGTCGTTGTTTTCAGACTTCAGAAAAGATTTTCCAGATCTCCAGCAAGGTGAAATAGGAAGGGACAACTTCAGAGCATAAAAACCAGCAGCCAAATATCTTACCTTCAGTCACAGCTACAAACCCCTGGCAATGGAAGTACTGCTCCTCAGGTAGGGATGCACCTACTACTAGTTTTAGATGTACAATGTACATAAATAAAGACATCTATCCATTGTGAATCACCTGCTGTTGTTTAGATGGTGTCTCAGCTGAGTCATTAATTTCTTATGACTCAGCTTTTCATGACTCTATTCTTGAATCTCTGAGCAAATTAAACTGCTGCCCTTCTTCACACCTAAATGAGAAAGTCTGAGCCAACCCAAATGAAATACAGAACCTGTGTCTATTGTTAAGTACTGATCTCACTTTTACAATATTAAAGAAAAAAAAAGCACTCAGCAGTGCAGTTGGAAATGGACAAATGGACATAATTCAACTTGGTTATGTTTTACCTGTGCTCTGAAAAGCAGACAATGGCAGCTGTGGGATCTAAGCTATTTGCCTGAACAAGCCTTCACATACTATCTATTACACCCATTTGAATCTATTCTTGCCACTTTTAACTCTGTACAATATTTTAATTGGTATTTCAAATATGTTCTATTCCCTCTTCCTGTGCAGACAGGCCACCGATGGAAGGGGATTTCCCACAAAACAAGCATTAGCTAGGAATAAACAGTATTTACTATATTTGCATACTCTTAAAACATAAAGGCAAATATTATCCTTTATTTATAGAACAGTTGATAACTTGTGTTTGCCTGTGGCTTGAGTAAGAGGATCATATTTGTGCCCTTCTTCATTGCATCAAGAAAATACCAAGAAGTCAGCAAGACACCAAACCAAACTTCCTCAAAGTTTCAGAGAGCCTCTAGTGGTGCAGTTCATCATAGCAGGACCCTGATTCTGAATGGAGCATCTGGAGAACCCCAGTGCTCCCCTGCCCAGCCGCGAGCAGCCAGTGCACAGAACAGAGGTCTCAGCCCTGCACATCACAGATTCACAGAATATCAGGGATTTACAGGGATCTCAAGATCATCTAGTCCAATCCTCCTACCAGAGCAGGAACACCCAGACCAGGTCACACAGGAGCACATCCAGGTGGGTTTTGAATGTTGCCAGAGAAGGAGACTTCACACCCTCTCTGGGCAGCCTGTACCAGTGTTCTGTCACTCTCAACGTGAAAAACTTTTTTCTTACATTTCTTTGGAACCTCCTTTGTTCCAGTTGGCACCCATTGTCCCAGGTCCTATCATTGGAAGTCACTGAGAAGAGCCTGGCTCCATCCTCCTGACACTCACCCTTTTTATATTTTTATATTTATAGACATTAATGAGGTCACTCCTCAGTCTCCTCTTCTCCAAGCTAAAGAGACCCAGCTCCCTCAGCTGTTCTTTGTAAGGGAGATGCTTCAGTCCCATCTTCGTGGCTCTGTGGTGGACTCTTTCAAGCAGTTCCCTATGCTTCTTGAACTGAGGGCCTCAGAACTGGACACAATACTCGAGATGTGGTCTCACCAAGGAAGAGCAGAATGGGAGGAGAAGCTCTCTAGACCTGATTATGCCCCTTCTAATATATCCCAGGATGCCATTGGCGTTCTTGGCCAAAAGGACATGTTGTTGGCTCATGGTTATCTTGCTTGTCCACCAAGACCCTCAGGTCTCTTTCCCCTACAGTGATCTCTAACAGGTTGGTCCCCAACTTATACTGATACATAGAGTTGTTCTTGCCCATATGTAAGACCCTACACTTGCCCTTGTTCATTGAATTTCTCTCCACCCTGTCCAGGTCTCACTGGATGGCAGCACAGCCTTCTTGCCTGTCAGCCAGGCACATCCCAAGTTTGTCATCACCAAACTTGCTGATAGTGCACTAGTCCCTCATATAAGTCATTGATGAATATATTAAACAGTACTGGTCCCAGTATTGATCCTTGAGGGACCCCACTAGACATGGACCTCCAGTTAGACTTTGATCCATTGACCACAACTCTCTGGCTTCTTTCCTTCAGCCAGTTCACAGCCCACCTCATTACCTTATCTCCAGACCACATTTCCTCAGTTTAGCTGTAAGGACGCTGTGGAAGACAGATCAAATGCTTTACTGAAATCAAGATAGATAATATCCACTGCTTTACCATCACCTACCCACTTGGTTAACTGTTCCTAGAAGGTTATCAGGTTGGTCAAGCATGACTTCCCTTGGTAGCTGACATCCCCAATAGCTGTTTCTGTATCTCTGTGTGATGTTGTCTGGTTCTCCAGAGGAAGAACAAATTGCTTAATGCTTCAGGGAGAGATATGGACAGCTAAACTAACCCCCTACTCACAAAACTGCATTCAACCCATTTGCCCTCTATGAAAGCTGACATACCTAGCTTGGATGTCACAGAAAGCATGTTCTTAGCTTTCCTAAATCCCAACTACTGCTTTGGGCTTGGAGGATTGTCAAAAAGAGGAAATAAGTTCAATGATTCTGAAGGCCAGAGGCTCTATAGGGTGAGCAGTCTGACTGCACAGCATCTGTGATGCTCAGGTCCATGTAAAGCAGTCATTATCCTGAACAGAAAACACAGACTTGCTTCTGCCAAAGATACAAGATCTAATTCATTGGCAGTACTGCACTGGCCATCAAATCCAGCAAATTTTAACTGTCTCTGTATGAGAACAATAGCTTTTCAAAACCACTTATTGTTCTAGTGCCCAAAAAAATACCACAGTGTCATCAAAAACATTAGGCTGTCAGAAGTGAGTGAATGCTTCTTTGCTAGTTAAGAAATGCTGGACAAATGCCATCCCATTTGCCAGCACACCTAAATTTTTACAGTATTCTCTTAAACGCAACATGCAATATCACTCTTTGTCCACTTTGTCTTTTTATCTACAGCGTCTTAAAATAGAAATTGCTTTAGGAAAGGATGAAAGATGTGTTTAATTTTTGCCAAGTGTGATACCAGTAGTGTCATTAGCCAATATTGGCTTCAATGGGAGATTATAAACAGCGGGAACTGAAGGTGCTCCTTTTGCAGGATTAATCGACAGACACCTCATAATGCTTTTGTATGCAATGACAGCTTGAGGCTGTCAAATTCCTACCACTTTTTGATTAAAAAACATCAGATGAGCTCACACACATTCCAGATGCACAAACACAAGATGCCACTGAGGAGAAGATGTTATGTGATGCACAAAGTCTTGAATCACTGCAGGCTTTTGGCAATGGGATGTGTGGGTTCAGGAAGTGTTTTAATTGGATCATGCAGTTGCCAGTGTTCAGCTGTGAGGTTTCCCAGAATTCACAGAACATCACAATACTTTTAATATGTATTTTGTGAAGGAGTTCAATAAAACCTGCTTTACCATACTGGTATTCACTCTCCAGACTCCCCAGACAGCAAGTAATGACAGCCAAGGAGTAACGAGGGCCAACTGGAGATAGGAACCCAGGGTGGTAGGACAGGCCACAGCCCCAGGGCACCCAAGGGAAGAGGGAAGGTCCAGGGATGGCAGCCGGGATTAATCCACAGTCCAGATTTCCGGAGAGGTATGTGAGGACAAAGGTCTGAGGTGAAGCTGGGAAGTCAAAGTCAGCCTGTGGGTCAGGGTCCAGGTCAACAGGATCCATAACCAGACATAGCCACAATGGACCTGGAGATGGACACACCCAGGGCCAGTGCAGTAGGGAGCAAAGGTGCTGAGCTGGAAGGGAGTCTCTTCAGCTGGAAGCTCTGGCCAAAGGTCCCACCATAGGCTGCTCAGGGCCATGAAGGTCCATCCCTGCATTCAGAGCCCTGACAGAGAGAATGCAAATAAGCTGGAAATACCTTCCCAGGAATAAATTGCAGCACAAATCCCAGGGACAGCGTGAACCCAAACAGATAAGGGACCTGAACAAAAGAACAATGATCATCAATTCTCTCTTTGCAATAGCAATTCTGAGGAAGCTATTAACTTAGAAACTCAAAGGGTTTCACAATTCATGATTCAACTGAGTAAACTGGTATCTTCTTATTATGCAAATACACCTAATGTTTTGTTCTGGGATCACTGAAACAATAGATTGAGGCATCTAAACTACCATTATTCCTCTGACTCACTATTTTACCATCACACTTAAATCCCACAAATTTTACCATAATAATCCAAGGGAATAAGAGGTTTCCCGATAGAAATACACCCCTGGAGTAGTTGTCTTTTCACTCTGTGTGAAAAGGTGATTCTAAGTGAGGTCATGGTCATCCAGCTTTCCAGCTTCTCTTGCAGTGTGTTCAGATTAACGCCACTGTAACACAGGCTTTGCCCATCTCATTTTATTTTTTAAAGCACCATTTTATGATTTTGATAAAATCCTGTAATAGTTGTAGCTTGTGATTATTTATAGTCTTCAAAATGCATAAGCTAAGGCACTAAAAGACCTGCGGACAGTGTGCTTTTGATTGTCTCAACAGCTTAAGTACGTATTTTCTCAAACTCTGTCAACTCAAGGCAGAAAAACACTTTCATCATTCCTTACAAAATGCATTTTTCCTTTCCATTTCTCCTCAGAAAATTAATTGGATTATTCGAGCTTCGTAAAGGAGAAATGGAGACTAAAGATTGCTTGTTTCTTTCCTCGCAATGCCAAACACTGACACATTTACTGATCAGAGTTAAGTTCAGGGTTTTTTTAAGCTATGGCATTTCTGAAGAAAAATTAGCTGTTACAACAAGTGGGAGCAATAATTTAACAGTCCCACAATGGTCAAGGCTATCAAGTTGTAGGTGAATATATGTGGATTGCTTTTAACAAGAAACCTCAAATACTCCTACATTTTAGTAGAGGTAACATAGGCATATATAAGACTTCTCCCTATAATTTATTTTTTAAGAAAGAGGATAAGCAATAAATTGGATCTCCAAATTACAACATTTTCATTGAAGTAATTTGTCATATCTGCTGCCCTACGGTGTCTGGGAAAGTCAACATTTGCCCTTCTCAAGTCTTGGATGTGGAATTTCTTTTACCTTACCAGAAGGCTCTACTGATAACACTGTCAAGTATCATTAAGAAGTCATCAGAATTTCTATTTAGAGATCAACAGTTTTATAGTTAGTATAAGGAGAAAATGAGTTTGTTAGTCATTTTGTCCATATCAGAAAAAACAAGTCATTGCACATCTCCCAAGGAGAATGTGGCAGTCATCCAGAAAGGGCAGATTATCACCAGAGCTTTTAGAACAGGCTGGCAGAGCTTTTTATAATGTTTGTCATGCTACATATATCAGGATTAATTGTTGCCAAGAGATTATCATCTTCATTCAAATTAAATTAATATCATGGAAGTTTCAAGCTCACTGGAAGGTAAAAGTGGATTTGTTATTAACAGCCAGGACTAGTTTTAAGATTATGCAAAATGCAGCAGAGCATTTCAGTGCTATTTCACCTCCCATGTAATCCAGAGCAGGGAAAATTAAGGCAGAAATCAAAGGTGTGTTTTGCATCAGTAATTATCAAGAATCCTTCTATGGGAATCAGAATAACACCAGCAACAGCAGTTGCCCACTGGACAGAATGAGTCCTAATTAGCATGTGGGCAGGTATTAGTTTCCAACAAACCAATTCAGTAGAGCCTTTCCATTTAAATGTAATATTTAACTGAACTACGCTTCTGATGCTGAAAGGATTTTTCAAAAGCAAACCAAAACATTAAGAACATGTTCATATTTAATCCACAACAGAAAAAAAGAATGTTGAAAGCTCAGTGTTTGTTTTAAGAGCCACATTTAGGAGACTTCCAAACAATTTTTCTATAAAGTTATAGCCAAGCTAATTTAGAAGATGAAAATAAAGGATGTTAGATCAGAGCAACACTTCATTTCATGCTTCCAGATTATAAGACAAAAGAAAAACTAGGAAAGAAGCATTTTACTTCTTTGCTTCATAGAATTAGTTGTGTAAAGAGAAGAGGAACAGATGATAAACACATTTTAATTAAGTAGAAATTTAACTAAATAAGATTTCCCAATAAAATTTCTTCACAAAAGATAACAGACATTGCCTTTAACCCAAGAAAACATGAATTCTAAATGTCGTAATTGGTTGCCTCATTGAAAATGAGAGCATGGCTTTGATTGCCACTAATGCATGAAGTGAGAAAGTGAATGTTCCAAAATAATTAGTGTCAAACAAAATATTCTGATATAGTTACAAGTGACAACTGATGTGAAATGATGATCAATGCCAAGAGTCTGCAGATACATCTCAATGGTTGTCTGCTCCTTGACAGAGTCAAATTGTTCAATGTCAAACCATTAACTCAGCCCCACCAATGGAATCAGCATCTCCCCACCCACAGTAAACCAAAATGCATACATAGACATGGTCAAATAGTTTTAATGTTATTATCATTAGGTTACCCTTCAGCTGAATAAAGGGGCAAGGTGGAAGCTGTTGAGGTAATTGATTCAATCAATTAATTCAAATGAGAGCATCTTTAATACAAGTATTTACAAATCCACCTCTTGTACTGTGAAGATTGTACCTAGATGAGCAGAGTGAGCACAGCTGGTGAAGCAGCAGCAATTTCTCAAACTTTCTGCACTGAGGAACAGGCTCTGAAGGAGGCCAGTAACACACAGATCCAAGCACCTAACACCAATTTCACTTCCATTTCATAAGGCTACACATTGCCTCATGCTGTGGGTTTGCTTCATACATCTGTCCATCACTGAGAAACTGTAACACCTACAAATACACAAGTTGGCAAATAATTTAGTGGTTCAAAAGTCAAAGTTGTGTGTAATCCTCGGTATCTCAGTTGAACCTAAATCTTGACAGAGGCAAAAAAAGAAAAACAAAAACAAGCACCCCTCAAGCAGCTCCTACTGCCAGTGACATTTTTTTTTTCCTTCTCAGAGAAGGCTACTCTGCACAAATACATTTTGTTGTATAAATGACAATTTTGATAATTCTTCTTCATCATCAAAATTATCACGTGGACCTCTCAAGCCAGTGAAGAAAGTCTGGCTAGCACAGTCTGGCTAATACAGACAAAAGAGACCTTCCAAAAGTCCAACTTTGGAAAGTTGATGTTAATAATCCAAGTCCTTCCAGTTAGCTACATGCACAAAGATGAAATAATTTTAAGTGCCCACAGCTACCGAGTTGCTTAAATTACTGTATTTGACCAAATGCAAGGTAAATCGGAAACTACTGTTTCTACAGAACTGAGGAATTTGAGAAATTTAAACTAGTTTCTGCTAACTCAGAGGCAGGGCAGTGCCTTCCTCCTGATTACCCAAAGCCTGCTTGCTTCTAACTGAGGCTCTTCCCATTTCCTAACTCCCCATTGTACCAATCTCATGCATTCTCCAACAGAAACAAGATTCTAGGGTTAAAACCAGGTGACACAAGACCTCTCCAGGCCCTCTGGTTGGTGGCAAAATGGCAATGAATTGAGTATGAACATTTTTTTGGATGGAGTTGGGGTGTGAGACTCACAGGCTGTGTTCCTGGGGCTTAACCAGGGTCCTGTAACTGGCTCCACAGAGACATCTCCTCCAGGAGTTGCACTGGAAAAACATACCTGGAAAATAGAAATTTGAAAATTTTCTAGCTTGAAGGTTTTAAGACACTCTCCTGCTATTACTTACACGTTCTCCTACACAAGCTCCATGTAATACACTATTGCAATGCAGCTGCTGCTTGTGAAGACCAGACAAAAAAGCAGCAATTTACATATTTGAATACTTAATAAGGTATTACTGTAGAAGAGGAGTTCAAGCCCCTTAATATGGTGAAAATGCCCATTTTGGTTAGAAAGAGAAAAATACCAAAAACAATACTAATATTTAAATTCTGGAGAATACAACTACCCATGAGAGTGCTAAATGCAAGCAAACCTCAGTAAGGAGTTTATAAAAATGTAGTTTAATCTAAATTTTCCTGGAGCTTAATACTCCATCTCACTTCATATCACAAAAGGGAATAAGGAAAAAAAAATTAAAAACCCTCACTCACAGGAAGGGAAAATATTTTAAGAGTTCATTAAAGCAACAACCTTCCCAAAGAGAATAAATCTGCAAAGCAGCAACAAAACAAGCTGCTCAGTCTGTTTTATCAAAGAGTTGTGCTTTTTTCTATTACATGACAAACAACTGGCATCCCAGTTGTCAGTTATTTCACCATGGTGGGACTTTAAACTCCATTTAGGAGAGAAAAGTAAAGCTGCTGTAAATTCATTGCTGCAAAACAACTGAAACCAGTTGCCTACAAAATTTACTCCATGTCCTTTCCTATCAGTCCCTACTAGTGCTGTTTCATCTGCATGTACAGAGAAAATATTCTCTCTCTTGCACTGGCTGAAAGGTGGTTTTGTCATAATGCAAACATTACATATAAGTTTGAAAGAATTAATTAAATGATGGATAACATGACTACATTACCATTTAAATGTATGTTTCATCACACTTCACATACACAGTGAAATTTTTCTGAATCAGACATAGCATTTTATATTGTTTGTAAACTATTATTGCTACCAGCTTAAATATTATTCTCTCATTCCAAGTCAGCACCAGACAGGGGCAACACCAACTACCATTTTGATATTACTCAAAACTTTAATGGTATCAACACATTGTTTCTCCTTCTTCTAACAATTGTGCATTGGAGTTACTAATCCATGTAAAAGTGAAAACTTCATCACATTAATTTCTCCAATTTCCAACCTCCACATAATTCTCTATAAAATCTGAAAAAATTAGGACACTAGTCACTACAACACATATCATTTTGATTACACTTCACTGAGTTTTTCAGTGGTCACTATAATCTCTGATTTCACTCTTCATGTAATCAGGTAACTGCCAATAAGGGCATCTTCTGAATATACCAAATACTACAAACCTCATAGTTAAAGCAGGCTTGGGGCAAAAAAAAATGCCTTTTTATAATCACTTTAAGAATATTTCAATTAAAAAATTTAAACAGCCTCAGTGCACAACAAATAATAAACAAAGGTGCAACTATACTGAGGCCACAAGCTTTCTGAAAAGTGTTATGTGGGAGATGTTGGTAAAACAAATTAATAAGCACCTCTCTCAATCATATAGATGATGGTAAAACAGAAGAATGCTCAATTTCATTAGTGTGAATGTTGAATGACACAACCGTATAGTCTCTAATGCAGCTAAATAGATAGAACAAGGCACATTCAGGCCAAAGAGGCTGCTGACCATTAGTTACTGACTTCAGAGGGTCAACAACCTCAAATGGATGCTCAGAGGTGTTTCTGAACAACGGACATAAAACCATGTTTCTTCTTCAGAAATTGCTCACTACTGACAATCCCAGCAAAAAGCACTCTCCTTAGATCATGAAGGGACATAAAAGCTATTTATCAGCTTAAGGTGGGCAGGCAGGCTAGTGTTGTTTCAAAAAGCAGGAAAAAAAAGAACATTAATTCATAATAAAAGTCACCTGCAAACAATTAAGGACACTACAAAAACTTTAGCTATTGAAAGTTGTTTCCTTCTTTATTATTGTGTAATACTTCTTTCACAGAAACATAGTATTTACAAATATACACATACAGACCGCTGATCATAAAATGTTACTGAAGAATTAATCAAAAAATCAATTTACAAAACCCAAAAGCTCTCCAAAGATATCCTGGCTGAAAAAAGTTTAATGAAATTTCAAGGAGACACTTCTGTACAGAAAGATAGGTTTTAGCTCCTAGATTTGGGGTTATGTCACACAAGTAGCGACCCAAGTGAGCTGAGCTCAGCTGGTCATTTGAGATGAGGCAGTTTTTTTAAATGTTGTTCTTTTTCACACAACTCCTTGACGGTCAGTTCAACAGGTCTCAGGAGGCACTAGTTTGGATGTTTTTGGAAGCTGCAAGCATTGCTCTAACTTTGGCCATAAGATCCTGCAGAAAATAAAAAGGAAAATGATCAAACATTCTTGGGCTTTGAACAGAGATAAAGCATGTGACTGCAAAAATTTGCAGGGAAGGGTCAGCTTGGGCTCCACTCACACAGAACACTCCTGGTTTCCATGATCAGTAGATATTAACAGTCCCTAGGCTAAATGAGTGAGATAACTTGGAGAAAGTTCCTATGACAGCAGCTGAAGCCTGTTTTTAATACAATGCAATAAAGATTCTCCCTAAACATAATGCAGAAGTCATGTCAACTGAAATGGAAAGAAACAACTTCACAAAAACTACAACGAACACACAACTACTAACTACTGAGGGTTTAAAAAGATTGCTGGCAAGAGAGTGCTAGCAATTACTCCATGACAAAATCCTTTTTTTCTTTGCTTTGTAAACCTGAGCTGAAAATTTACACAGCAGTGAGATGGAAGTTGGGTATGTTAAATCCGCATCAGAAAAGCTGAATGCACTTCAATTACTTCAGAGCATATAGACCTGTTTTACAGCAAGCTTGAATAAATCAGCAAACTCATAACAGCAGTAGTTCAGATGAATAAACTACAATCAGGATAAGATAAGGGAGTTAAAGGCACTGCTTAATGCAAAGCATACACTTAACTCAGTCTGCATGAGGACTTATTTTTCCTGTACTGCCATTATAAAGTTAGCCTTTGACAAGGTATCATCCTTTCATCTTTCCTCCACAAAATGTGTTAAGATCACATCATAAGATGCGCTCTCAGTAATAGCTGCTGTTAGTAACTGAGGTAACAAAATGTGGACTTTCAGATCTTAACACTGTATCTACATCAGCAAAAAGAATTTAGCTTGGTTTTAAGAGACTTGATTAAACTTGAAAACATAGGAGCTAGAGAAGCAAAAAACCTGGTTCTCACAAGCAAGCAAGTAGATTAAGAATGACAATGAACGTCTCTACATCACATGCAAAGCTCAGAATTGTCTGAGGTAGTGGAAGAAGAAAACGATACAATGGACACAACAGAGCAACATACTCGAATTTATTAGTACCTGAGTGATTTTACTCTGCACTGAAGATACGATTGCTGATGAGATTTGGCCATCTTTTTCCTGAGAAACTCCCCTAAAAAGGTAGAATTTGAATTAGCAACTTGTACAAAATCTCTCAAATACTAGTCAACAGTTCTCTCTTGCACCCAGAAGCTGTCAGTAAGAAGAGTCACTTGCACAACCGATATAATGAAACATAAACAATGGTCTAAGAAATCTTAACAGACATGTTCTATATTTTGTAGTAATAATTTTATTATGAATCTTGCACACTCTATTAAAATTCTGCTTCAAAAAGAGTTATCCCATTTAGTCAAGAGTTTCCAATTTCTAACCTAGAATTTAGCTGCAGAATTTTTCTGCACCAGTTTAACTGTTAGAGCACGTTGAGACATTCACCCTAGTAAGCAACAGAGAACCACTGTCTTTCTTAGACTGACACACATAATTTTCACCCAGAGCTCCTTATTATACAAGTTGGGTCAAGGCACACTCACAGCCAACAGAACACCAGCACTGCAGTGCCATACTAAAAGCATGTATCACCTGGAGCGCTCCTGGCTGGATTCCCTGCTCTCCACAGGAGAGACACTAGTTGAATGTACAGAATTTTTGTGCGTGGATGGTTTGCCTGGTGACACAGATGGTGAGGGAGACCTAGCTTTGGACTTGGTACGTGATCTAGACCGCCTCTTCTTCTTCTTTTCATGAGGACTTCTGCAAAAATAAAAAATTTCGTTAAAGTATATCGAAAGCAAAATGACACTAGTTCATTTGAAGTTACTTTTCACACTTCTCAAAGTTTATACAGCCTGATTCCATGGGACACTTTCCATGCATTCATCCTGTACTTTTATGGCTGTGCAAAACACTCTCACAGAAGCTCTTCAAACATATTAGGCAACTTCTAGTACCTGAAGTTCTCACATGGAATGCTGCTTCACAGGTACACAGGAACTACTGACCAGCATTTGCAATTTTGAGGGATGACAATAAATTGGAGGTTTGCAGAATAATTTTGCTAGAGGGAAGTTCCTTCCCAAACATCGTCAGACACTTACAGAACACACTGAGAAATGTAGCAGTTTATATTCTTTCTGATACTCTTAGCTCATAAATGAACAACCCATTAAATCTTTGCTATGTAATAGGTGTAAACAATGCAAATCCATGGTTTGTTTGCTTTTTAGAAGAAATTATCCCTTTCCTACTGAGCCCATCCTATAAGGCAAGAAATTATGAACCATCTCAGTTATGCCACTGAAAACAAACCTGGACCTGGTAATATGCTTCAAGTGCAAATTGTTTATGATTTGGAATGTCTGCCACTCTGAGAGCTGGAACAAAGGACTTAGGAGGTAGCTGTTGTATTCATTATTGACAGAAGGGGAAAAGAGAAGTAGCCTCCCCAAAGGCAATATTAAGATCAAAGATAATGACACTAGTGAAATACTAGAGATGGAACCATCCAAATGTTTATTGATGATTATGAATTTATGTTAGTATGATCTACATACCAGTATTGTTATTCTTGTAATTGGAATTACTAGACTAAAGCCTTAAAGTTAGGCAATGCCTCATTGTAGGTATCTCTCTCTAGTATGCACAGCTACAAATCTATTCAGAAGAATGCTGTTGAGGCTTGTAGAACATCGTAAAACACTGTAAAACTTGGAGCCAGCTTTTAAGTATCACACTACCGGTTCCTTTATTTTGTTTGTCTTAAGAATTTGGTATTTTAAAAGTAGGTATAACATTAAATTCCTATTTAAATACTGTACACCTCTGATGCTTAGAATTCACAATTTTATCTGATTTTGCATAGAATTTGATATTCAAGAAAGAAAACTGCAAAACCAGATAAAGTTTTTCTTGCATAAAGTGGCAGAAGAAAAAAACCCCTCAGCTCTACTGACCTCCAACACTTTTATGAACAAAACATCAAAAACATCAGCTTGATTATTTAGTTGGTTATATACTTGCTCAGTTTCTAAAATTCCATAATGTAATCAAGACATCATATTTCATATTTTAACTCTTGAAAATCTCAGAAAAATTTCAGTGTAAGGATTTTCAGTTTTTAATCCCAGATCATGATGACAAATCATCATGAATGTGCCTATCAGTTCTCCCTTACAGAACAGTCAATTTGCCAAAACTAGGCTTGTTTCTTAACATTTTTCTAGGTTCAGAATTTAGAAGAAAAGAACTATGCTTATTCTCTGTGGCAAGTAATTCACAGCAGTCAGATTAAAACAATTTATTAGATTCCTTTTTGAAGTGAATTTGATGGCAAACAAGGTACAAGATAAGCAGAAGAAAAACCAAACTGTCATATTTGTTCTGAAGCACATCTCATTCTATCAGGAGTGAGACATTAACTCCCCAATGAGATAAAACACAGCATAGTCTTCTAGTTCTTGTATATTTTCTTCTGGAAGTAAAAAGAAACATTTTGAAGCAATGCTAGCTATTCTGCATCACAACTGTTATCAGATTAATGCCCAAAGTTTAAATAAAACGTTGTAGAATTTATTAATTCCTATTTTCAGTCCTCTGACAGTACTAGATTCTCAAGTCTGCCTACCTCCAAGTTTTACTATAGTTAATAAAAGCCTTCAATATGAGCTCCTTCATGCCATGTAAGACTGAAACCTGCCCTCAGCCAAAACAGACATGACTCATGGACAGAAAGCCCAACTAAACAGCTTTTAACAGAGCCAAACATTGCTTCCACTAACCACTGCAAAGAATCTCTAACTGAAGATTCCAATCGGTCTATCACACCCTCTACATTTTCCCTTGACATTTCAACATGTCAGTCCTTGCAGGATTGAAATAGCAGGCTTTCTGTAATCGCAGCCACCAAACATCCTCAATACAATCTACATTTTTTGCACTTCTAGACACAGTTGACAGTGCAGCAATTTAAACTTCCCCAGAACAGCGTATGCCTACCTGGAATGAGGGCGTTTCCTACTATTTCCAGGACTATTACTAATGCGATAAGCTGTTGGAACACTTCTTTCATCTCTCCGCCTTTCTGGTGTGTGAGCCCTTCTCCTCGGTGACCTTGATCGTGATCTGAGAGGAAAAAAATATCCAAAAGTTTGCTTTTGGTTACTTATTTCATTACTTTCATTTCAGTGGAATTTTGCTGTCACCAAATGTAAATATAACACCTTACAAATGCCTACTTTACTCCAACACAGGGTATTTAGTCTCCAAGACTTGTCAGCTGTGTAGAAATTTCTTACCCATCCTATACATTTAGGATGCAATTATGTATTACTTTTCACTCCCAACAGGGGGCAGAAGGGAGATAAATTATTTTTCAGTATAGTGTGCTGATAGAAAAGTTTCACTTGAGTCCAGTCTTCTTTAGTAACAACAGTTTACTAACACCGTATGCAGAAGTCCGATTTGGCTCAAAGCCTGGGACTGTGAGGCCTGACCTCATCTTCTCAAATTACAAGTATGGTTTTAGAACTGCTGTATCACAGAGATAAAAACAAGGTTTTATTTTCTGCACATCTCCAATACTGACAAGTCCAGGAAATTCTGTCCCTGATGCTGCAGGATAATCCTAGCCCAGCCAAGTTTCACCCATGTGAGTGACTGACAACCCATGGTCAGCATAGTCTGGAATTAGCACTTCAAGTTCTGACATTTTTCCTAGAAAAGCAAGAAAGAGATCAAGAGGGGGAAAAAAGAAAGCATGCCCAGTTAAGATCAGACATCAGCTTCAGAGCTTAACTCTCCCTGTGATTTGGAATTCAGTGGATGTGCAAGTATAACCCAAGTATTTCTTAATAACAAAACAAATTAAATAAGAGAAGTCCTGGGAGGAAAAGAAAAAAAAAAGTCCCAAACATGCCCCAAATTCCTGATAGTAAGAGCTAGTCTTCTTGTCACAAAATATATACTTGTAATAATTTAGTTCTATTTGCTTATTTAAAAAACTTATTTATTTACTATAGGAATGTCATTCCATCTATATTCATGTTCTTGAAAATATCTAATTTGCAGTGAATAAAGAAGTTTGTGAAACCACTGATCTTCATCAGACTCACACCATATATACAATATTTACCCATGCTCCTGAGCCATTCCTCTTTACACCTACACCAAAAGAAATCAAATGAAATTGAAAAAGTGTAATCACAATGGTAGAGTTGCAAATTAACTGCTTTGTCACTTAGAAATCTGATCTTTACCAGGCCATTCAGAAGGATTAAAAAAGGGAAAAACCCAACAGATCATAAAGTTTGGGGTCAGTCAGACACCTTGTCGTTTTACCAGGATCTCCCTCAAAAGAGCTCCAGCTGTCAAATCTTTTCGTTGTCGAAGCTGCCTGATAATATTCCCGCTCTGTTGCTGCTGCCACTGATGAGCTGCTCAGACTTGGCTCCATGCTCAGTGTCCCTGTGGATGCTGTGAGTCTGTGATATGGAGGCACACACTTCACATTGAGAATAATATGTGCTAGATTTGGTATTAACTAGAATCCTGAAAAGGCTCAGTCCCTTAACCAAAAGCCGAACCTTAGTATAACATGCCTATATGGACCAGCCTAAAAAAAGTCCAAACAATCAGAGAGAAAAAGGCATTAGCTTAATTTTTATGAACTGACATTTGTGGTTCTACAACATTCTTCCAATCACCAAATGTTAAGAACTTTGGCCATTAGCTTCAAGCAATTAAAATCAGTTTAACAGATTTAATGCAATACATCAATTATTACTTTAATTAGAACACTATTTCAAAAGGCACTCTGCTCCTTCCAAGTCAGTATCTGTTTTGTTTAGTAGATGCCCAAAAGATCAAAGGATTACGAAGCTTGCCATATTTCACTGCAAATTAGGAATTAAAATTATGCAAACAGACAGCAATAAGAAAGTCAACTCTGAAGGAGGAAAAAAAAACCCAAACACCCTTTATTACAAAGAACAGCCACTTTCAAGTCTCTTAAATACCTAACACAGAGGTAGGAAGTTTCCCACAACCACACATACTGTGTATCAAAACAGTGAAAAGTAACTGTTACAAAGTATGCCACTACTAATTACTGTTTGTAACTGGATAAATTACGTGGCTTAGCAGTAAGCCATTACTAGGGTGCATAAAGAAAAATGATCAATATCAAAGGTAAGTTTAGACCTTCCAGCTCTGCTCTAGTTCAAAATGAATATCCAAATTTCATCACAGCAAACCATTAAGTCACCTGGTATGCTGCAAGTGCTTCTGGCTCCCTTCCTCTCCTCTCACATACACACCCAAATCACACTCCCATGTACAAATACATCATTGCAAATGGACTACAAAGATTTCTTGGTAGAAAACAGACTCAGATGAACATCATCACCATTCACACTTACTGCCAACCAGCTGCGAAACCTCATGGTTTTCAGCTGGAACAGCAAAACTCCAGACACTTGATAACCAACCCTTCTTTAAAGAGCATCACTGCCAGGTACGCTTCATATCCCACTGTTTAGTGGTGTTCTGAAGTGGATTAGAAAAAAAAAAGACACTGATGAAGTATTTAATACAGATGAGCAAAATGTACGAAAGTCTGTTTGTTTTCCAGTACAGATTTAACAAATGTGCCCCATTTTTGACATGAAATACTAATTTCTAACAACTAATTCTCTCTTTGAGTCTAACAGCTCCCAAGCAATCCACACTACAGCACCTCACAGCATTTTCACACAGGATTTACCATTTCCTTGATTTTTATTTAACTTTAATATGCCATGATGGTCTAGAATTAAAACCATACTGCAGATACCAGGAGCCTTATGGGATTAATTCCAGATAACAACACGCATTTACCATCAGAACTGCAGTTGGCACACCCCATGCCACAATGCAGCTAACACATCTGGGTTCATAAGTAGCTATGGTTTTAAAACTTGGTTCTGTAAAGTAGGTTTGGTTGTGCTACCTGAAACAATTGAAGCATTCTTGGAATTAATTTCATGCTATTTGAACAGATTTTTCAACTCTAACACTCTCTGAAGATGTGTTTGAGAATATAAAACCAGAAATTGTGTCTTGCCATCAAAGACCATTTTTAAATGAAGCAGAGCCTCTAGACTTCTAGCAGTGCAAAAACAAACTATAAACAAGTGATATAAAATGGTATTGAAAAGTTCATCTGTAGGATTTCTAAGCACATATGCCATTCATAAAAAAAAACCCATTAAAAATTAAGATACATAATCTAAAGAGCTTGAAAATATTCCAGTGATATTCAGTACTCACGATCAAAGTTCTATGTTTAACTTCACACACCTCATCATCTATGTCACAATAAGTTATACAGCAAAGGCAACTTCTAATTTTATTTTTGAAACAATTTATACCTCTAAAAACTAGCTACTGAAAGTTTTTTTAGAGAGAAGCTCAACTAATGTCTATGTCACCTCACAAAACCTAAGGTGTTAAGACTGTTCCCCAAATACAGGACAAGTGTTGAGTGTTTGTTACTACAATCTGCGGATCACAATCCATTATAACCCAAATGCAACACAGCCTAATGAAAAATTATGAAATAAACCTTTTTTAGGCTAATAATTTGGCTGTCATGGGTAACTGAAATACAGATGCTTAAATAGCTTCAAAGCTTAATTACTTAATTTCACTGGGAAGGTCATTCAAGTCTAACAGCTACACCCTAAAAAAATTAGGAAACTTTTTTATTGAGAAAAAAATGCCTTATTTGTTATTTTAAATTATTTGATTAACAGGAACGGGATCAATAATTACTACAGAAAGGGAAAATTCAAGCTTTTTTCAGTCCATTTTTGATGTTAAAAAAAGCATCAATAATCACTTGATACTGTGATTTGTAGGTTAGAATACATGATTTGAATAAGGCAAGCAAATCTCAAACACACAACATTAGACTGAGACATTCAAATAAAGCACTGTTACTCGCAACAGGGATGTTACGGTATAATTCAGCATCCGTGTCCACACAATACAGACTGTCTCTAAATGCCATTCACTTCACAGAAGTTGAAATTATTTCCCTGAAGTCACTGAAGATATATCTCAGTGTGTATCACAAACTAAACCCATAATCTGGTTACTGCCTGACGCAAGCTCATGCAACATGCAAGATTATCTTAATTTTATTGAGTCACATACCCAAGTACAGGCAAAGATCATATCAGGTGATTCTTTGTCCTTTTCAACATACCAGAGAAGGAGATTTCATATTTTTTAAATGTTACTATAATATTTGTTCTTGTTTTTACCATATATCAGTACGGTCATGGATAAATATATGCAACATAGCTTGGATGAAGTGGGAGGTTCAACTGAAGACGTAGCACAACAGGGAGTTAAAAAGATGAGTGATTCACCTGAGGAGACTTTATCCAAAATATCCTTAACTTGGAAAGGACTTGCATAAAACTTCTTCAACAACTTCTTCATTCAGCATCATTCTCTCTACTCACTGGTTAGCACAGGAAAGGAATCGTACATAGTACTCTGGGATGTGTCATAACAGACCATCATGACCACTTGCTGTCAAAGGCAGCCAAAGAAGCAGCATATCAGACTGACCACTTCAGCCCAAGTCATGTTCAATTAATTCCTTACATCCCTGAATAGTAGAGATGTCTTGAGTGAAGTGATGCATTTAGCCTTAAAAATCTAGCATAAGATAATTTGTTATTATTGTATATGTAACAACATTTACTCAGATGAGCATAGTTAAACACTTTGTTAAAAAAACAAAAAATGCACAAGGAAGTTCTTTCACACTGCAGTAAGAGACTGGAAGCTATTTTTCAGGAATCAAAATATGTCCCAAGCATGGCCACAAAAGGCATTTATGATTTTGCATCCTTCATAAACCATATATAGCTGTAATAGCACTTCTCTGTGCAACTTGTATGAATGGCAAGTTACTTAAACATTGCTTTGTAGCACAATCCAGAGAACAAAACCTCGAGAGTAAACCTTTCTGGCCACAATTGCTATGTGACAGGACATTTAAATATGACAGATTTTACAGCCAGTAAACATAAAAGGTGCCTAGATCCAAATGAATTAGATGCAATTAACAGTATTAATGTAACACAACTTATACCAACTTATAGATGGATAACCATCATAGCGAATTTAACCTTACTGCTGACGTAATACAGAGTTAACTGCACTGGGGTACGTTCTTCTGTGGCCTCCCTTCCTCATCAACTCTGCTTTCACCCTTCCTGGATTCCTGTCATCTCCCTCCTGCCATTCATCCATCACAATTTTTCACATGATATCCAACTGCTCGCTTTCCTTCTGAACTTTGCTGTTCAGTCAGCTGGTTCTCCACCTCTATATCTTATCTCAGTATTGCCTGCTTACCTTACTTCAGTCAGTCATGGACAATCAGCAAGTTCTCTTTCTGGTATGACTAACATTTCTCTGTATTATCGCCAGACTAGAGTGAAGCAGCATCTATCAGTACAATTTTTGCACTATGTAACCAGAAATGAAAGATTCATTATCTCTTTAAAAATATTTTCAAAGATCTACCATGTCTGATGATATTTATTCCCTGTCTTCAAGGTGTCTATACACCTTGTAATGGGTACAGAGACACTTACATAATGGAACAAGAAATGCAGAGATGTTTTAACTGTTACCCCACACATTGCTCTAAAGAATATGCTTGGTTTCCAAACCCACCTTGAATGCCTGACAGTCCTATAGGCAGTGGGAAGGGAGTGCTTTGCTTTTGAATGTGATCTCGATCTGGACTTTGATGATGAATGATACTTGAGTGGTGATCGAGATCTTGTCCGAGATCTTTTCTTATGCTTTTTTCTTTTCTTTTCTTTTTCTTCGTCCCTAGGAAGCTCTCTGCTTTTGCTTGGAGGCCTTTCCGCTTGTTTAACTTCCAAGGTTGGAAAAGTTCTTACTGCAGTCACAGTACATGGTATACTGTTGACACTCTGAAATCAAAAGACAAAGAACAGTGCTCACTTTTCAAAGTTGCAAACTTTTAATTTGAGAAAGCCCTATGAGTGTGGACAACAAATAAACATCTCTAGTCCTGTATTTCTCTAACAGAGGGGTACTTTTACCACTATCCATGCCATGTAAGTGCACGTTCTGGCAAGAAACTGAAGACATCCTGCTTGGTAGTCTTGCCAATATACAGTTTGGGTTTTCTGCAGAAATGCTGCATAACAAGTATGACAGCAAGGGAAATAACTAACAATTGCATTACATTATTTGACTTAACAAAAATGAGAAATACATTCACCTTAAAGAAGTAATTGTTAAATCAATAACAATCTGATCTCCCACAAATTCTTTAAAGCCTCACAGTGCAGCACAAGAACTATGCAAAGTGTGCATAATTAAGGCTGATGTCATCAAAAACCTGCATCTAGCAGTATTTAATGGAGACCTTCAGTTCCCTGATGATACACATACAAGTTCGGATATGCATGCTTAGACTGCATGACATGATTCTGAAGTTCTCATCTTTAGTTTTAAGAAGAAATGTGTACTAAATATTTATAATTTTCTTAACTATTTATCCTTCTAATTTAAGAAAGGATAAACCTGAAAGCACAATCAGAGACTACTGACATTCAAAGCTTTAAAGTCACTTTCATCCTTGAACTGCGCTGTTTAAACGGCAACCTCAAGGAAAACAGCAAAATTACCTAGCGCCAATGTTTACTTCACAGAATACAGAAATAATTTATGTACAGGGTTGGGAAGATCACAAAAGTCATTATCTCAAAGATGGGAAAGGTGCACACACAGTTCCTGCTCAATGAGTACTTCAGACTGTAGTCAGTTAAGTAAAACATATCACACTCCAAGACATTTTCAAATTATCAGCTTGTACCTGAGAGAATTCTGCTCAATACCTTGTTTAGAACAATTCAAGTCAGGCACTATAGATCTGCTCCTCATTTCAAAGCCTGTTGTCCCCCAGCTGCCATTTCAAGGAAGCTGGAGAAATCAGTTTCTCTGTCATAATTACTACTCCACCCAATCTGATGTTTCCATTGTTTGATATAATAATATTCACCGTGATTGGAATAAAAAGAAATACACTACATCCTGAAATAATCAAATTTGAAGTCAGTGATCTTTCCTTTCTTCTTACCTATATCCCATTGTAAGCTATGCCAAGGCAATAACTGACCGCATTGAGGTTAAAGCTTCAAGTGAGAGCATCATGATAGTTTTCCTAGCTTTAACTGATAACTGCTATCACAATGTTTACAAAAATAGCAGCAAAGCAGAACTAAAAGTTTGCTTCAAGGACTATAGACATTTTGCTGCATGCTTGAGTGATTGGTTTAGCAGAAGTCCATTTCCAATTTCACTACCTCCACAACGCATGAGCAATTGAAGACACCTCCTCTCCAAACTTCAGTTTCCTAAGAGACCACAGCAGCCCATTTTAGCTCCAGCCAATGTTATTGATCTCTTTATTTGCTAGCCTTTGCTTTGAACATTGCTGAATATGTAGACCTGCTTACCGTGAAGCAGATAGCTTGAAAAAAAATATAGTTGTAGGTGAAGTAAAGTTATGAGGAAAGAAAGAGATAGAAGGAAAAAACCCAATAGTTTTCAGTGCCTGAGTTGATTTGGCTGCATAAAATCCAAGTTGTAAAACCCCTGCCAAAAAAGGAAGTTAATAACTGAATAACATTTCCTTTGAGGGCACATAGAGATTTTCACAGCAATTGTAACAAAGAAATCTACAATGCTGAGCACACCTAGACATCCACCATAGATGCTGCAATGGTGGGCTCTCCTTGACTTTCAGGATGCTGTCACTAAGGAGTGACAACACTGTCAGACATCTGGGAGAGCAGCACAGCTGCAGGCTGGCAGGCTGCACATTCAGATGCCACTGCTCCAGGCTACTAATGAATCCCATTTGGGAAGCCACACAGAAGTGTGGCTACCCTCAAGTAAATATGTGAGTCCCAGAGATTAAGAGGAGAGCTAACAGACAAGATGTTGTCACCTGCCTGCTCAGACCTAAACAACACACTACTGCAACCAGGAGCTCAGGAGACAGCTGATTGTCCTGTTCTGACCTGACAATCAACTGCTGACAAAAGCACTCTGCCTCATGGCAACTCTGGTTGCCTCCAAGATAACAGCCTGGAACACTTTTAGAGCAGAACACATAGCTCAGCTTGCTGAATGCCAGCAAGCAAGCTGCCAGGCCACACAGAAAATGTCGAGGTCTATAAACGATGCTGCTGAATAAAAGTATTTAGGAAATATAATTATCTTAGGGACTGTAAAAAATAAGCTCTTTTTGTTTATCCTGGTGAAAGTTAATCCAGGCAAACTAAGGAAACAGGAACTAAAATTGGAGGTGTGAATGCTGGGGGGAGGAGGTGGGTGGGTGGTGGAAATCAAAATCAAAGCAACCACTGATACTGGGAGACTATTGAGCATTTCCAAAAGGCAGAAACACTCTGTTTTACTGATCAGGCTCTGCCAACCTGCAGGTCATTGTAACACACAGTTCTGGAAGTATAGCGACAAGCTGGTTATCTGATGAACTTCATTAGGAATCTCAAAGGATGAGAGATGTACATTTTTTGAGAGCAGTGCAAACATTCAGAGAGCTTTCACTGAATCTCATTTATTCGTCCATTGTGGGTAACAGCACATGGTTTTGGCCCTTATTATATGCTCCAGTGACAGACAATTTCAGTGGCAGACTTCAGCATGTTTGCATGACTGAAATAAAATCTATCAAAATAATGCTTCCTACAGAAATATTTATTACAAATAATGCTTCAGAGATAGCTTTCTGGAAAACAAAGATGATTCAACAACTCTTGTTTAGCAGGAATGAGCTAGGAAGGAGATCTGTAAAAGGAAAAAAATTATAGCCACGTTAAGAACAGAAGCAAGCATTTCTGTTCATTACAGGGGATTTGCATATCTGCAGTACTCATAACAACAGATGAAACATTAGTTACTCTGTGTTTACATTACTTAATCAATACACAAATGCAACATTAGCAGTGAACCAGAAGGTGCTAAGTACAACAGAACAAAAATAAGGGTGCTGTTCCTGGTACAAACATTATCAACCAGGAAAGAACATTACCAATAACATCCCTAACACTATCTACAGGCTATTACTTCTTCTATTCTGAATAATTTTGCAGCAATTTGAATCCTATGTAAGATTAAAATTAAGAGTATAGAAGTCAAAAATGTGAAGATTAAATCACCTTTTACTTCATTAAAATCTGAAAACAGTCCAGATTCTCTGCAATCACTGTACTTTTTTATTAAAGCTTATGGTGAAGCACTCCCTTTCTGAGAATAAGCAACTGTCTACCAGCTATGTGAGTGTGTGATTGCCCTTTGCATCAAAGTGAGCAGTTACAGCTTTTAGAAGAGTTTGTCAGCCCTGGCTTCAACAAATTGCTTCAAAATGATTAATCAGAAGCAATAAAAACATTTCCCATAGCTTAAGTTCAAACAGAACAAAATAAGTACTTGGTTTCATCAGGGTTTAGCTGCTGCAGTGAAATACCCTTATTAACAGTACACTGACTGTAATAAAGTCTTCAAAACCAGAATTCTGTAGTCTCAATTTTCAAGGGCCAACTTCAAAAAATTAGTGGCTGTGAATCTTTTTCTTACATGCATCAATATGCCTATCTTGAGCACTTTGAAAAATAAAAATGAAGGGACAGAACATTCTCACCTACCTTAATTAAGATTGCAGTTCCTGTTATTTACCTATTTACCTCTTTTCCCCTATTAAATATTGATTTTAATAAAGTATAAGAAATTACAGCTCTCATGTAGTTTTTCATAGTAGGATTCTTGTAATTAAAAAGTTGCAAATGCCAGCAAGCTACCCACCTCCCCCAAACTCACATTAGCATGTGACACTTTGTTTTGCCTTTATCTGTCCTTTTGTGAAAGTGAGGTAAGGGAAATGTACAAAAAACCAAACATTCCCCCCCCCTTCCATGATGAACAAGATCTAAATACCTATCTTCTGGAGGAAAAAAAAAAGGAAAGTAAAAAATCATTAGCTCTGAAGTGTTCTAAACATCTTTCCTTTAAATATTTAGTTGATTTTGAATACACAATTATATTTTGCTCACAAGTTCATATTTTAAAAATGCAAGTATAAAATTACATTATACATTATTATGCCAGTGACATGCAGTAATACCTACAGTCCCTTGCTATGGAAGGATCAACTACAGCCGTGCAACAGACGTGCACTATCTACAGTTGTTGATTATCCTGTTATGATTGCCAAAATTTGAAGAACATCTTATTTTTAACATGCCAAACTTCTATTTCACTCGTAAACAGGCTACTTTCTATAGCAAAAAAAAAAAAAATTGTTTCATAAAGGAAAAAGTAAGGACAAGCCACCTATAAAAAACAAATTATAACACACAACTTCAAAGCAGGGAAGATGAAAGTGCCAAAAGACAAGTTTTGCTTTGTGCTATAGAATCTTTATATTCAAAGGCACAGCTGCAGATGATATTTGGGACAAGTCACTAAAATAGAGTAACTTCTAATTCACATAGCTGTCTGTTTTTGCAGCATTGCAATTGTGGATTTCTCTCCTTGTTTAAGCTAAGGTTTATACATTTAACAGTTTGGGTATAATCAACTGTCTCTTACATCCATACCAAAGCATTATTCCCCTAAAGCATTTCTGACATAGGACAAAGTACAAGAGATTAACAGAATAATCTGTATCAGAAACCTATTGACATACTACTAATTAAATCAGACTCTGGAGACAAAATCGAACCCAACTGTGCTATACTTCCACAACACATCTGCTACTGCATCAAGTACTCTTGAAGAGTAAAATACACTCTGCCCTGTCTACCCAGCCAGTCTTCTCCTGCTTTTGTCAGGTATTACAAGCACCAATAGCTTCTGGGAGACACTTCATAAATTACTTTAATGCTTAGTTAGGACCAATTTCTTTAACAAAAAAAGCAGGTATGTAGGTCTTCCTTTGTCAGCGACAACAGGGAGGGGACTTTGCCTACAAAAATTACATTAATAAAAGTTTTTGCAGGAAGTAATGATTTGGCAGGCGCAATTTTCCCTCTGCAAGACTCCTGTAACCTGCCACCATTATCAGCTGCTGTTAACAAAAACATCAAACAAGTTTTCACCAGCAAGACACCGAACCATGCCAATTTTCTTCTGTGAGGCTTAGCTTCATGCAGATGGAAGCCATAGCTCATACCAGATTATTTTCCTGTCTTTCTCAGCCTTTTGCTCCTAGATGCACCTACAAGCAACTGCTCAAGTGGACAGGGCTGAGGATAACCAAAAGCTCTGAACTGACACATCTGCAGATAACAGATAAATGTCACAGCCCTAGTACATCACATTCACTGTAGCAAGGGTGACTGACTCTTGTACTCAGAACTCAACCAGACAGCATATTTGTTTTACTATAATACAAAAATGTGAAACAAAACAAATATATCATCTTAAGGTGAGCTCTCCCAAAATCTAATCTACTTAATTTGGGGTTTAGCACACACATACATACTTACTTATATATAGTTAGCTTCTACTTCATCTATTAACTTAATTTTTAGAACCTACACAATTATAGTAATTTTTGAATGAGATTTGCACTTCAGATTATGAAACACTTTGTTTAAAAATAAAAAAGCAGTTGAAGGGAGCACTTCACATAACCTGGTATACTCCAGCTCTGAAGATATCACTATTTTTACAATTCAGCTGGTGCCACAGAATAAAGCTTACAAGGGCTATGTTCTGTGTTACTGACTGTCTTTTATGTGAAGTCAGTGGAATCAATTTTGTTCAATGTTATAATGTATGCTTAGCACCAGCATTTCTTTGAAATTAAATGAGGAATCGGGAGAATCCAACAGAGGTCCAAAAAGCTGTGCTCACTTAATGCACTACTACATGGTACGATAAGTAGGTTTCCAGCACAAATATACACTGTGTATACACATATATAGCATTTTTCAGGTTTTATGCACTTAGAAGGCAGGGGCAACCCCTGGGGAATTATGCATCTCTCATGGACATACTCATCAGATCCTCTTCATGCTTTATTACACATTCATTACTGCAGTTTTGAGACACTTTAAGCTACAAAAGTCATTCCACTACATTAACTCCAAGACCACTGCATATCAATCTTTGTTTCCTGGACTCCTCTTTGGATGTTCATTTCCCCCAGAAAGGGAGATGAAATGCATGAAGTGACATTTTTGGTGGACTTAAATACTTAATTTTTTCTGTCTTCTGTTTTTTCCCCAATTACTTCCATTCACCAAACCACAACACTAATTTTACATCTCTCATTCAACTTTTCAAGGTATTTAAAAAAAATTAGTTTTGTAGTTACTTTTTGAAACTGTGTTTTTAAATGCATCGGAAGAGGTTAAAAAAATCCCCTGTGCTATGCATCTCTTTATAAATCAATTTAGACATCATGACGCAGCTTAATGCTTTCTCAATGTATATACAAGGGAGTTTAACAAATCCACAACATGATTTCACCCACCTTTTCCCAATAAAATCTCATTAATCAAATGGGCTGTCACAAACAGACAAACCAGGCATGCAGAGCAAAAGACAGGTAACACCTTGGAACAAATGTAGATGGAAGCCTTTTCAAATACACCAAATCTAAAGACAACAGCTTGACAAACATTCAGGTTTCAGAATAAACCCTTCAATGCAAAAATCTCTAGGCATATATCTATACAAACATACATACTTGTGCCTTACATGGATTTTTTTAATGTGTCAGAAATGCCTTCTCTAAAACTGTACTTAGGTGGGAGAAGGTAAAAGAAGATTCTACACAAATAAACTGCAAGTGGGCTTAGGGATCATGAGTTAGCTGCTACTGAAGAGTTAACAGCTATTTCAGGCATTCTGTTAAAGCAAAATATCAAAAGAATCTTAATTTAGAAATATCCATGTCCTTAGAGAAGGGTAGAACAAGTGCAGGTCTGCAGATTTTTTCAATTTTTGTTATCTCTTTGCTTTCACTCTTCCAACATGTAACTGGAAAAAAGTCCTGAACATCTGTGTCAGTCAGGGGAGACTTTGCAGCACCCACCAGCACTAACAACGAGAATCCCAAAGTGTCTTTTGGAATGTGACAACACTCAATTCATAGATCTGCTACTCGGAGCTGTTATGTCTCTTCAATTGTTCTCTTGAAAATAAAATACATTAATCATTTGAGGGGGAAAAGAAACAAAATAAAATCAAGAAATGGGGAATTAATTACTTGGTAGGTACTGGAATTCTTTTTGTGGGAAAGAAAGCAAAGGAAATCCATGTCATTCATTTTTGCAACCACTCTATCAGGATCAATACCTGAAATGTTTTATCAGTATATAGAGATGAAGTTTTGTTTGATTAGTCAGCCATTTACTGTCTTTTCTGACAAAAAGACAATTCATAAAAACCAGGAAACTGCAGTTCTGTTTCCCAACAATATTTTTATTTGGAAGGTCTGACTGCAGCACACACAAACAAACACAGGAACTGCAGCCTAACCTGAGAAGGTTCCCGGCACTATTTAGGTCAAGTTTCAGAAAACCACTTTTTCCTCACAGTTGCAGTGAAGACCTAAGTCCAAAGTGACTTTGTTGAAAATAGATTGTGACAGTCATTCTTCCATTAAGGAAATACATTGTCTGGGCTTGCTGGATGTGTCTAAATGGGGGCTGGAAATGCAGACTCACCAGCATTTAAACAAGCATGCATCAGATCACGCTGCATTGGGATGTGCTTATGATAAAATCTGTCTTAGGCTGAAAAAAATGAGTGATGCTCGTGAAAGTAAAATCATCACTGAAACTACGATATGCACTATGGTGGCAGAGAGATAGAATGGCCCAGTGAAATAGCTGGAAAAGGGGGAAAAGAAAAAACAAAACAGAAACCCATTAGGAAAATAGTTAATTTCCACTGTGGTTGAAGTTAAGGAATCAGGAACTGAAATGGAAAATGCACAACGTAAGTGGGTAAGTGACACAGTAGAGAACACACAGCTTTGCAGCCATAACAGATGGAGAGAAAAATCTTCAGTAGAGCACTACGATGCATGAACATGATTTTCCTATAAATTCAAATTCATCATTTAGCCTTTTAAAATAGTAGTTGTTTTATTTAAATTGAGAAGGTTTTATGTGAAAAACATTACTTCTTAGTTACTTTAAGCAGTGTTTTCTGTTATTAAGGAAAAAATGCTAATGTGTGGTTTTGATCAACATGGGTTCTTTTGGCCAAGGTTCCTCTTTAACCTTACCTACTTAAAAATTTTAAGTCTTACAAAACTGATTTCATGAGGCTCTACCCAAAAGGATATTTTATTACAGCTACTCAACAACAGACTGACCAGTGATAGTTCTTTTTGCTGCAAAAGATAACACCAGCTAACAGATTAACAGCTACTTCTCCATGATAAATACTCTTTTTCCTCTTTGTGAGAAATTCTAGTAATCCAGAGTATTATTTTGATAAATTAGCTTTTAATTTCCCCAGGAAACAACAGTCCAAATAGCCAAATGGCAAGGGAACTTAGTTTCACTGTGTTCCTAAAATCTAACATTAACTCATCATCAATATCCAGGATACTCATAGTTTTGGCCTTAAGAGTGCTATATCATGAAGAAATACTCAAAAACAGAGCTTTTGAAAGCACTCAGACTGATCTTATCCTGGTATTATCTACTGTTTTTCACTATCTAAACAATGATAATGGCAGCAAATGGACAAGAGAATGGCAAGGCAGAAGATGGAAAGCAGTCTGCCTCAGATACAAAAATAATTCCCAAGTTTTCTAGAAAGAAGCAGAAAGTTTGCATTTCTAAAACAACTATCAAAAATTGTTCTTTGAAAGAAGTGCAGGAAGACTAACACTCCATATTGGTTTAGTACAGAAAGAGACTTACTTCTCCTCACCAAAATAAGAGATTCCGCTAAACAAACCCAATGGATGATGTTATTTCATCATCAAGTATGTAAAGGCAACTAGCAGAATAATTAGCCCCATCAATTATTTCACCAAGTCTTTGTTCAGACTCTTCATGCCCAATGAAAACACGTATTTGTTTGAATTTTGTGTCACTGTTTGTATTTGTTTAAAAAAAAAAAAAAAAAAATCACACCCTTACAAAACTATAACTATAACCTTGGGCCTAAAGGGCAGAGAAAAATATCCTAGCATTGTGAGCTTAAGTAGTTGACAGGAAATACTCAACACAAAGATGACGAAAAGAGCAACCGTTATTTTCCACCACCTATGCATTTGTTCACTAACTACTCATCTCAGTTCCATGTCAGTTGCATTAGTAAAAATCAAACAACAAAATTCAGCGTAATGGGTGAAAAGTAAGTCTAAGAGCAAGCTTAATAATTTGCTAATTGTTTCCAAATCTTATGATGTCTACTCACATGAAAATACATGCTAAATAAATAACACAACAGACACCAAATACTCTTGAAAGGTAAGCATTCTAATTTGGCCACTGATAGTATAGAATTTAACTCACAAGCTCATTATCCCCTCTGTAAATGCCTAACCAACTGCTGAATTATGCATCATGTTTCTCTACCAGTTTTTACATGATAGACATATGTAAGATAACTGAAAAAGATTGTCAGTGTTTAAAATTCAAACCTCTCCCCATAGATAAAAACTTCCATCTCTTCAGTCAACTTCATAGCATACTGTCAGGTTTGCAGTCTCTAGATAAGTTTTCTGCCAGCTTTAAGGCAAAGAGAAATTTATTTTCTGCTTACCTCATTGAAAGAGTTCTCTTCAATCTTCTCAGTTTCTGCCTCTGCAAGAGGGTTTTTCAGGGTCTGCAAGAACAGTGCTGCTTTCCTTTTACGCTCTGCTTGGAGCTGCTTTTCTTTTGATTCCTTGGAGGCCTGTGCAAGCTTCTCTCTTGCTGCAGCTGCTAATCTATCCTCTAGTTTCTGCTTTGCTAAGAAAGACAATTAAGCATAAACTTCAGAGTGAGTCATGGTTGGGGAACTTAGGTTTCCCTGAAACAAACACACACTCTGCAACATAAACAACTAAACAGCTCTTGCAACCATTCCCATAACCCAATACACCCATTCAAAGATACAACAAAGACCATCAGGTTGAAACTGTGAAATTCCAAACATGTCATAGATAGCTCATTTGCTTGATAAACAGATGGTGAAGTGAAAATATTTAACCTTAAAAAAAGATGACATGAAGCACAATCCTGAAATTCAGGATACTTGTCTGTCTTTATTTACAAAAGGTATCTAGAAAGTAGCTCTGTAAATTCAGCAGCTTTTTCTTGTATTTGTTCGAGTTAAGCAATGTAAACCCTCCAGTGTCCTCTTCCCACAGTGTGCTCTACCTTGTATTTCCCAACCATACTTAAACACACAATCATAGAATTGGAAGGGGCCTTTGAAAGCCACCTAGTCCAAGCCCCTACAGTGAACAGGGACATCCTGTGCTACATCAGGTTGCTCAGAGCTTCAGCAAGCCTGGCCTTGAAAGTCTCCAGGAGTGAAGCCTCCACTATCTCTCTGGACAACCTGTTACAGTCTCACCACCCTCACTGTGAAGAACTTCTTTCTAGTAAGTAATCTAAACCCACTCTGCTCTAGTTTCAAATGATTACCCCTCAATCCTCCTCTTCTTAAACACCTTAAAATGTTAACACAAGGGGCTGCTCCAAAAATTTGCAGAAACTGTTCTTCCAGTGTTACAACCAGCCATTGTGGTAAAGTGGTTATAGAAAAATAATAAATCAATTTATTCTGCTGTGCACCTAAACACATTTTGTCTAACCTTTTCCATATGACATTTCCACTTTCATGTTCTGTGCATGTACAAGATGACTCTTCCCAACATGCTTTACACTTCATTTTTATTATCATACAAAGCATTTCCTTTTTGCTTCATATATATCCCCACAGCATATCTGTGTTATTTAAGTTCAGAAACTTAGGAACAAAAAGCCAACCATTTTGGAAATGAAAAACTGTATTCCTGTTACATGCTCACAGTTTTAAGAGTAATGTAAGTTTTTTAAGTGGTAAACACTGCCAGCAACTTCACTTTATAAAATAACCCCTGGTGTGAAACAGCCCTGAGGAGGAATAATGGAAATTTGATGCCTTTGATAGATCATTTCATTCAAATTCACACAGCATACCCTTCCATCTGTACATAAATATGCCCTTCCACACAGGGAAAATCCAAAGACTTAATGTCATTGCATTGCAAGAGTAACAAACAAAGAAGGTGATACTAGTCTATATAGGAATCATATATAACTTCTATAGCTTGACATATTTCATTGTCCCCTGAACAACGAAACATAGATGTGGCTATTTCTGGACTCTGCTAATGCAACCTGGAAACAAGAATTTTAGTGTTTTACTAAGATTATAATGGGAAAAAAGGTTTTATTTTAGGTGAGCAGCCAAGGAAAATTTCATTCTTAGCAATAAACAGGAAACTGTGGGAAAAGAATTCTGGTTCCTGTTGACATAGATAAGATTTGAAATACTTAATATGCCAAACTCATTCACAAGGCAGTTCTGTAGTTTTTCTGAAAGACTCAACCTTTCAGTATTTTTTTCAGTACAACATGGGATACCTTGTTTAGCTTCCAGCTCCTCCTGTGTAAGCTGGGGCCTTTTCTCTTCAGTAGCAGTGCAAGGAGTGGTAATAGCTGGAGTATGGTTTGAAGCACTGCCAGCATTCTCTTGGCCTTCCTTGCCCTCTTCTCCCTCCTCATCACTGTCATCATCTAGTTTAACTCGGTTTTTCTCCAAAGGAAGAAGGTCATTTTCTTTGGCCTTGATTGCAAAGCTTATTGGAGCAAACGATGCTGTGAATGAATGGGTTAGATTTGACATATCAGAGTACAGTAGAAAGCAGGCTGAATTCTTTGATTTTATGCTTTTCTCATGAAAACTACCCAGCAAAGAACACACCTATATCACCCTTATTTCTGCTAAACAATCAAGGGGAAATAATGCAATCCCATGTGCGATCCTACAGGCATTTGCTACCAGCCCCCAAACCAAGACAAAATGACCAGCGAAACAGTATCTGGGTCACTTAAGCAAGCTTTGCCTCAACAGACCCTGGGGTTCTTATGGTTAACTTCAACTAGCCAAGCATTTGCTGGAAGAACAATAATGCAGCTCACATGGCATCCACCAGCACCCTGGAAGGCACAGAGGATGCTTCCTCATACAAATATTAGGTGTGCCAGCCAGGATCAAGGCACTACTGGACTCGTTACTCACAAACCAAGAAAACCTGCTGTGTAGTATCCAGGTAAGTAATAGTCTTGGCTGACAGTACTGTGGAGTTTGGGATCATGCTGAGTACACCGAAGGTCAAAAAGATAAAGCCTTTAGACTTCAGAAGAGCAAGGTTTGGCTTGCTCAGAGCTCCACTAGGAGGGATTCTGTGAGAAACTTCCATGGAGGATAAAGGAGCTATCAAGTGCTGGGAATTTATCAAAAATATATTCCCGGAAACACTAAAGCAGTCCATCCCCTTTAAATGTAAGGGAAGTAGTCAAGATCACTTAACTGCTAAAAACCAAGAGAGAAGCATCAGAGATTGAGTGGACAAACACCCACTGAGAATTAGAAGGGTACTGCTATGGTGTGCAGAGATGCAGACAGAAAATCCGAAGTTCAGCTTGAATTGAATTGCGAATTGGCTACAGAGTGCACAAAAGGGTAGTGGTCAACCACTCCTTTTCAAACCTGTAACCCATCACAAGTGGGGTCATAACATTTCTTGAGATAAATAATTTCATATTCTGATCCAAATAAATTTTAGTTTCACTATTTCTTTTCCCAAATCAAGAATCTACTATTTCAGGCTTAAGATTAAAAGAAGCTCTGTGTTCAGTCTCTTATCTGACACACTACAGTACGATACGGTCACTTTATACTTCCTTTACATTAAATCAACAGTTTGCACAGTAAGGTTCTTAGAATACTATTTAAAGACTTATTTCCATCTATATAAAAATTAATTGCTCTGGAGAGTTAACAGTTCATTACAGGACATACAAATGCAGAAGTTAACTAGTTTTCCCTAAAAGTCTTGCTGTTGCAAGACTGTTGGACAATGATTCTTCTCAGGCAGCACCTACTACTCCAGCACAGAAGAACACCAGAACATGCTCATAGCAGCACAACAAAAGTAAGAAGAACACCTGTAAAAACCAGAGAACACCACACTAGAAAAGACTGTGGATTATCTCAAGCTAGATTATTATTAATGGGTCTTCAAAACATACTAAGCATAGTTAATATATAACTACATTTAAGCCTGAACTAATGCCTTTGCCTCACTGAGCTTTCCTTGGAATGTTTTTCTGAGACTCATTCTCTGAAAATAATTAATTCTGAGAAGAAGATTACTCAATATGCAACTTCTAAGACTAAACAATGGAATTTCTCACTCATTTCCAAATGAGCAACCTACTGCCATGTGGTTTGCTGTGATATTTGTCTTTCTCAAGATGTCTTCTACATAAATATCCTATACAATGTCAATGTAAACATCACAAATAAATTACAAATCAAGGTAATTCTGGGGTAAGGAAAGAACTCAAGAATTCCAACAGAAGAGATGCAACAGTGATCTTCCAACTTTTTCATATGACAAACAAAATTTTAAAAAGGAATTGTACTCCCTAAGAGGCAAAGAAAATTCTAGTGCAGATGTTCTATCTGCCTTGTTGCCAGCTACTCCATATATGTTACAAGAAAGCGGAGTTTGTACCCTATCAGAGGAAATGAAAGGAAGTTGATAGAGACAGGGTTGTCATGAAATGACTCACTGGCTACATTTAATAATCTAAACTTGGGCAGATGACTATTACTTAAGCATGGGCTCTAATTTGCCAGTTATTAATAATACAACAAGAAGGTTGTTTTCTTTTTTCCCTGTGGAAGCTGCACAACCTGACCAGAGAGGCAACTGCAAAGTATGGAGACACAGACAACCAAAGCAAAGAGCTTGGAGCTTGCAGCACGTGGAAGGAAAGAAACTGCATTGAGGAGCAGGAAGATAGAATTCCAAGGGACCACAGAGAGAGGATATACTTAGCGGCAATTAAGAAAGCTACTGGAGTGTCAGGAAGGCAGTACCTATCTACGGGAACACAAGTCAGGAGCAGTTTTCCCTTCTTTTTTTTTTCTCTCCATTGCCTTTCAGTTCTGATTACAAAGACGGAAGTTGCTGCTTTTTACTGAAAAGAAACTTTAAGTTCTCTTCTCCTGATATGCCAGGAAATTAGTTTCCAGGCTCCCAAGAGATACTCTCTTATTCTTGTCTGTTACATTCTACTTACACATGAAAAGGCTTGTTTTTTCTCCAGTATAACTAGCATCCAACACGAGAATACTGAGGAACTGAGTAAAAACCCTAGCGTAATTCCTTTACATGTATAGTTTTAAGTCAGACTACTGCCTTTATTCTTGAACAGAGTTTTTGCCTGCCAAGTTTAAAAGGACAAAAATAAGATTCTGCTAATACCACTGTTGAAAGCCTTCAATGTTGCACAAAACTAAAATTTATTCTGTCAGACCATAAATACATGATAGTCTGATAAGAAAGAAATATGGAAGCAATCAAATTATTCATTTAAGTCCTTTCCTGATGCTTACAATGAAAACATTTTCTGCATGATGAAATTATTTTTCTTACTTTCCCCCAGTTCTCTCCCTTTGTCTTTTTCTTTAAGTATAAGCCAGCGAATATTTTCATATCTAACAAATTATGTTAACATACCTTTCACCAGTTTACCATCACTGACGGTTTTAGAAGGAAGAACATCCTTTTTATTTCCTGGAACTCCCTTTGCACTTGGTTCAGATCCATCTTCAGGTGCATGTTCATCTGCAAACTGAGTCTCACTTGCTGTTTCACTGGCAGTATCTGCTGGAACATCTTCAGATGAAGATACTCCCTTTTCAAAAGAAATGCACAAGCTTACTAATAACTGGGCAAGCCATGAAGAGTTAATGCAGTGCCTGTGGAGCTGCAATTTGCCAGCCCTTTCATAAACCACATTATCAGCTAATCACATAACAGCTAATTTTACATCAATAAGCACTCACCAGAAGTCTGCAAATAATGCACTGCTTCATGCAAACCTACAGTTTGCAAAAACTACAGGAAGAATGTTTTACTATTTTACAGCAAAGATGATGTTCTACAGCTGGTACACTTTTGCCAACACCTGCTTTAAAAATTAGATCCTAAAAGCATACATTTTTTTTCTAAAGTACATTATTTTAGGTCATGATCCCCAGGGTCCAGAGCAATATTAGTTAATTCCCAGCAATAGGAAACAGTTATTACGAAAACTTAACATTTTTTCCTAATGTATAATTGCACAATACCTTCTTTACATAAATCAAGTTTTACAGAGTTCGACCATGTTCGTATGTTTGATTTTTTCCAACATTGTGCTGAAGAACATTAGGTCTATAACTGTTCTTTGTGGCATTAAACCGATACAATATAGATGTGCTGAGATTTTATAAAAGTAAGGAATTACTGGGTCTACTACTGTGTAACAGAATCATTCAAGACAACCTCTAAATACACAGTATAAAAAATTCAATACGGATATTGTAGAATGTTAAAAGTATTTAACATGGTGATATTCAAACAAGCCTCTCAATGAAGAGGTTGGCTGCTGCTAAGCATACCTAATGTTGAAATACTAGGTATCAAAGAGATTCTTTCATTACTCCTTGCAGCCATTCTCTGACCAACTAATCTCTGAAAATCCTCAAAGGGGAAACACAAGAAAAAATCAACAGCTTCATCTTTATTTACTGAAGCCAGCAGTACAATTTCTTATTAACTTTAATAGCCAAAAGGAAAATAACCAATTGCATTACTTGCCTGTATGTACATTACTAAAGCATAAAGATAATATTGAAGTCATTATTCTAAAAAATTGAAGAAAATAGCATCATCTACAAACCCAAGCAGTAAGAAAAGATGCAATGCTAAACATGACCTTGAGGGACTTAAACCATTTTCTGCTTGCTTCTTAGATGTACGCATTCAAACACTTAACAATGAATTCTTTATTACTACACTTCAGTTAGTGTACAGTTCCCTGCAAAGTAGAAATTAACAACTCCTTATTAATTATGTAAGTATTATGAATCAATCCACCAGTTCCCAAACAAGATTATCTAGAATAATAGCCAGCACTGCAGCACAGGGCAGCTTTTCATGTAACTCATCAACTGAGTAATATCACATTTAATACACCTTATCTTTAAACAACGTTTTCAAAACATTTTTCACTATCAAAGCAAAATATCACACACAAGTGTTTTGAACAGCAACTAGTATTGAATTTCTTCATTTTCCACAAAGTGATTTTGAGGAGTTTACCCAGAGGCCTACCTTCTTCAATTTAAGGCTCCCCAATCTAAGCCTTGGGATGACAAATGACATAGAGCCTAAAAAAAAAATAGCTCTTTCTGATGAAAAGTTACCATCAGATAATGTATTGCTGATACTATTTGCATTTCTTTTTCAGTAAGAGAACAATCTAATGAAATCAGCTAACATGAGAATAGTTAAAAACAAGGATGACAAGTCTGGGTATCACCCTCTAATAATATGGACTAGAAGAAGCAAAGCCAAGAAAATCAATGCCAGATTTTGAAGCTCCAACATTGTTTCAGTGACTTGACTCTAATAAAACCTCTCTCAGAGAAAAACACACCAGAAAAGTAGTTTAGCTACTGTTCTGTTGCTCTACAAAGAACCCTGAGGTACATGAGAAGATACGATAGTTAAAATGCTATACCTTACCTTTCTGTTAGCAGACCACTAATTCCACTAAGCTCAAAATGTCTGCAAAACATATATTCCCTAATATAAGTAAAAATTTTTAGGTTTGTCATTTTATACTCAACCACATTGGCTGTTTATGCCGAAAAGCAAGAACTAAGTGTCACATCACCTCACCTATCCTTATTAAAATGCTACACAAAACATCCTTTGCTCAAGAATTTCTCCATAATTCAGAGAGTTCTATTTTTTAAATGGCTCATGATGTAGCAACATAGATAAGCATGACTCTTCCTATTTACACTGCACTTTTAATGCAGGTATAAACAAACACACACATACCTGACAGTTGTCACTGTTCTCTTTTTGAAGGAAGAACTGTTTTTTAAATTCATAATAAGCATTATACTGGTGCCATGGCTGTAGGAACTCAAACCTGTAAAAATAAAATGAACACGTGGAAATGCAAGTGAATGTTGTAAATACTAAAAACCTTTCACAATCTAATTTTCTCTAGCAGATGAAATGCTAGCTGGTGTTCGGAAAAACTGTAAATTTATGTGTAAACTTCCAGAGGATATATATTCTGAAAATGCTTTCTAGAGATGTTTTTGATAAGTTGATTGTTTTGGGGCAATAATGCTTTGGCATTGTTGGCATCATCATCAGTGTTAGTGGATTTGGGCAACAATGCTCTCACATTCCCTTTAAGTAGGCCTAATAAAGAATTTAAATTTAAATTTAAAATAATAATAATAATACATTTCTTTTGGAGACAACCATGTCCTGGTAACTTATTCTAAACTAAAAGCTCAACTCTTACAACTGAAGTTAAAATAACATTTTCTCTTACCTGAGATCATTTTTGGCACGAACACTGGCTTCAAATTTTATCCCATTCCTAGCAACATACTCAGCTAGCTTATCAATAACAGGCTGTATATCTGGGGGTGGAGGTATAATGGCAACCACTGGAGCAACTGTGCTGAAAACATGAAAAGCACATGGTTTTTATAAATAAAACATAAATATTTTTCAGGCTTTTCTTTTTAAACCAAAAACCACTACGTAAGAGGATTATTCTCTGGGTTCATTAAGCAGCTAAAATACTTGATTTTCTATCATGCAAAAGCTCCATAGTAGCTGAGTAATAGCATGTAAAATATCAATGACCAAAGCAGAGGTAATCAAAGCTATACAGACACTATCAAGCATTACTGAAGAACCACCAGTCATAAGACCCTTGCTAAGCATTGCATGGTAAAGTACAGGAAAGAGAACCCTGTATGCACATCTGTATGTGGTACCTTGCAGATGCTGTGGTAGAAGTCAACCCACTGCTGCTCTCGGTTGCTTCTGGAGGAGGTGGAGGTGTAGTCCCAGGGGGTGGAGGTACTGTTGCTACCCCTGTAGTGCTTGAAAGCGTCACCCCTGCAGGCAATGCACTGTAGTAGGTGGCTACATCTATTCCTGGAGGTGGAGGCGCGAGGCAATAGGTCCCATCAGGTAGCATATAATAGCTATAATACATGGCTGCCACAGTTGCTATTAAAAAAAAATTATTTAAGAACAGTGTTCTAATTAGGAAAAAAACATCCAATAAAAACAAACCAACATTACTACATCACACTAACACTGAACATCCAGATTCAGACAAAGAAATGGTAGGTAATTTTTTGTAGGGAAAAAAAAGACTAAAGAAAAAGAATGCTCATTTTAATAAGCATTACAAATTTGTAAAATTATAGAAGTAAAGAAATTGACAGTGTAATAAAAGACTTATTGCTACTTCCAACTTTAGAAGAAAGAACTATATTAAAACCTGGGTTTATAAATTCTGTGGGATCTTACATAATTTTACCTTTGCAGATTTTTCTTAGTGCTAGACACTCCAGTAAAACTGTTAAAAGAGGATTTATTATCTGTATTTTGCTTAATATACTAAGCTTTATTTAATGGGAATGTCATGAATCACTTTATAAAGCAGTTTAATGCTCAAAAGTGAAGGCATTCATTACCAGAAACTGAGCTAAGTTATAAAAAACCCAAAACCTTAAATGTACTGTGCTAACCACACTTGGCCTCAAGCCGGTCCATCCCCATGAACTTCTGATCTTCCTAAGCAGCTAACAATTCATGCACCTTCAAAAACTCAGAACATCGATGATCTGAATGATCTGTGTATTCCGAATGATCATGGATGAAGTTAGCATATTTTCTTCCCACCAGATTCACAGACAATTCATCAGGACACACTAGCTGTCTAATGACAACATACATACTTACAATCAGAGGAATATTCTGCCTGCAATGTCTGTGACACTGCCCCATCTGTTGACTGTGGTGTGGATGAGCTATTATCTGACTGGGCTTTGCGCACTAGTGCTGCAAGTGGATGATCAGGATCTACAACCTTCAAAGGCTGGGGGGAAAAAGATAACTTGTAGCACATGTTTAAAGCATGATAGCATCTGCCTAATTTAGAAAGAAAATTTACCTAAGTTAATAGACATCAACAATATTGACCAAGCAGCAACCACATCAGAATCAACTTTAAAAAAAAAAAAGTGGCAAATAAAAAGTTATGTTATTTTAAGTGAAAAGGATATTAAAAAAACCAAAGGGTTTGGGGAAGAGAGCATCACTCTTACTCGCTGTCCTGAGACACACAACCTGACTTGTTTGAATACCAATCAAGACTACTACCATTCCTCTGGAAGCCTCCCGTGTGTACAACTATCTGCCACTCTTTTTATTCCATCACTGGTCAGACTCAGAAAATAAAAATAACTAACACATCCAGCAAAATTTACATTTAACGAGTAATACTAATTCTGCCAAAATCTTATTTGCTGAAACCATTGCTTTATGGCAGCATTTTATCTACCAAAATCAAAAAGAAACACTCCCTCACAGTGTATATACAGAAGGCCTTAAATATCTTCATCCTTTTCAGCTTCAATGCCAGGTTCTGTGAGATAAATCGTTAAGTGATGGCCTCAAAGCAGAAATGGAAAAATAACAAGTTGTATACTAAAGGTAACTTGAAAGTCTAGCAATGCAGACTTAAATTGTTAAGACCCAGTCTGGGGTCAAAAAAAAAAAAAATCTTTTGTTAACAAGATCATAACATTAACACTATACAAAGTAGGAAGTAATTTTTAATTTTAACAGGGTCCAGTACCTTCATGAGCTCTTCAAGCCTACTGCACTTTTTAGATGCAAAGAGACTTGGATGCAGATAATTTCCATCATCATCATCATCGTCATCATCTTCTTCCTCAGATTTGACTCTTGAATCTATACAAAAGCAACATCAGAATTTCATCTGGGTTTGATACAGATTTATACTGGCAGAGAGTTCAGAGGACAAGCAACATTCTTAAGAAATGACCATTTTCATAGATCTGTGTATTCACAAAAGCACTGAAACAAGATATTATTAGTTTTCAATAAAACTAAAACTTAAGTGCTTGGACCAACTCTCTGTAGGACCAGAACTATACAAATGCTTTTAAAACTCCAAGATCATAGCAGCTGTTTTATCTAATGGTTTATCAAAATAATTTCGTGTCATCACATCAGTCTCACCTACCAGGTAACACTATGGCCACTGCAACAGATCAAGAAGATGCAGCTAGTTTTCCAAAAATGAGCAGTGGATGTTTTAGTGACCGAGATCCTAAAGCCATCCACTTAACAAGTAACAACTTACATTTCTTCTCGTCCACTTTATTTTCAGAAGGAGCAGCATATCGTCCCTCTTTCATAGCCTTCTGAATGAACTTGTAGTAGGGATTGAGGTAGTGATCAAATCGCAGGAAGTCAAACTGGGAGTTGCGTGCTTGCTTGGCTTTTAGCATAATCTCAAACTGTGCTCCCTGCTTGCAGACAAAGTTTGCTGTGCGTTCAATAATGGCATGCATTTTTGCTGTTGGTGGCTGTGGGAGTAAAATAACATGTATTTATGTTTTCATAATCAGCTCTGAAAGAATTCCAGGAGGAATCAGAAAGAGCGGTGCCCTGCCCACTCAGCTTTCTCTAGTAACTCAGTTTCACAGTCAGTTTCAACGAGTGAAAGCTTTTCATTGCTAAATTAAATATAACTTTTCCCTAGCTGCTCATTCATCTCCTTTTGCAAGATCCTCTCCTTCCATCAGCACAACTGTTTTTGCTACAGCAAACCAAAAGGGTATCAAATCCCAGTTGAGTCAGTAGTAGCAGAAAAATTCTTCTAAGCCATTCCATGGTAATATACTTCTTCTTGCACAAGACAAGAGACAGATGTTTTTCTCAGCACTGCAGTGTCACCTTAAACTGACACTGCCTTACAGTACTTAAACATCCTCGACATGAATGGTCTTCTTCCCAGCAGCTGTTTTTTATGCTTTATCACTGGACATGCAAATATTGTTCCCTAAGTAGAAAAGCTTGTTACTATTCCTTTGATCAAATGTACAAAATCAACATAAGAACTGCAATTCTTATGTTCTGCCACATTCCCAGAGAGTCACTTAACACTATATTAATTTCCTTTTTTTCTTGTATTGCTGAAGTTGAGCAGCACCCATGCATTTCCACTCCTGAAATTCCATCTAAGAGCACTGCCATAGTGCCCAGGAAGTGAAAAGAACAAGAATATAGTTAAAGAATGAATCAATTTCACCATTCAATGTCTTCAATTTCATATACTCAGATAGCTCTGTTTTGTCTTGTGCACAATAAGCTGTAGAAACACACTCCGTCACTAAAAAAGACTGAAGTGTCACATTAATAATTTTGTCTTAGACCCAGAAACATATTTAGAAAATTAATTTCAGCCCAATGGATCCAACATGATCACTAATAATTCACCAGGCTTCTATCCTTCATAGTACTAAATTGAAAATACAGTCAATGGTAAAACTTAATGACTTCACTAGAACACAACAAATCAAGGTTTAGGAGAAAAGAATATCTCATAATTCCCAGAGTAAGGTGAAGTACAACTTGTTTCCAGATTTGCTGTCTTGACATTTTGGTTTTCATTTTAAATCAAAACCAAACATGTCAAACACAAGACTATCAGAAAGAGCGGTGCCCTGCACAGTGAGGGTGGTGAAACACTGGAACAGGTTGCCCAGAGAGGTTGTGGACGCCCCCTCTCTGGAGGTGTTCAAGGCCAGGCAGGACAAGGCACTGAGCAGCCTGATGTAGTGGGAGGTGCCCCTGCCTATGGCAGGGGGGGTGGAACTCGATGATCTTTAAGGTCCCTTCCAACCCGAACTATTCTATGATTCTATTCTGTGATTCTACATTTGCTTTCTATTTGTTTGACTACAAGAGATTTCAATAGCTGACTGAGAAGCCTGCATTCTGCAACATATCTTCAGTTTCAGAGCAAAATTCAAGCAAAGCAGGTATCCGAACCAGCAAACATTCTCTCATTAGCCATTACTTTTTGGGAACTGCATCCAAATGCTGAACCAGCAGCTTCTCACTCAGAACACTGGAACAGGCTGCCCAGAGAGGTTGTGGAGTCTCCTCCTCTCGAGACATTCAAAACATTCATGTACACTTATCTGTGTGACCTGGTCAATATGTTCCTGCCCTGGCAGGAGGACCAGACTAGATTTTATCTTGAGGTCTCTTCCAATCCCTGACATTCTGTGATTCTGTGAACACAATATTCTTATTCCAAGACAGAAGTACAACTAATAATTTAAAAGCAGCAATATATAAAAATCTTACATGAACTCAGATACAGTACTTCTCATTAGTGAGATGCTTACAAACCTGCAAGATCATATAGAATAGGAAGTAGAATTGCAAATTAGATTTGTCAAATAGCTCCTATTTCATATAAAAAAAAAAGAACAGGATAAAATGTACTCTTATACAAATATCATGTGTTTACTATTATATTCTGCCAAAGTGCTTTGAATCTTTATTGGTCAGCAGTATGAAGCCAAGAAGGTAGCCCAAATACAAATAGAACACTTCCACGATCATGGTACAGGAGAAAGAGTATAATCCAATTTCCTAGTATCTTTTAAGAAACCAAAATAAATTAAAAATCTTAATGGTTACAACTGTACTCAAGTAGATAATCCTTCTGCTTCCTTCCAGAAAGATACACAAGTTGCAACTAAGTTGACTATGTAGTAAACTTCAAGTTTGCCACCTAGCTAAAACATTTAACATTTCTGAAGAGCTTTCATCAGCAAATATTTTCAAGTTATTTCAGAATCTGCTAGAAAAAAACCTATTCCTTGTCTCCATCATCCACACTTCATTTGATCACTTCCTAAGCTCTTCATAACAGAAAAATTTAAAGGAATCCAGAAAAAAAATCCTGAATGGAAACAATCTTTTGGTTTAATCACCTTTTACACTTGGAATGACTACCCTGACAGCTCAGGAAGTTTTCATTCCAAGAACAACTGCCTTTTTTCCTGTATTATGTAAAGTGTTATCACAGACAAATGCATTTAGCATAAGCCCTGCAATAATTTCAGTGTGAAAAAGAAAAGTTGATCAAACGTAAGAGTTCAAGAAAGAACATTTGAAATAAAGTTATTTTAGAATAATTTAAAATGTATCGCATGAAAGTTAATGGAAAAAAGAATCAGTAAAGTATGACAAACTGCTTGAAAACTGACTGAAATGTAGGTGGCATTAAATATACACACGTACCAGTTCCACATCAGATGGTACATTCAGTCCTGGAGGAGCAATAAAAGGTTCTTCATTTTCTTCTATATTTTCTGTCTGAGCTGTTTCTACAAAAAATGTCAGAATAAAATACTATAGGATACAGCATGTCAAATGAGAACAAATAAATCATTAGAGGAAATTAGAGGAATTTCTCTAATTAAAGTATAATCAGCATTAGCACTGAAGACATTTAAACACTCCTTCTCTCCCTGGTGCTACGTACAGTTTATGATCTTCAACTCAAATGCTGGAGACAAAAGTGTGTGAAGTCAAAGAGAAAACATTAATTTTTACCAATATTGCTTTTTGATTTTGCAAGAAAACTGATGAAAAATTACAGGGAATAACTTTTAATGCACTGTATATTACAGATACCAAATATCTCAAATTGTACAGATCCCTATATCTGTCCATGTGAATTCAGTTTCCTGTTAATAAACTATTTCAGCATGCACAAACAAACTTAGGCACTTTCATCAGCTTCCAAACTCTAATCAAGGTTGTACAGGAATGTAATCAGGAGAGTAAAATCCACTTTCATCACCTACAGAGATAAAACTGTAGCTGCCTTAAGAAACTGATAAAAATAAATGCTGCCATTCATCTGTAAGTTCTATCTGAAGTTGGTATAGATCTTTTCATATACATATAACATATCCAAATATTTAACAGATTTGTATCGCGAGCTATTCATCTAAAATATTTATTCTTTTATGAAGGACAACATGTATTACATTCTGTTATCCAGTATACCTGAAAGGTTACTCTAAAAACATTTTGCTTTACAAATTTTCTAACAGTGAGGGAAGGTAACTTTTGAAAATAAATTTCAGAATTATCCACTCTACTGGCTTTAAGAGAAAATATATTGTGGTTTCAACCTAACAAATTACATAGCACAAAATGCACGGACATCTGATTAAGGGAACTGTGGGCAGGCAGCTGAACAGCCTAATCGCTTCAGATGTGATAACTATCTCTGCATACAAGCTCTTATCCATGCAAGAAAGTAAGTTAACTTTTTCCTTGCTGCATGGTAGGCTGCACCCTTTTTGTTTAACTGATTTTGTGGTTTGGTTTTTTTTCCCTTAATGAATCCAAATAGTTTAACTCCACAAAAACACACAGAAATTTTAGCATGAAGAAGACAGCAGACAGCACAGAATAGCATTGATTCTTTCAGCAGTAACATCAGCTTCAAGTGCTCACAAAACTACAGCCTGCAATTCACATTACTGCTACCTGCATCTTACAGTCCTGTATTACTCGACATTTTTACTGTATCACTATCTATGAAAAGTCCATATGGTTCAGCTGCAGTAGAACATAGCAGCAAAGCTTCTATCTCACTTTCCCCCAAGTAGTTTGAAGTGTTACTAGAAAATGCCCCTTTGTCATTCACCATTAATAAAAATTTTCTAGAGGATAGGTTTAGTAAAACAGTTCACACCTCAGATACCATTCCAACTAGCTGCTATAAGGATAGTTGCTGTTGAGAAGCAAAGAATTCTTACATTTTGTTACAAGAATTTTTAATAGCCTACTATGACATTTCCATGCTCCTTCAGATACTAATTAACTAAATATTAACTTCTTGAAAGCCTGGGTAGCTATGTCTCTTTGACAATGACTAATTCACATTTTAACATTATTCCCAAAAATATGACTCCATTAAGATTGAAACACATTATTCTAGATATCATTGTGGGAAAGAAAAATAACCTAGATCAATCCAGACACGAATTGAACTCACAGTAGCTATTTTACAAAATGAAATTTTTATTTATTCCTTGCACACTTGTCAAAGTTTTGCAAAGGACAATATGGACAGACAGTAATGTTTAGCAGATTCCCTTTCTAGTAACCAATACAGAGCAAGCATTCACCTTTTACATCACTATGTACTACAGAAAGCTGGAGGAGCCAAAACACAAATGTGTTCATCTCTGTCACCCTTGATTTTTCAGTAGGTTTATTCCTCTATATAACAGTTCCATACAATATGATAAACACCTCTATGCTAAGAGACACTCAAAAACTGCATGGAAAGAGAACTTGGAAATTGTTTTGCCTAGACAAATGGGATTAAGGCAAATAAAAATAAAGCCCAGAAAAGATAATGCAATTAAGCACTGCTGAAGAGTACAGGAGACATCCTTGTTAGAATTCAAGCAGCATGGGCAGGGCAGTATCCTGACACAACCTCCCATACACAGCAGCAAAAATCATTGAAAATCCTTTAGCTCCTAGAAAGATCCTGTATTAAAGCACATACCTCAGTCCCTCACCACAATAACCTAGTATGTAATTAGCTAATTAAACTATCCTAACTTTACTGCTAAGGCACAACTCAGTAACCACTGAAAGCTTCCCTAAGACCCCATGTCAGAAATGCAGTTATTGTAATTAAACTCAGGAATGTGAGAAAATGGACAGAAGGAAATGCTGTGCTGAAGACAGACTGGTTTATAACTCTTAAAGTGACAAAACTGAAACTTAAAACTCTACATATATGTATTCTGGTTAATTACTGTTCTTGTTTTTTTAATGAACTTAAATAAGAATCTGTAAGACAGTGGAATTAAATTTCCTATCCTGATTACTGTAGTAATGACTATGCCATACCAGAAAAACATTTAAGCACATGAAGAGCGAAGTTCCCAAAAACTCAGTAGCACATTTCCATAAAAATTTTGCTGAAACACTTGGAAGATTTTAAGGTGCATTTTAATGAAATGGACACTTTCAATCTAAAGCTGCAGGCAAGAGACGCAATCTTTCACAGAGTGTAAGACATGCTCTTCATAAGGCCTTCTATTTTTCCCCTTTACCTCTCTGTTTTCCATGCTGATGTTCCTCTTCTTCAGTGGGTTCTGAGGGGTCATAGTAATCACTGCCATAGCGAAATCCCACTGCATTGTAAGTACCATCCTCTGCCAAAGCTTCACTCAGTCTTTTATATTCCTCCTCTTGAACAAAAATGCAAATATCCATCATTAGAACATATTTAAAAGCCAATTTGTTAAATACAAAAATAAAACTTAAAACTAGTAATATTTCCTACTCAGTTTATAAATTAGAAGATTTAATCTAATCCTTTTAAATTTCATTAACAATTCAATAATAAAAATCAGCATACATGTATGCTGACCATTTATTTCTTCCTGAAGAGATAAAGGCTGCAGGTTAAAACATTTGAACGGAATTACATATACAAGAGTACAACATTTCCTTTATACGGGACTAAAAAAGACACAGAATATATTTATTTTGGGGTTTTTTTGGGTCTGAAATCCCAGTCTGCCCTCAGAATCTGGGCAATTTCTGTGTGGATCTATATTTAAACTATCCCGAGGTCCTCTCACATACGCAAAGACTCCCGTTTTTCGAATCCACTGGGTACTGTCAAGATAACATCAGAAAAAGAGAGTATAAAATTAGAAGTAGATTTAATTTCACAATTATTTATTTAAACATGTGCTAACTCAGGAAGTTTCCTTGAGCAATACCTTGCCTCGCCTCCTCCTCAAGCAAGTCCGTATGCAAGGCTAAATACCTCTCTTCATCACAGAGGCCTTCTATTCTAGCTTCCTCTTCAGACAATTGATAATCTCTGTTCCATGTGGAATATTCAGCATCATATTCAGAAAGGTCATGCAGGTGACCACGTCCATCATACCTGCAAGATGAAATTGCTGGTCAATGCAAAAAACTTAGGGCTTGGGTTTATGTGACTACTTAAATACTTACCCATTAAAAAAGAAAAAAAAAAACCCAGCAAACTTATATGTTAAAGCATATTTCCTCTTAGGAGTTACGTTTACTCTTGCTGATTTGTCACCAACTATTGAAAATTTAACATTCTAAATTCCTCTCAGAGAAACTAATATATTATTACAATTAAAGGCAAAAGTATCCTTTAATAGTTTAAATGGGATCCATTTCCTTAACAGTTCTTACCGTACGTGCTTCAACCAACCAATCAATGTCACTTGCAAAATATGTTTTTCTGGAAAGTCAAATAGCTTACATTCACACAAACCCGAATACATAAATACCTATCCGTAAGAACCAAACGGTCGAAATTTCCTCGCTTCTTTCTGCTAGTCCCGAACTCTCAGGAGATATCTTCACCATAGAAACTTGCGTCCATTGGAGGTAAAATCATGGCTAGGCTCGGCCCCTAGCCACTTGGCTGAAGAAATAAGTTCTGGGTTATGTGATAGAGAGACACACATACATAGGAACAGTAACATATACATGCAATTTAAGGAGGTTTCACCATAGAAATGGCAAAGATCAATGATGTACAGTTCCTGTCTACGCAGAAATGATTTTATTTGCAGGAAAAGCACTGCATTGGGATAATGTTTATGCATCAGTAAGAGAAACTAATTGAGAAGTGACAGTAAACTCGACTCGACCGTGGTGTCTTCCCACACACAACTCTTGACTTGTGCCAAATTGCTAGACCAAAAACAAAGAAAGTAAATATTCTTGTAGCAAAAAGTTAATGAAACACGTAGGTCTGGTTAATCAAGCTCACAGGCAAATTTCACCCCGTGTATTCCCATAGAAATGTGCCTTCCTCAAAATGGTGAAAATGAAGTCTCCCTGCTCCTGGAGATGAAAAACTCTAATCTTCCAAAGAAGTTTCTAAAATTAGTAATTGCCAACTACCTTAACTTACAAAAAATGTATGTTATTTGGATTTCTTGGTATTGTATATACACATATGCACATACTTAGCTTTTGCTCCCAACGATAACAACTGTAAATTAGGTTACTGTTGCACCAAACACAAAAATGGCCTCTGTCTACTAATGCATCTGCCACAACGGTGATCTGAATTAGAAGTGTGCACATAACACTTCTCATACAAATCGGAAATTAAACACATCTATAAATATTTATGAGGGTTTGTTTTTTAATATCTTAATGTCTATTCCAACTTAGCAAATTTATTTCAGTCATATAAATACTTAATGGTTTAAATCCCAAAACAGTGCCAATGCGTTCCTGTTTTCTCCAGCCTTACGGAAGAAAATTAAATTATCTTCCCTTTCCAAGCCAAATACAGTGGCTAAATCAAACCAAGAAAGAACATGTGGAGCCCCAACTCAACAGTGAAATTAAGGGAATAAATATCTACAGTGATCCTTTATAAATCAAAATCGTTCCATTTTCCCACAGAGGTTTTCAGGGTCAGCCTCAACTCTTAAATTGTACTTCCAGTGTTCCACTCAAATATACCAAATCAGACTCTCTCCAGGGAAATATTCAGAAAATTAATTCTGAATAAATTAATTTCTTAATCCTACCCTGCATCATTGACACAACTGCAGAGATCAGAAGAAAAATCAAAATGGATTCAGTTATTCTCACTGCCCATGAACTCATAACTTTAGCAAAACAAACACAGCCACCTCTGATATAAAATCTGAAGCACAAGCACACAAAGTCGAAGCAATTCTGCCTAACACAGTGAACCATGGCACAAGGAAAATGTTAGTAGGCGGAGAATTGGTTTTGGGGTATCCCAGCAACACCCAGCAGATTACACAAGAGAAATAAGAAAGTCCCATTTCCTCTAAGGAAGATACTTTTCCACTGCCATACTGCAACCTTCTTGTTTAGGGAACACACAAAGCACCTGATAAGTATTTTATTCCAATAACGCTCTCTTGGTTTCCAAGTGAGTTAAGTGATGTTTGTGGTTGGCATTGAAAAGGAATGGAACTCCACTCCGACCTGTCAACCCTACCCTATCCACCAGAGCAGAAAGGCCCAATGCAGACAGACTGTCAGAAGGAGGGGGAACCTCCCATCACCAACAAAGTGGGGAACCCCAAGTTCCCGTTGCCGAGGGGCAGCCCTGTGGCCTTACAAAAGCAGCACTGAACGCGCTCTTCCAGGAGGAGCTGCTTCAGACCCTGCCGCTGAAGAAGAGTCCCACGCGTCCGGCCAGAGTGAGCCCTTTGCTCAGTACCCTCCCTCACCTGCCCACAGCATAAGGGGGAGAACAGAAAGAGGCTATAACAGAAGATCTCGCAGCACAGTCTGGGGGTTGTGTTACACCGACCTATCGATCATGATCTTGGGGTCTCCCATCCAAGGAATAAGGTGTCGCCCCTGCTCCTGGTACTGAGCCTTCTCATCATCTCGAAACAGCTTGCAGGCATAGCCGAACACCAGAAGCTCCACACGGCTACTCCCACCTCCACCTCCTCCTCCCCCTCCTCCGGGGGACGCGGGGACCGCTCCCCCGCCTGACAACAACATTAGGGGAGTCGGGCCTGCTTCTTCTGCACTCCGTCGAGAACCTCCGACGCCTCCGTACATCACCAGGGGATGTAACGAGAAGAAGGAAACTCGCAGCAACAACGACTGTCCGAGAAGCGAGTCCCCTAGAAGGCTGGGCCCGCACTAAACTCCCCAGCTCCAGAACACCACAGACGCCATCACCTAAAACAAAATGGAGACGCTTCCGCTTCCGCTGGTAGCGCAGAGGCTCGACTGTGGTCTGGCGGCAGGCAGATTCACCGCTGGTACGGGCAGTAAAAATTGAAAGAAAACACAGCGCACCGAGAATTATCGCTGCTGGGACCGTGTGGCGACCAGCGAGCAGCGGCAGGCTGCCGGACGGGGGCTGCCACACCGTGCTTGTGACGAAAGTGCGTCGCAAAAGAGGCAAGGCGGCCCTGCCGACTTGGCGGGGCGGAGTGCGGGCCTCTCGCTGCGTATTTGGGTCGCAAAGGGGGCGGAGCTTGGTCGTTTTTGTGGTCACCCGCCCGAAAGGTATATGCAGAGATCAGAAAGAAAAGCAAAGTGGTGGCGGGTGCTCTGTGACNACCGACCTATCGATCATGATCTTGGGGTCTCCCATCCAAGGAATAAGGTGTCGCCCCTGCTCCTGGTACTGAGCCTTCTCATCATCTCGAAACAGCTTGCAGGCATAGCCGAACACCAGAAGCTCCACACGGCTACTCCCACCTCCACCTCCTCCTCCACCTCCTCCGGGGGACGCGGGGACCGCTCCCCCGCCTGACAACAACATTAGGGGAGTCGGGCCTGCTTCTTCTGCACTCCGTCGAGAACCTCCGACGCCTCCGTACATCACCAGGGGATGTAACGAGAAGAAGGAAACTCGCAGCAACAACGACTGTCCGAGAAGCGAGTCCCCTAGAAGGCTGGGCCCGCACTAAACTCCCCAGCTCCAGAACACCACAGACGCCATCACCTAAAACAAAATGGAGACGCTTCCGCTTCCGCTGGTAGCGCAGAGGCTCGACTGTGGTCTGGCGGCAGGCAGATTCACCGCTGGTACGGGCAGTAAAAATTGAAAGAAAACACAGCGCACCGAGAATTATCGCTGCTGGGACCGTGTGGCGACCAGCGAGCAGCGGCAGGCTGCCGGACGGGGGCTGCCACACCGTGCTTGTGACGAAAGTGCGTCGCAAAAGAGGCAAGGCGGCCCTGCCGACTTGGCGGGGCGGAGTGCGGGCCTCTCGCTGCGTATTTGGGTCGCAAAGGGGGCGGAGCTTGGTCGTTTTTGTGGTCACCCGCCCGAAAGGTATATGCAGAGATCAGAAAGAAAAGCAAAGTGGTGGCGGGTGCTCTGTGACGAGTTGCGTGGCCCTGCTGAGGAGCCCGCAGCTGACAGAAATGGAGGAGGTAGAGCTGTGGCGCCCGGCAGGGTGATAGGGCAGGGCTGTCAAGGGGCAGATCTTGGGGAAGCTGGAGCTAACATCAACATTCATCTGAGTTGATGAGTTTCTCTCACCTGAAGCGCCTTCAGGGAGAGAGGGCCTGTGAGCCAAGGCAGGAAGGGGAAAAGCTACAGTGCAGAGGATATTTTAATTTTTTTTTTTAAATGTTAGTAATTTGCTTTTTGCAAAACTTGTCTAATCTTGACAGAGGTTTTCAGCAAGGAAGAAAAAGCAAATGTCATGATACTGTGATTCCACACCATCCACACTTGCTGGTGTGGAGACGTCAACCCTAGTTGAGGAGCCCTGCCCAGAGAGGCTGTGGATGCCCCCTCTCTGGAGGTGTCTAAGGCCAGGTTGGACAAGGCACTGAGCAGCCTGATGTAGGGGGAGGTGTCCCTGCCTATGGCAGGGGCATTGGAACTTGATGATCTTCCAACCCAAACCATTCTATGATTGTTATTATTTAAATCAATCTTCAAGAAGTATGAAGAAATATGTTAGTTTTGCTTATGTTACAATAAGAGTTTGTAATGAGGGACACCACGCTTTGTCCTTCAGAGCAGGATTTAGCCCATAGCCTTTGTTGGGGGAGTTTCTGGGTTTTCCTGCGTGGGCCACTTATTGCCATCATGGTGTAGAAAGAGAAGTAAAATATAAAATAATGTCAGATGGAAAGTTTGTGTCAGCTTTTACCTGCTACTGTGCAAACATGCTGAAGGAGGAATCTATAAACTTCTTTGGACATCTCTTTATTCATCTAGAGTTAGTAAACTGATAACAGTACACAGAGTTCTCACAGTGTCTTGCAAAGTAAACCACAGCATCTGAGTAAATTTTATAACTCTGCTTTTATGTAGTTATTATGTATTTGCAGTTCTACCTGCATTTCCATGTCATAGAAGATTAAAAATCTACACAAGTTAACATCTGTATCCTTTGCAATGTGTTTGTCAGATAACAAAACTCTAAAATTGATGCTCCAGACATACCTTCCCATTTTATAAAAATAATGACTAAATTATTTTAATGAAGGGAGAAGTTCTTGTTTTGTTTTACTCAAAAGAGAAGTTCTAAGTGTAACACTCACCTTTGAGAAGCAAAATAGAGTCCTTTACAACAAGGAGGCAGGTAGGAACATGCTTGAACATTGTGCAATAAGTTCTTTACTCCAAACACTTCCCAGCCGGTATAAAAAAGGCAGGACTAAGCAACAGAAAGAACTCAGAGAAAAGCTGGAAAGCAATTGAAAGTGGACATGGGGTGAGGATTTTGTGACTTCCACCAGTCTTCTGGGCATGCAAATGATTCAGTAAGAGGATAGTATGGCACAAAAACATCTTTGTGCAGTTTAAGTGGCAATGTAATACCATCAGTCTATTTTATTGGTGAGCATCTGAGACAAGGACGTCAGCCTGTGCTTGAGTCAGATAAAGGCCAAAAATGGAAATCTTATTTACAATTACAGAAAGATGGAGGGAGTATTTTAATGATCTCTTTAATGATGAAATGGATAAAGGCAAACAAACAGCAGTTTTCCAGACAGCTGAGTCATTTGCAGAAAAACCAAACCAGAACACCCAGGAACCGTAAAGCACCAGGTGTGTGTAATGTGCCCATTGAATTAGTAAGAACCGGAGGGGATAAGGATCTAAAAGGTAATTTGTGTTGGTTTGGTGATTTGAATATAATGTAAAGAAATGGAAAGGCAGATCCACATGTCTGTTTTTGAGAGAGGGGACAAAATGAAATGTGAGGCCTGTGGCAGCATCTTGCTTTTTATTACAATATGTGATGTTCTGGGCTATTTGCTCATGTGTAACTACCTTGTGAAGAGAAGAGAGATTAAGAGAGGTTTCTTGAAGAACAGAACTATAGCACATTATAGCATAGGACTGTTTTTCACATTATTGAGTTCCTGAGGGAAAGAAGTAGGAACCTGAGCAGACAACATAGGGAGATCATTAATGTCTTTTGGAAAGCATGTCACAGGGCATTATGAATTTACATTAGCATAAAAAAGAGCCCACCCTTTTTGCCCAGTATGTGTGAAAAAAAGTTTACTTTGTTACATTTGTTGTCCTTTTCATCATCATCTTGTACTAATTGTAATACAGGGGCTGCTTTTTTGCCATATCTATAAACACATCCAACTTTAAAATCTTTGAGTAAGAAAAATACTCCAAAATTACTATAGAGTTCTGTTTAAGAGTCATATATATGGTAGGATGCCCATGTTATTTAATTCAAAGCTTTGATTAGTCCCAGCTGTCCTTGGGTGTCATACAGAGAGGCTTGCTGTAACAGGAGAAATTTACAAAAACAATATATTTCCCTCACTTTTTCTATTTGCATTTTGGTATAGATAGGAAAGCAAGAATAAAGGACATAAAGACCAAGCTTTCTTTTCTATGCTGATAGCAGCCTTTTTTTTCTCTCAGTGGAAGTGTAGCTATCTAGTATTGTTTTGCAGTTTAGCTAAAAGTGTATAGTATTCATATTATTATTTAGGTCTGAGGTGGGTTAGAAAGAAAAGTGCATTGCACAGATTTTAAAGAAAAATACCATTTATACCACATTACAGCAATATAAAGGAGTTTTCAACATCCTGTACAGTGCATCAAATGTTATTCCAAGGACATGGAAGATAGATAGGAAATCTGAAGCTCTGGAGTTACAGACCCAGCACAGGATCTGTAAGCAGTTCTATACAGAAACACATGTAGTTTTTCAGTAAATAAGAAGCTATAATTTGGGGCTGAAGTTTGGTATAATTCCAAAGAAAGAATACATTTGTAATCCTTTGTATTGGTTACAAGGGGACCATCTTATGTATGAGAGCGGTCCCACAAATGTTTTTGTGTGTCAGCATGAGCACAATCCTTTTCAAAGTAAGAAAAGAAAGCTTGCGTGTTGCTATATTAATCTTGACATTAGCATTCTTAAACCATTGATGCAGGTTTGTTATTTTGGTAGAAAATGCGCTTCTTAGTCAGTCTGGAGCCAAGATCTAAGGTTGTTTATTCTTGGTTGTCATTTGTTCATAATGGAACTTGGCATGAGTGCGCTGCCATTACACTTCCTTATTCTATCTCAGTAGTGTCTTCTAACAAAAGAGCTGCTGTGTTCTTTTGAGAAGAATTCATACAACCTGCAGGTTTTCCTTGAAGACTGAAATAGTACATAATTATTCTCTCTGAGAAGATAATCTCTAAACTACCATGAGTACTTGAGCAGATTTTATTGTTACTTCTGCCATTACTGCAGCATCCATGTAATAAACCGATGGTATTTCCAGTCCAACTGAATTGGAATTGCAGTTTGATACCAGTTATTGATGTTACGTGAAAAAATGAATGTAGAAGCTAGGGCAAGTCTTATTTATGAACTTCCCAGCTTTGACAATTCAGGGTTGGGGTTTTTTTGAAAAACAAAGGAAATGTTGTTCTTTAACACTCACTTCTTTTTTGAGGTGTTCCTCTCAAGTGATGCTAAAGCACACCCAGCCCTCTCTGTGCTTTGGAGAAATCAATCCTGCATTCCTGGGTGGAAATAATTACTAAAGATGTGGACTGGGTAAACTGCAGCTCATCCCTAGAGGTGCAGAAGTTGCATTGTGGTTTCAGCAGAATCATCCCCAAAGGTGAAAAGTTCAACCCCGAGGAAGACTATGTGCTTCAAGACAAGATGTCGGTGTGACCCCCAAAAGACCACCCACCCATTTCTTCAGGACTAAGTGAGACTGTGCAAGAGGGCAGGTACAAATTAACATACGAAGGGAGAACCTGTATTAGCATAGATAAGTTTCATGAATATGGATGTATCTTGTGATAAATGCTGATGTTTCTGGGACCTATGGAGGAGCTATCCCCAGTGTTGCTCAGCGCTGCAAGAAAGAAATGCCTGCTCAATAACACTGCTTATTGGCTTTAACTTTTTTTCTGTGATTCAGCAATAAACATTAGTATAACAGTGACATTTCTTACATACGAATAGCTTGAAAATATCATTGTAACAGCATGTTTATATACAATGAAACACTGTTCTATCCTTTTATGTTACACATTAAATAACTTAAATTGGAGAAGACAGATTAATCAGCAAACTCACGCAGATTAACCTGGTCGACAGTATTTGTATGTTGTGGTACTACCGTCATCCTCTTTGACTACTGTAGTTTGTTACTTTTACTCCTCCAGCCTGATTATTGTGTTAGCAATTCTGCAACAGAGGCAGAAGTCAATGATAATTTATGGCAGGATTTTGGAGTATTTTGAAGCTATCTGAGTTTTATAGAATGAGGAGGAGACGTTAAGAGATTCTTTTGCTATCTAAATTTTGCAAAAGATTTTGCAAGTACAAAGAAAAGGGGGAAATGAAGATGAGATACTGAGAAATTCGTTTTTTGTGAAACAGCTAGAGGGTCCAGCAGGCAGGGACACTCAATGATGAGAGCAGGAGTCTCTTTACAAATAGTATGAATGGCGGGAGTGCCCTTGCAAGAGGGAGTTGAGTGGGTGTTTCTGGTCCTGGTAAACGACTGCTAAAGAGGTGAGATGGCCGGGAGCATCGAGAGCAGCTGGGATATGATAACGACACTGGTGGGGCAGGATGACTGGTATATCAGGAGAAAACAAAGATCCAGATAATGACATTGATAGCATTACATAATTTATGGGAAACTTCGAAATCAGTTTTTTTTCAGTCTTGAGGTCTCTGTCTGTGACACATAAATACTGTGCCTGTAGCTTAACTTGGTACACACAATTTGTGAAAATTATTTCCCATGTGTCCAGCACTGCAATAAAGAGTACCTGCTTAGTAGTCACACAGGAATTGAGTTATTTTATTACAGATTGCACGGCTTCAATAGTAAGAACCAGATCCTGACTTCATTGAAGTTGATGGCTAAGTTCCCATTGATTTAAGTGAGACCCGAATTCTGGTTCCAAATAGGAAATTAGTTGTCCTAAATAAACAAAGCACCTCTGGATGATTCAAATGATATAGGATTGCAAATAAAATCCCTTTTCAATATTTCACAAAGTTTACTAGAGTAATATTCTTTCTAACACCAATTGATGACCATTCTTTAATAAGTGCTTCACTGGTTTTTTTTTTGCTTTCTACTGTATGTTAGGTTTCGTAATCTTGATATGATGACAGTCCAATCACAATTCCTTCCAAGTAAATGGTTTTATAGTTACAGACCCAGGAGGACATCTCATTAAGGGTGACCACATGGAAGACAGGCTGAAGGAGTTGGGGCTGTCCAGCCTGGAGAAGAGAAGGCTCAGGGGGACCTTATAGTAACTTATCAGTACCTGAGGGGGTCCTACAGAAAGGCTGGGGAAGGACTTTTTAATAAGATATCTGATGGGAGGACCAGAAACAATGGATGTAAATTGGAGGGGGGTAGATTTAGACTTGACATAAGAAAGAAATTCTTTACAGTGAGGGTGGTGAAGTACTGGAACAAGTTGCCCAGAGAGGCTGTGGATGTGGAGGTGTTCAAGACCAGGCTGGACAAGGCACTGAGCACCCTGATCTAGTGGGAGGTGTCCCTGCCTATGGCAGGGGGGTTGGAACTTGAACTTTAAGGTTCCTTCCAACCCAAACTATTCTATGATTCTATGAAAAAAAAATCAGCATCCCATGTAATGCTGCTGTCACTGATATAATATGAGGGGTGAGTACTGTGAATCAGTTCAAATTGTTCTGCTTGTCATTTTTCAGGAAGCAAGGAAGTTAAAACCTGCAGGAAAATCTTAAAATATGGGTAGAAATTAATTGGATTTTAATGCTATTAATTTCCCCATCTTATTGTAACTCAATTTTTCTAGACTTGTACCAATTCTTTTACTAGCTGCAAAGCGGAGAGGTATTGAACAGGCACAGCTTGTCACAGACTGACACAAATACATAATCACTGAAATTTCATTAAATTAATTGAACTTCACAGCTGTCCCATAGTACCTTGTAGATACAGTCTATTTTTAGGTGTCTATATTATATACAGAGCACTTATCAGCTGAGCTGTTCACATCCAGATATACTACTCAAGTGAAAAAGACCAGAAAAGTGGTATCAAAAACAATCACGTAAGTTGCAGCATTAACTTCTGCAGCTTAGTTTCTCTAAAGTCAGTTTCCAATTTTGCTTCATTGCTTGTTCCTGGGCAAAGTCCAGACAGATTTTCAGCTGCTAAAGGAAGGACATCAGATCTGAATGCCAGTCTAAGCTGAAAAAAAAAACCCAAAACCAAAAAACCACTTGAATGACAGCCTTGGAATAACTGATTTTGTGATATCTGAACAGGAACAGCAAGATGAAATAAACAAGTAAATGTTATAGTCCATAAAGCTGGAGTTCCTGTTTGTTTTTCGCACCTTGTGCATATGAGAAAGGTGATGTGGATTTTTAATTTATCTTCTCTTATTTAGATGTTAATCTCTACTCCCCTTCTCACTTATCTGCTTTTTGCCTAATGTAATGTATGATAATAATGTACTTATATTGATAAGCTGTCAGTCTGCAGTGTTGATTTACCTCCTGTGTCCTCCTGGGTCTATAACTGAAAAAGCCACAATTTAAGGAATAAGAGCAGACATGAACACAGGAGACCTGGTTGATACTGCAGGGTGCCTTCCGGTAGAAGCTGCAGGATCCTGCCTGTCCCCTCAGATGTTCATTAGGTGTTTCTAGAGGACAGATTGCAAACACATGTAACATTTTGCCCTTTACTTTGAAGTACAAAGGCCTATTTTACAAATGTTTTATCTATTATTCAGATAAGTGTTCATAAATAGGCCTTTATTTGCAGAAGTGTTTAATGCTTTCTTCTTGGGAGCAGCTCTTAAGACCATAGTGGTTCAGTTTTTGGTGGCTAAGATTTTGTGCCCTAGGCCCTATTTCTGAAATTAAAAAAAACAATGGGCATGTGAAGGGAAGGACATGACACAGTTGGGTTTTTTTGCCATGGCAGGGGAAATAGATCCACCTGAATGATCTTTTCTTTATCCTTATCCTATCTTGAGACCTGTGTTAAACCCACATAGCTGTATGATTTTTTCTTATAGAGAGACTATAGAAAAAAGGTCAGTTCAAGATTTTTTTTTTTTTTTTTTTTAAAGAGGCAAGAAAGGTGGGGAGACAACTGAACCAGTCCAGAAGGGACAAGACTTTGAAATCAGCAAGGGCAAGCTTGGCTTAAAGTTTCTGATATTCAGTAACGTCTATATATCAAAACATAAAACACGTATATAAAAAAGTTCTACCTCTGAAAAGATGGGCCAGTTTATAACAAGCAACTACACTTTGAGGCTTTCAGGATGTAGCTGGTAGATCAGTCTGGGCTTGAGGGTCACTCTGCCTGTGTGACCCAGCCATGGCCAGAGTTGTGTGCTGCAATGCAGCATTGGTAGAGATGGCTAAGTAACCCCAGGCAGTGTGGGGTGGTGCAGTGTTGTGTTACACAGGGCCTAAAAACAGCAGAAGCAAATGCAGGTAATTCTGCTGCAGCTCATGTAGCAGCAGGCAGTTTATCCAGTGGGATGAGGGCTTGTGGTGCTCCCTCAGGCATGGCAGGATAAACACAGTAACCATGATACAGGTATTCTGTGACAGCTGCAGCACCTCCCTGCCTCGGGAGGGCCTTTAATTTTATCTCCATAAAGTTTGTGCTGGTTTAACTACTTCTCTGTTACAGCAGTTGTGACTGAATTCATGTGAATAGAACATACAGATAAATTCCACTTATGGGTGTCCAAGAGGAGAGATGACATTGCATGCTGACACCTGCACATCCTCTCAAACTGGCAAAGAACTGACTCAAAAAAGTCACCACTCTTGTCACTAGTTGACCTCATTGTTTACAGGTGGCAGCCTGCTTTCTTCCTAAGGACTCTCAAAACACATAGATGACATAGTTACCGAACTGCTGTCATTTGTCAAACAAAGCTTAACTGACACTTAGCTGCTATTAGCAGTACTACAAGAGTGCTGTATCAGCTTACATACAAAAGAAAAGGGGACAGGTAAGTGGCAGGCGAAGTTCTTAGTTAGAAATTAAAGATGGTGCCAGAAGGAAGTTGTACATTATTGATGATCTTTTATGTCACTGTATGAGCTGTTGAATACTCCTGTATAAATGTCTTCATGGAGTACTTGGCTTGATCGGTCTACTATTGGTAAAAGTAAATTGAGATCCTTAATGAGGGTCACTGGTATCCCATTCAATGGGAAACAGCATCATCATCACAAAATGCAGAATAATCAGCCTTAGATCTCAAGGGATTTTACCATTGAGTTATCAGTTCCAGAGAGTGATCTAGGCAATTTCTAAGTCTCCTGCCTCTACAGTGGTATCCTTTAACTCTGCTTGGTGAGGAGGTCTGAGTGATTTGTTATCCTCCATGGAAGGTTGCTGGTTTAGACAAAGTGCTTTCTCATTTTTAAAGTGGAGTATTCTTTTTATCCTCCTTGCTTGTCACATTATATACCCTTTTAAGGAGACACATCTGTAGCCAGGCCATTGTGGTTGGGCTTAAATGGAAAAGTAATAGGTAAAGAGAATTGTATACAAATGACAAAACTGTGATCATCTCCCTATTGCTGAACCTAAGTATGCTTTTCATCTCATAACCATACACATCTGTAGCCTACTCTCCCCTGTCTCTAGATCTACAGCAGCAGAGCAGCTGCTGGCTCACATGTGAAGAGCACATTGTAAGGCATCTAAGTTGTATTCAAATAATGAGATGATGTGCTACTTATGAAGTGGAGGATTGCTCGGGTTGAGGTATGCTGCAGCTTCTTGAGTGACTGAGCACAGCATCAAAAGCAAGTTCATGTTGGGCTATTTTTTATTTTTATGTGTGGCTATTCTGCACTTGCACCTTATTTATACTTAGATGGCATCATATCTGAACAAAAACATGCCATTCACTCATCCCTTACAAAACCAGAAGGCTTGCAAACATGCACTTAAGAGCTAAAGGGCTTTCATCAAATGGAGTAAGTTAAGAGACAAACTAGAAAAGCCTGCCTTAAATTAGAGCCAGGATTCTGAAATGCACCTTCGCCTGTATGGAAAGCATGGAAAACATGTAATGTTCTTTCTATCCATGCGTCCCATAAAGATATAAGATGATTGGAACAGTCATATCGCTTAGACCTCTAGATAAATACTGTTATTCAGTAGCAGATGGTATGGAAGAAAGGTACAGGAAATTTAGTATAACAGCTCAACATGGAATAACCTGAATCAAGGTGTTTATAACCATCCAGCCCATATCAGTTATGATTTGGTTTTTTTTCCACTCAGAGACACGTGAATGAACTAATCTCTCTCCAAAATGCCTTTGAGAATGAGACAGATTTGACTTTATTATCTGTTCTATAATGTATGATGTTATCTGAGCATCTATTTTAGTAACATCCAGAGCAGCGTTTTACAATCCTGTTGATTTTTTGTCCGTTCCTTTTTTCCTTTGTGACCTTTCTGATCAACACATGGATATTTACAGCACATGGGAGGGTAGTGTAAAAATTCACAAACCCCCTACCTCAGAAAGAAACAACACTCAAAAGAATTAAAAGGTTTTATGTACTAGAGAAAAATATGTTCTTGCAAGTTTTGTTTTTTAAATGAAATATTCAAACAGGCTCCCATGACATTTGGAAAAATGTATAATCAGTTGTGCTAAATTTCTCAAAGCTTTGGGATACCTACTCCTTTATACTTGTAAATAACTCTCACATACTGGAATAATGTTGATGAAGAGCCACAGACCATTTATCCACTCCACTCCCGCCCCAACTTTGGTAAATGATAGAATAGTTTGGGTTAGAAGGGACCTTAAAGATCATCAAGTTCCAACCCACCTGCCATGGGCAGGGACACCTCCCACTACATCAGGTTGTTCAGTGCCTTGTCCAGCTTGGCCTTAAACACCTCCAGAGTGGGGACATCCACAACCTCTCTGGGCAACTTGTTCCAGTGTTTCACTACCCTCATCCTAAAGAATTTCTTTCTTATATCTAGCCTGAATCTATCCCCTTCCAATTTACATCCATTATTTCTAGTCCTTCCATCACATATCCTATTAAAAAGTCCTACCCCTGACTTTCTGTAGGCCCCCCACAGGTATTGATAACTTGTATTAAAACACAAGTCTCCTGCTTTCCTGCTAAGCCTTCCTCTGACCTCAAGCAAACCCTACAGAGCATTAAAGCAAGAGATGAGAACAGAACCATCACCCTCCCTCACCAGTGATGTCCTGCAGCAGAGACACCAGGAGGAGCATCCCTCAGGCCCCACGGCAGGGGGGTCAAATGGTGACTGCTGCCCTTCCCCACTGGTGTTAAACAGGAGAGTGGGTGGAGGAGGCTGATTTGGAACAGGTGGGGAGGGAGGAGTCTCCAGTGGAGCTCAGGTGTGTGGGATTTGGGGGAAAATGGGCTGGTAAAGGGTTGGCAGAGGCAGGAGGTGGGGGAAAGAAGGGATATGTGGAATCTGCCTAGAGGCAAACTGGGGGGAAAAATGGAAGGATCTGAGTGTTCACCATGAGAGAGTGAGACACTGGAATGGGTTGCCCAGAGAGGTGGTGGAGGCCCCATCCCTGGAGACATCCAAGGCCAGGCTGGATGAGACATCAAGCAACCTGATCTAGTGCAGGATGTCCCTGCCCATGGCAGGAGGGTTGGAACTAGATGATCTTTAAGGTCCCTTCCAACCCAAACCATTCTATGATTCTATGATTGATAAGCTACTATGCAAGGTATCTTTCTTTTATCAGACTATGTGATGACATTGCAGTTAAACGTATGACCTAGTTGTAATACCATCAGTACAGACCACTGAAGGTTACAGTCTTCTCTCCTTTCCTGTCTTTCCCACTCAAGGATCTGGAGGAAAATCGCTTCCATGTGTTTCTGTTGTGTCTCAGGCAGTAGACAGAGATGGGAATGGATCCAGATCTCCCCACTGTGCTGTGTTGTGCAGGATGTGACCAGATCCTTGGTTTGCTGTGTGCAGTTGGTAACTCTGCAGCCAGCTTAGCGACTGAAACGTTTTTTCTCAATTTGTGTATTAGCTGATTTCAGCCTTCCAGAAGTAAGTCTGTGTAATGAAAACTCAATAAAATTTTAATGGCTTAAAAAAACCCAGACAAACAAGCTCAGCCTTTCATCAGCAGATCATTATCTTGTTGCAGGCAGGTCATGCCAGGGTGTCAGTGGTGCAGAATCTAAACAGCATCTAACCGGGAGCAGCCATTCTTCAAACACAAATCCCAGAATGAACCATTGCATTATGTAAGATCTATGAATTATTCATCAGCTCTGATTCAACATTCATCCCGCCACTGAAGCTAAAGCAAGCTATATATTTGCTGATAAAATAACAATTTGCATTAGAGTAGATAATAATGCAAATTGTTATTTTATCCTTAACTGACAACATTGTTACAACGATAACATACAGATTGAAATTATATCAGCTCACACTTTGAAGTCCTCTGAGACCTGATAATCAGTCTTGTAAAGTTGTTTTATGTATATGTATGTGCATTGGTGTTTTTATATGTATCTACACAGTCATATGAAACACTACCTTTGGCTTTTGAATAATATCAAAGAGGCAAAATAAAAGGACCATGCAAGTAATACTATATTTGAGTGTTGCATTATGTGTTTGTCTGTTTGCTAAGCAATTCTTCATGTCTGCATTTCATTCTTTCTCCATTTATTTTTCAGCATGATTTTTCCTTATGCAGCTTACACCATGAGTACAGTGTCTCCTCCTTTTCAGCTGCAGATGATGCAAATTACATTCTTTGTCTTTCTGGTTTTGCAAAGCAGTTGAATGCATTGACTCCTCAGGATAATAATCTACGTGACCAGGTCTCCCTAGAATCCTGAATGTGTAAATCAATATCACTTTCTGATGGTGTTACTTACTTCAGCAAATTTTCCCAAACCAGCTTTTAGTAAATTGCGTGTTATTTAGTCTCCCATAGTTATGCTAGACACCAGCAACATAGGTTATGTAACCTAAAGGACAAGTTCTTTCTACTTTTAAAGTAATTAGTGCTTTCTTCCTACGTTAGGAAGGGTCAAATCCTTGTCCTGGGCCCATTTGGCTGACTACAGAAAGCACAAAAGGTGATTCAGTTGCATTTCAGCTCTCTGTTGGTTCATTGAATGGAGCCTCTTTCATCATCTTGTTGGACCAAAGACCAATAAAATTAACTATCCACAGTTTGCCCATCTGGTCTGCACAGTCTCTGTCCTCTTCCTCAGCACCTCCAGAAAGTTTGTAAAAGTATGTGAAGTGAAGGTCTGAAACAGAGCAAAAGAGCAAGCCCTCATTTGACACAGGTGGAGGTGAGGAAAACTGTGGTGTTGACCTTATATTTAATTTTAAAGCCAGATGGAGTTCATCTAAGATCTCTAAACACATACAACTTAAAAAAGAAAATAATTGACAAATATGGTTGACCAAGTTCTTAATTGTGTCATGTTGGTGAATAATAGAACTATAGAGGTGAAGTGTCCTGCAAAGGCCATCCAGTCCAACCCCCTGCAGTGAGCAGGGACATCCTACACTAGATCAGGGTGCTCAGAGCCTCAGCAAACCTGGCCCTGAATGTCTCGAGGGATGGGGTCTCTTCCACCTTTCTGAGAAACCTGTGCCAGTATCTCACTACCTTCATGGTGAAGAACTTCTTCCTAGTATCTCATCTAAACCTTCTCTGCTCTAGTTTCAAACCTTTGCCTCTTGTCCTATCACTCCATGCCCTGGCAAACAGTGTCTCCCAGCTTTCCTGTAGCCCCTTCGGGTACTGGGAAGCCACTGTGCCATCGTCCTGCAGCCTTCTCTCCTCTAGGCTGAACAGCCCCAGCTCTCTCAGCAGGGGTGGCTCCATTCTCGTGGCCTCCTCTGACCCCTCTCAACAGGTAATGCTACTACAGTACACTGTTGCAGCTCTTCATTACGATTTTCATTTGTGTTCAAAGCAAAATTAATTTTGTACAATTCACTGAGATTTTTTCTTTGACTTTGCTTGAAAAGCTTTGTGTAAGCGTGTGTTTTCAGAACAAAAACCCACCAGTCTCTGCCTGCTCATGGGCCTGCTGGACCCTGGATTGCACAGCCATAACAACTTGCACAGCCCTGTGGTTTCTTGCAGCACTGGTAATGTCCTGAGCTGAATCTATTTACTTTTTTGAGTCTTCAGCCATCAAAGTTACAAACATTGCTGTTTGTGAACAATGAGAAGCCGATGTTTCTCCTCGTGTATATCTGGGGGGCTTTCCTGTGAAGAAATAGAAATATTTCTAAGGAGAGCCACTCTATTGTCACAGGGACAGGAAGAGTTATGTTTGCTAGTCCATACTGCTTATATTGATCTATTCTGTAAGTCTGAAGCAGTGGAAAATAATTTTTAATCACTGTGGTTTAGAGAAAATAGATTTATGTCCCTTTTGTCTGAGGTGCAAGCTGTTTTAATCAGTGTGGCCATGCTCTGTAAAGTAAAATCCAGCATGTTCAGACTTCATCATTTGCCTGTGGAGGCTTGCTGGCCTGGACAGACCACTTCTGTTGTTGAATATTCTTGCAGGTCTGTAACAAGATGTTCCTTGGCTAAATGACGTAGGGAGAAATCTTCAGTGGTTTCAATAAAGTGCAGAAAGACTTCAAATTTCCCACATTGTTATTCTATGCTATTGCTCATTATGGTAGAAATATAACTCTTGCTAATTAAAATGGGTACCAGCAATTAAATTAAACAATGGCTTATGAAATGTCTAGCTCCATGTAATGTTCAATATTAACTGTTTCTGCAGGATATGCTGTCTTGTGTACATATATTTTTCTAAGATGATTGTGATATGATTTCCTTTGTTTCAGAGTACTGAATTCTTCAAGGGCTTGAGCAGAACCTCAGCTTCCTAATGAGAGAAGTTGTAGCACAAGTGGTGGAGGGAAGGAAAGAGAATAGTCATGAAGCTGAACAGCTTGGAAAACAAAACTGAGAGAATCACATCTTCAGATTATTGCATAAACATCTAATTTCAGTTTTTATTAGGGCCCATTTAATTGATGAGTCAAGGATACGTGGAGCAATTTTTCTAGATCTTGGTACTTCATTATTTGTAAAATAGCCAAAGTCTTTATAATAATAAAGAAAATCTCTTATTTCTCAACTATTAATGGTGAGGGATAAAGCAGTAGGATGTTAGATAATGGTGAGGGATAAAGGAGAGAACACTAGATTAGGTGTGTGCCAGTATAAGTATAATTTTTATGGTATTTCACGTTAGACTCTAAATTGGCACCCACAGCTGAAACAGATTTTAACTGTCAAAACTAAAGTCTGTGCAGGTGCTAGGTGGAGAAAAGAGTATATTTTCAAGTAGATCTTGGTGTCCCATCTCAGTTGTTTAAGAATTTGCCCATCAAAACATATTCTGATTCTATTTATCCCGTACTATACTATGCTGTGCCTTCCAGCTGACTGCCATGTGGAACTGAATCCTAGTTAACTTTCTCATATTGCTATGGAAACAGAGCCAGCTGCTGCAGGATCCACTGTGAGCAACTTGGCAGTGAGAAAGCCCAGCTAGGAGGATTTCTGTGGACTCCATTTTAAGTATTTAGTTTTGTTTCTCTTTGAAGTGATACCACAGGTAGGCACAGGGTAGAGAAGATAATGCCAATACTTACATTTATAGCCTCCTGGGACCACTAGTATTTCTCTCTTTAGAGACCTTTCCTGAGAGATGAACTGCCCACCTGAAATCTTCACCCTCCTGTTCCAAGCAGTTTCAGCTCCTGCTCTCAATATCATTTTTTCAGAAGGAAAAGGACCAATATTTGTTTACTAGATTTACCTGTCAGAGAGCTTGCTCTTGATTTAGACTGTCAGAGCCATGAAAGTCCTGTGGTTAAGGGTATGTTGCAACTGCACGCAGTAACTTGTTTGGAAGAAACTATTGAATCAAGCAGTGGGACAGTCCTTTTAATCATAGTTGTATGGTAAGAAAAGGATGGAAGTGTACAACATGCCAGCCTGGGATTTCCTTTCATTTACAGTTCCAGAGTGAGAGATGCCAAATGGATTGCAACAAGGGCAGGTTTCTAGTAGCAGCAATCAGCATATGACTTGTTTGTGACTGGTGTCTTAGCTGTTCTGCAGGTTCCACTTTCCATACAGCTGCTAGAGAGGTGAGAAGCTATCTATAGGTGAGAGAATGTGAATTTGCTGCTGCACCATTACCATTTATTTTTTGGATGTGACTTTCTTTAATTTCCTGTGCTGAAAACCACTTGCATCATTCCATCTAGGAATGCTTTTATGCTTTTTGGTAAAAGCAGCCTATTTTTCCTCTGCTTACAGTTACATTTTCTAGAAATGTGCTTTTAGTATGCCATAAATACTTCTAAGTTGATGAAAATGGTATGTCTTTCATTGCCTGATTTGTAGAGGGTGGGTCTGGTATCTGGTATCAGATTTCACAGAAAAAGATCAGCACAATTTGCATCACAAGGTCAGTGTCACCTCGTTATTCCCTCACAGTCTCACTGCTTTAATGCTGATGAGATGAGCAGTGCAGAGTCAAGGATTCTATGTCCTCATAGCCAGGGACTCAAAGAAAGGGATGGAAGGTGTTGAGGCAATTGCTGGCAGTGGGAAGAAGAGCAGTTTGATGCGGCAATGACCATCTCAAGCACTGAAGGAGATAGTGAGTACCAGTTTTTCAGTTCTTCTAGCTTCAGGAAATTTGGGAATAGCAGTGCTAATAGAGGTGTCATAGCCTTCTGTTCAGTTGAATGCTGTGCTCAACAGCTGCTTTCCCAAACCAAATTTCTTTTGCCTCTGCTTAGCTGCAATGTATTCGTTTGGTTTTTGGAAAGAAATGGGACATGGCGTGTTTCACTTGTGACTAATTAGGTGCTGCCAAATCTCTATGCTAGTGTTCTCTATGTTAGATGAACATCTTTTGGAAAGTGTGTGGCATTTTTGGAAGTGAATGCTGTGCTGGATCTTCTAGCAACTACAGAAGAGGGTGACATTGGTCTGGCAGTGCAGCCCAGCCCTGTGGTGAGTGGTGTGCGCAGAGATGTGCTCTTTACTGCATTTACTCTCTTATGCTTCTCTGTTTGTATCACCAGATAGGAACACAGATTCTCAAAGGGGAGCATGGATATCATCTCCACACATTTGTACCTTAAGTCCCCCAGCAAGCAGCTAGTTGAAAGCTTTGTGTAGTGAGCAGAGTGCTTGACCAGACAGGGACAAGGAGAGAAGTAACCTCCCTTCTCTCAGCAGAGGCAATAATTTGAGTCTCACTCCCTGTTAGCTGACAGCTTTTACTAGGCCTAGAGACATTCACTTAGAGACCTTTTCCTCTGCCACTTTTGTTAGAAACAGGTTAAGAAATGAGGTGGAAAAAATGCTAACAGTACATGAATAGGCAGATGGCACAACTGTGTATGTTTCATTGCCTGTGGGAAACCAGACACTGATTTCTATCAGAAGCCTGCAGCTTTGAAACATTTAATGGGATGTAATTCAAAGCAAACTTCTATAAATGGAAGGAACTTCAATGCAATGCCTTAGTTTTTGTGCATGGTTGAGTGGCATGTGAATAATGAATAATACTGAAAAAAACCTGTATCTTAAGTGATTCACATTTAGCATTACCTCTGTTCTGGCATTCCCCATATGTGCAATGGGAACAGCACTGCCTCTCACCAAGTGTCAGTGCTGTTCATCCACACAAAAATCCTGCAGGAAGTTCTACTGAAAAGCTGGCAGGCATGGGGAATTTTGTTTTCAAACGAGGGTTTGCCCGTGATGTGGGACACTGGCTCAAATGCCAGGCAATCAAACAAAGACCACATTCCAGTCAGACTGCTCCCCTTGCTGTGTGTGGAGAACCAGTATATGGTCACAAAACTACAGGCACTGACATAATTCATACAAGATGATTTAACTAAAGTTGCACACATACTCAAGCCGTGCAACTTGTAATAAAATTACTCCATAGCCTTTGGTGACTATTAAGCAGATATTCTTTATTGTGGAGCAGGGCACACATGAAATAATTTTCACAAATTATGTGTTCTGTGTTCAGCAGCAGACAGTGTTTGTGTGTCACAGACCGAGAACTGAACAAAAAACTGATTACAAAAGACCAAAAACTGAACAAAAACTGATTTCAGAGTTTCCTGATGAAGTTGTTCAGTCAAGTCTTTCAGGTATAACTGCTGACTGTGGTACTCCAGGTACTTTGAAAACACAGATCATCCAATCTCCAAAAACTACCCTTCTGAAGTTGGTGTCTAGAACTGAACAGTCCTGGCAGTCACTGTGCTCTCCTGTTTTCTAGCAAAGACTTAAATAGACTGGAAGGGATATTGTGAAAATCCAAAAAGGGGAATAAGAGAAAGGCCGAAAACATTTATTTGCAGGAACTTTTCAAAGTCTATCACTGTCTACACACCTGAAAATATGACCACTGTTTTGCCCTTAAAACAACAGATAGGCTAAGTTTCTAACTAAAGCTTTTATCAGTGGGGAAAGGAGAGGATGTAGACACCTTAAGACACCTGTTTTCATCCCTGAAGTAGTTATACCCTTTGTTTTCATAATCTTAGTAAGAGTAAAAGGTGCAGCTTCTTGATCAGAAGCAATATCCAGTTAAAGATGTAACATCACTTCTGCCTTTTCGGGAAATTGTTCAAGTGAAGAGACAGTGTCTATCAGCTCCCTGTGAAGAAGTTCATGCCATCAGCCACCTTGCTTGTCTTATGGCAGCCAAATGAAGCATGAATAGGTTGCTGCTGCTGGCTCACAAGTTTTTCAAACATTTTGAAGCTTCTCTTACAGATTTTTATTATGGTAACATTACAGAGGCCCTTGAAAACTGCATGGTTGTCTTGGTTTGATGTACCTCCCCATGATCCTCCTGGAGCCTTTTGCTCCAGGTTTCTTGTGGTGATCTTCCTAAGACAACAAGAGTAATTGCATCCAGCTTTTAGCACATTCTGGAGCCCCAGTAAATGCTCTCACTGCTTTGGTCTGGCATGTTTCCCCAAGGTACACATGCATACTTTATCATGGATGAAGGAGGGTTCTGAAGCAAGCAGATGCTGACTGCTCATGGAATTATGGCTGTACCTTCATGCTGTTGTTGCTCTTCTACCATCCCAGCCCCCACTTCAGCTCCACCTCAGCCTTTGGAGGCAGCCTTCAACGCACATAGATTCATGTTACCCTTTGATCTCAGTAATTTCTCATCATGAGAATTTCCCTCAGCAAGTTTGCAGATGACACCAAGATGTGTGGTGCAGTTGATTCACCTGAAGGAAGGGATGCCATCCAGAGGGACCTTGACAGGCTTGAGAGGTGGGCCCATGCCAACCTCATGAAGTTCAACAAGGCCAAGTACAAGGTCCTGCACCTGGGTCGAAGCAATCCCAAGCACAGACACAGGCTGGGTGGAGAGTGGCTTGAGTGCAGCTCTGAAGAGAAAGACTTGGGTGTGTCAGTTGATGACAAACTCAACATGAGCCAGCAGTGTGCACTCGCAGCCAAGAAG
>VZTY01005111.1:0-20376 GCA_013400935.1 Turnix velox | reverse complement strand
TCTTCCTTCTTTATTTTTCTTTTTTTTTTCTTCTGTGCCTCAGCAGTAGAGGTGTCACCTGCTGTGACTTTGGCTTCCTGACCCAGTGGGAGTGATGTGTGCAAGGGGTGTGAAGCAGAGACGGGACACGCTGTGTGTGTGTGTGCTGGGTGTGCTGTGGGTTCAGGGCTGGGGAAGAGGGCACTGCCCTCCCAATCACACTTGCTGACGTTGTGTGGATTTTTACATTACTTTAGTGTTATTATGGAAAGGATTTACTAAAAATATATCTTGTAGAATTCTGGGAGCAGACAAAAATAAGTAAGAAATCTCTGAATTTTCAGCTATTTTTGCTGCTGCAGAGCTTGCTGAATTCCCTGCTTTTCACTCTGTAAATGGAATTAATGAGAATAAAGCATAAACGTGCAACTTTCACCTAAAACCTTGTTGTTTAACCATTCCATTATACTGGCATGTATAACTAAATATTATTTTTACTTCTTTATGTTTGGAGGGGCAGTCTCCATCTTACTGGTGTTCTGCTCTTGTCTGATGTCTCTCTTTCTTCAGTGTTTTGCTTAATGAGTAATAGCTGATGATTGTAGGCACTAATGTGGCATTACTGACCTAATGCAGGCTTTGTTGCCTTGAAGTCACTTGCACAGGCTGACATACATCTTCTTGACAGTGTCTCTATTTTAAAGGAGTACATTTTGGCTTGGGTGATTTTTTTTGATCAATTCTCTCAAGTATTTTTTCCTGGCCTGTTTATGCATGAAAACAAGTCTGCACATCTCTGATTGTGAACAGTGTATGAGGGTAAAATCTGTGTGATAGGAGGTACTGTAGTCAGTGTCAGTGGAACTATGGCAGTGTGCAAAAATTGGGTTGGCCTCAGAGAAACTTTGAAATTCTTTTCCTGGGAGTATGGCTGAAAAATAAGAGCAGTGAAATATCTGCTGGTCTATCCAAGTTGCTGCTGGCCAGAGAAATGTTGAGGTGTGCTGGTAGGAAGGTAAAGATTTCCCCTGCAGTGATCCTTCAGTGCCAGTTTAGGGAGTGCCTTTGCTCTTGGCTTGAGAATTAACAGATGAATTTTCACAGTGGTGATTCAGCAAAGACCTGAATAAATAAGGAAGAAATGAACATCCCAGTGGCAGTGTTTCAAACCTTGTTGCAAACTTTTCAAACGGCCATCATCTTCATTTATTGCATGCAGTGTGAGCTAGCAGTTTCATCCTTACAGCAGTCATCTTTGCGGGTTTGCAAAAGAAGGCTGAAGACCCCCATTTTGTTTCAGAAAGTAATATACAAAGTAATTTCAATTATTGTATAATACATGGAAAATCTGAATGTATTTTCTTAATAGCTTTTGGTTTTGTTACTGACTAAGGTACAAGTAAGCTACAGCTTTGGGGCAGAAGTGATTGGGAGTTAAGTTCTCAAGCTGGTACTGGTACAAACCACCTAAAAAAAAGTTACAAAGTCAGTCACATCAACAAGCTATAAGCACAGCCTAACATTAATAGCATTTTCTTTCTGAAGCTTACTCATAGAGGAAGAAATGTCATAAAAACACTGCCTGGCAGCACCTTAACAAAGCAGTGAATTGTGAGCAGAACAGACTCAGGGGTTTGCCTTCCCTACCTGGTGTGGAGCACATTGTACAAATAATGAAAGCCCTGGCTGTGCAGCAGTGTGATATCTACTACATCATTGCTCTGCATGAAAAAGCAATTAAAAGTGTAGCCTATTGAAAATTTTTCTTTTTACTTACCTGGCCTTTACTGAGAAAGAGATCCATAAGAAATATGTTGTGAAGACATGGTCCGTGCTAATAGAGACTTGTTGGAGTCCAACTGCATTTCCTAAAGTGTAGAGAAATTCTGTGAGCAGATAGAAGCACCTCCTGCAGTGCAGCACACTGGGCACCACACTCATGTGGTCTTTGTAGTTGCTTTTGTAGTTATTTGCTGAAACAAGCCATTATTCATATCCTTATCCACATGGAAATGAGCAAACAATCTGCTGGTCAGAAACGCTTTAAAAAAACAAAAAGAACCCAGCACTTATTAACAAATTGGGAAGGGAGTTGTCTGGAGTAGGATTTGTAGTTTCTTTAGTTTTGGTTTTCTTGTTGATTTTCTCTTTTGTGGATCAGAAGTGGAAAAAAAAGAGACTTTTTTTCATCATTCCAAAGTGCAATTGTGTACAATAAATAAAAAACATCCAGAAAGACTTGTCTACAGCTGCAATCTTGCTTTTGAAATGTAATCAATGTGAAATAGTCCCTGTAAGGAAAGAACAGTGAACTTGTGAAATTAACAGCAACTGAATCTGTACTCTGGGATTGATAGACTTCAAAATATTTGTCTGTTGAGTTTATTCTTGGCTAGGTCTTACTGACAGCATTTTTTAAAGTTACTCCAAAACACTTTACAAAACGTTGTAAATATTTGAATACTTCTTGGTAACTAAGATGTGATTTGATTCATAAAACAACTGTTTTTGCTCTGCACGTGGTGCAGTGATGATGAAGTCGCTGGGAAGCTGACTCAGAACGGAAAGCTCTCCCTGTCTGCCCCTCTAGCCCAGACACACTTGCCAGCAAGTTATCTCGGTTCATCTCCATAGTAACCAATCAATGTAGCTGTTTATCTCCTAAAGGTCTATCTTGCACTTGAACTAAAGATCTCACAATCTTAGACAGTACTCTCTGAAGTCAAATGTTCAGATAATTTAACTTGGGTTTTTTCCAGCACAAGGGAAATAACGTGAATTTCTTCGCACAAAAAATTCCTTAATTAAAATGCATTAATTTTTTCCTTATAGAATGGAATTAGATCTGTTCAGCTTCTGTTCCCTTTGCAGGGAGGTGCTGCAGGCAAACTGTGTTCGCTGGAAGAAAAAGTTCTCATTTATGTGTAAAATCAGCGCCAACGTCACCACGGGCATCCTGGACACCTGCATCTGCAGGGTGTCTGTACGCAAGGTAAGGAGCTCCCTTTCCCTGCTCTCCCTTCATTTCTTTTGGTTTAATTTTTAAATGTCTGGTCAAGTTCCTAAAATATATTTTACCTGAAATTCTGCTAAGAAAAATGTTGTAGTAATCTTAAATAATTAAGAATCATAGAATGGTTTGGGTTGGAAGGGACCTTAAAGATCATCAAGTTCCAGCCCCCCTGCCATAGGCAGGAACACCTCCCACCACAGCAGGTTGCTCAGTGCCTTGTCCAGCCTCCAGGGATTGAGGGGACACCCACAACCTCTCTGGGCAATTTATCCCACTGTCTCACCACCCTCACAACAAAGAATTTCTTTCTTGTCTCCAAGCTAAATCTCTCCTCTTCCAATTTGCATGCATTACTTAAGCTCAGAAGTGTGCTAAGTACCAGGATTTTGTGTGCAGCACTTCCTACCCTTGGGGCCAAGTTTTGCAAGAGCCAAATGCTGGTTGGCATCAGGTACTCGCCCTTTTTCCCCCTTTCTGCAAGATGACAATCTCTTGCTGGCCTGCACTGAGGACATTACTAATACTAATCTCTAAATGACAACAGTACAGCCTAGCAAATGTCTGTTGAGCTATTGGAAAAGGAAGATTAGTATTTGCTTTTCTAAAAACATAAACCTAACAAAGCAATCTTTGTATCTTGTAACATCATGGTTTCTTTTTTTCTTTTTCTTCTAGGAGTTAAAAGGAGGAAAGGCATATGCAAAGGTAAACTGAGATGCATCTAAATTTGCCTACAATTTAGCTTTCCCTTCTTGTCCTTTTATTCCTTTTCAAAGTAATTCCACACTATTAATGTAATAGCCATGATTTCATTATGTGCATTACAGTGAGGCAGTGCTGCTGGAGCTCTGTTGCTGGGTTTAGTCTGTGCCTAGAGTATTGTACCACCAGAATATCTTTTAATTTCAATTTATGTTGAGAGTGTTGATAAAAAGTAAAATTTTCTGCATGCATTAATTTCTTAAAAGAAAGAAAACTCTCCCTGTTAGTTTTTTTGGGTGGTTTTTTTTTACTTTCATTTTTACTGAAAGTGAAACTCTGCAGAATTTTGGTGCTGGGTGTTTGCTTCTGCTTTTTGTCTGGGGCTTCTCCCATTAATGGGAACCCTCTTACTCATATCTGAGCCCACTGTATGTCACAAGTGCCTTCATTTAGTTACATGATCACTGACTTTGTCATTTTCTCTTAACAGCTGGGATTTGCAGATCTAAATCTGTCAGAATTTGCTGGATCAGGGAATTCCACTCGTCGCTGTTTACTGGAAGGTTATGATACCAAAAATACAAGACAGGATAACTCCATTCTCAAAGTAAGTTGTCTCATTTATCATACTTAAACCAATAATGAGTGGTATTATCAGGCACTTAATAACATTTAAAACATATTTGCTGATCCTCATTCTAGAAGGAAAACTACTTAAAATAAAAACATCAGTGTTGCTTAGAGAGAATCATTAAAATCCATCAAGCCAAAAATAGACTTTGTCCTACTGTTTGAAATGGAGTCAAATAGCTGTAAAAGTATTGCTATGCTCATAGGAACTAAAAAGTGGAACAGCAAAGCAAGATTAAATAGCCAATACCTTCATATAAATGTGGTGATTATATCTTTAAGACTGGGCAACTCCTTGTATGGCTTTCCTAAGACTGAATCTCTTCATTAGCTAATCTGTGTATAAGCCACCTTCAGCAACTTGCTAGTAACCATTGGAACAACTGAAGAGTGCTCTTGCAACAAACTCACTCTGCTGGGCTTAGCAAAGTACTAATAAGCTGCATAAACCTGGAAATAATTGCCTCCAGAATGTTGCAAGTAAATTTTTAAAAAACTTCTTTTCCTACCAAGAGGCTAGGCTTGCTATTATTCAGGATACTGGTTTTGATTTTAGGTGTAGTTCCAAAACTTTTACTTGTTGGCTCTGGCCCAGCTAATGAACCTTCTGAATGCAGGATTGTCCTATGGCATTATTTACCTTTTAGTGGTTTAAATTCATCTCCATTAGTGCACTCAGTTCTTTGTGCTCTGCTAAACACCCTCAGCAAAGAACAGAGTTCAGCACCCCCTGTTTTACACACCATTATTCACTCATTAATCTTTTGGATTTCTTGTCTATTTTTCCCTTGAAGCCATCTTGATTGCTGTGGGCTATGCAAAATCTCTTATGTGCAGCTGGGTGAAATGCTATTTTGTGTTGTTTGCACATGTAACATGTAAATAAATGAAATTTTCACATGAGTGTGTTCAATTGTCTGCATTTATAATGAATGATGTTTTATTTTACTTGGCAAATATAATTAGGGCAAGCCCAGCTCTTTTTCTTACAGTAGGTTTTGTTTTCTCACTGTGTAGGTTCTGATTAACATGCAGCTCATGTCTGGAGACCCGTGCTTCAAAATGTAAGTTTATAAAATGTGTGTGTGACACAGTGTTGTTTTGTTCCTGCATTCCTTGATCAGAATGCACTTCTGAGTTGTATTTATAAATCTCTCTAAGTTGGCAACAACAGTAAAATCTTATCAGAAAGGCACAAACAAATGGACCATCATCAGTAGGAAGTGAAGAACTCCCTACTTTTCCTCCCCTTCTAACCTTCAAGAGGAGGAAGAGAACACTGTAAAATCTCATGATTTATTCAGTATTTACTGAATAAATACCAAGAGGGTATTATCTGTATTTGTTTAGTTGTGCCAAGTAACTATCTCTTGTTACTCACTGACTTAGTTTACCTTTGAGTCAGACCCATTATCAAACACCTCACTGGTACTAGTAAAGGCAACTCACTAAACATTAGTCTCAGGTACCAATAAAGCAATGGATTTCTGTTCTTTACTAGTTGAAATTAGTATCCAAGTAGTTTCCTGACTCCCTGGGGAAAAAGCCTGTAACTGAAATTACTCAGATTTGGCATTTTCTTCCAAACTGATGACACGACCATTTCCAGGAACACAAACTTTCAGCACAAACAGAACATAAAATTTATCTAATCCAGATGTCCTTTGCAGAAAGAAAAATAAACCCTAAAACAATTTCACAGCCTGGAATCAGCTGTATATTTTATGAAGAAGGATTGATATTTGATCTGGGGTGACGTGCCTGAAAGTAATTTAATCTTTTCCTCTTTACACTCAAATATAACAAAAGAGGGGATATGTTACTGTGCATGAGGACAGTGGTTAATTTACTGAGCATATCAAATGTTAAAATGTCAGTGAGGATCCATTTGTTTGCAGACAAATAAACAGGTAACAATTAAAAAAATGAAAAGCTTTTTCCAGGGATCTCCAGAAGCCTGAAGGCTCAGTGGCTGAACAGCTGGATTCCACAGAATGTCCTTAAGCTCAGGAGCAAAGGATTTTGTTCCCTTTTTTACCAAGGGCTGGGCAGCATCTTTCCAGAAAAGAAGTTCCAACCCTATTAATTAGAAGCAGGTTATGAAGGGTGACAGCTTACTTGAAAAATCTGTGATCAATTCAGAGGAATTAGAGCAAAAGAAGAGCAAACCGTAACCATCTATTTCTCACAGGCCTCCTTCCACAGCCACATCTATAGCAATTGCTGGAGAATCAGAATCTCTGCATGAAGACAGGAAAGGTGGGGAAAACTTGAAAGCAGCACATCTGGGCATACCAGGTATTACACAATACTCTCATTTTCTCAATTATTCTAAAACTGGCTTCAAGGGGATGTGAGAAACACTTCAGGAAAACTACTTAAAAAGACACAAAGGGACCTGGGGCACACTTTGTAGATAACCTCAGTCAAATCTCTTTTTCACTTTTCTAAAATATTATTTAATGGAAATAGAGAACAGGACGTGGATCAGTAGCCTGCTTTCTTTTTAACATTTAAATCTTTCATTTTCTGGGTGACACATTTCTTAATTTGCTTTGGATTTGTATTTTGAGCATTTAATTTGCCCCTCAATTTTCAGCTTATGAATCATAACCGAGTATGTTCTGGGTGGCAAAAGTTCCAGGAATCATTCAAAATTAAACAGTTACTCTGAATTTTAGACTATTAAAAATACTAGCAAAACTCTCCATTAGAAATTGGAGGTGGGGGGTTGTTTTTTTATTTTTATTCATTCTAATGAAGATTACATGCAAAGTAATAACAAATGTGGCTTTAGCAACTTTATCTGACTTGCAAATATTTCAGATGTCTCATCAAAAAGTGCTTCAGTCCCAGACAACCTCGGTGCTTGTGGACATTCCAGGACATCAAGCTATGCCAGTCAGCAGTCAAAGCTCTCAGGTACTCCTAACTGTTGGGGTTTATAGAAAATAAATACACTTCATACACTTTTTAAAAATCATTTGAAATCAAAAGTTTTTCCTTAGGAGTTTCAGGTGTGGGTAGAGTAACATTTTTCCTGTCTTAAAATGACAACTAATTATGTGTTCAGACGTGAGACAGCTTTTTGCCTTAGCTCCCTCCAGTCAGCATCTCCCAATGAGATTTTTACCTCTCTCATGCATAAAAAAACCAAGGAAGTCATAACAACAAGTTGTTCCATTTGTTAGGAAGCAGGAATTTAGCACCAAAAGATGTGCTACAATACAAAAAAACCTAAAATAAATCGCCTACTTGGTGTAAACACACATTCTAAAAGCCTTTTCAGGTCTCTGTAAGATGAAACAAACTCTACTTTCAGGGTACAAATGGCCTTGGCTGTCAGCAACGGAATACCTGGAGGGGGCAACAGAAAAGCGTGGGGAGGACTTTTTAATAGGATATGGGATGGCAGGAATAAAAATAATGGATGTAAATTGGAAGAGGGGAGATTCAGGGTAGATATAAGAAAGAAATTCTTCACTGTGAGGGTGGTGAGACACTGGCAGATTGTCCAGAGAGGCTGTGGCTGCCCCCTCAATCCCTGGAGGTGTTTAAGACCAGGCTGGATGAGGCACGGAGAAACATGGTGTGGAGGGAGGTGTCCCTGCCCATGGCAGGGGGGTTGGAACTGGATCTTTGAGGTCCCTTCCAACCCAAAGCACTCTATGATTCTCTAAGTAACCCAGCTATTTGCCAACAGGGTACAGCACGTGTCACTCCAGATCATCCAGCCTGTCTGAGCTCTGCCACAGGAGAAACACCTCAGTGGGCAGTGCCTCAACAGGAATTGGCAGTCTTTTAGAACAATGTGAAGAGATGGAGCGAAAAATAACTACAGCCAATACTGACAGCCCTGCTGGAAAAGATGTGGCACCAGAAAAGCCTTGCAGGTACACAAACGCTTGGCAAACTCTTCTCTAGCAGAAGTGAAACAATTTGCTAATCTCTTGTGAGAGCTCTGACTAGGTTTATTTTTGCAGACATCCTGTAAAGCAGGACTCCGTGGAGTCCCAGCTGAAGAGGGTGGATGCCACCAGAGTTGATGCTGATGATATCGTGGAAAAAATCCTCCAGAGTCAAGACTTCAGTTTGGATTCCAGTGCAGAAGGTATGGAGATAAACCAGGGGAGCTCAGGGAAAAGTGACGTGTGTGACAGGCCTTGGGAAAATCCACCTTTTTCACACTCTCCCTTGCTTGTCATTGTAAGGACTGTGTGTAGGGATCACAACATTCTCTGCTTTATCCTGTCTCCTAGAAGTAGTTGGGTAACACTCTCAGATAATGAGTTTAAAACTGGAAATGGTCCAGGACCATGTGTGTGGAGGGCAGTTCCTCCAGCCTAGACTACATGAAGTTTGGTTCTGCTTTACTTAAACCATTTGTATCTGAAATTATCAGTTACATAAAGCTGGTAGACTTAAAATGGCTTAATTTAGTTAGGGCAACATTCAAGGAAGTTAATGTGTCAATTCCCTTGCTTTGTAGAAGAAGGTTTAAGACTATTTGTGGGCCCTGGTGGAAGCACTTCTTTTGGAAGCCATCACCTACCCAGCAGGTAAGCACACTAAACAAATCACTCACAGGCAAGGCTAAACAAAAATTAATCCTCATGTTTGAATTTCATGAACATTTTGAACGTTCAACATTCTCTGTCTTTGCATTTTTCTATTCTGTATCATTTAAAGACACCAAAAGAACTGCATTGTCAGTTTTTAAAACAAAACACAGAGTTTGGTTCCAAATCAAAACTGCTGAGTCAGCCACAAGAATCAGAAGTTCTGGACAGCCTTTGTTTAGAAGCTCACAGCTCTGAGCCCTATTTCAGTATGGACACAGGCACCAGGTGGAAATTGTAGTTCTCCACTTACTCCATTGCTCTCTGGAGCTGGAGGAAAGTATTTTTTGCAATTTACCACATAAAGCAAACCAACCTCTCTGCTCTGTCCTGTGGGGCTGGGACAGTTTTGCAGCAGAGTATTTACAATTCAGCTTGAAAAGGTTGGAAGCCATTTTTCTTTTAATGAAAAAGAACAATGAGGCACTGCTTTTTTAGAGACTTTTATTTATGTACAGAAGTACTTAAAGATCCTGAACTGCATATGGAGTGGGAGAGGTACAACAGAGAATATTTAAGGAACTAAAGAGAAGTTCAACAGCAACTTCTTTTTCAGTAACATTAGTTTTTCATTTTGCAGCATAACAACCCCTTTTCATGCATTAAAGTGCAGGTTAGGCAGCAATTCTCCTTGCTTTCTGCCCTTTATTAGCTGGTGGCTGGGGTGGGGGTTATTTTGGGAATGTTTTTTACAACCAGTAGAGTTGTTAAACTGCAATAGCTCCTGGTGAGCTCCCATTGCAGTGGGGACTGAACTCTTCTTTCAACCTTTCTTTCAGAGCAGGATCTGGAGCCTATGAGCAGGTGGTGATCAAACGCTAGGCTGGGACTACAAAGAAGAGGAAAAGTTGGAGCTCGGGGATCTCTGCTTCTCTTTGCTCCACTGCAAGAGTTGGGAAAGTCAAAATGAACTTGCTCTCATCTTTGTTTTGAAAAAGAAGGGAATGCCTCTTGCTCATAAAGCTTCATCCTCTGTGGTATAAGGAGGTATTTAGCTGTGTGTACCTTATGTCAGCTCGACCCAACATTCATGCAACTACCTGCACTTTGAGCTGTCTTAAACATTGCTGAGAGGTGAGCTGCATTTTAGTGTTTTAAACAGGACATTAGTTGTTGTCATGTACTTAGGAAAGGAGTTACAAAAACAGGTTCTAAAAGTCAGTCTGAAATGAAGGTGAAGAAATGAATCAGTTTGATCCTACCTGCTCTTTTAGTCTTAGAGAAGCTGATTACTTCTAGCAAGTCCAAATGAAGGCCTTTGCCAAACAGCCCAGCTGTTCTAACATCACCAAACACTTTCCGGAGTACTTAGCAGAACATTACAAGGGTGAGTAGTAGAGCTGAACTTCACATAGATTTGGAAAAAACCCAACTAAAGGGATGTAAAGCAGGCACCACTCACTTGTGTTAATTGGAAATGAAGTCTAGAGGCTTAAATGCAACAAATATTTCCTTGCAAGTGACAAAAGTGGGATTCCATATCGAAATACTAATAATACTAATAGTTGATGATACTGGTGCATTATCAAGAAAGCTTGCTTGATTCTTAAACTGCTTCCAGAGAAACTGACTCCCATAGTGCATGAAGCTGGAGAGCCAGTGGGCTGGTGCTGTTTACAAAGCTAGACAGTAATTCACTACCACTTACAACTGGTTGCTACAAGTTAATCCCTCCCAGGTAGTTAGTTAGTACTTTGCTTGTGTTTTGAATGTGCCTTGGGCTTGGGAAGGTAAAGGCAGATACAAGGAGACTAAACTATTTAGTAAGCAATTTAAGCTTTAAAGCTGGACAAACATCTCTACTTTTATGAACCTAATTTATGAAGAGAAGCACTTTACTGTAGATGTACTCTGCACTCCTAACAAGTGCTACAGATTTGATTCTGTCTGTTGCACTAAGGACAATGTACTGTATTTAAACTTGCACAGTTAGTAATTTGCCCTTCAGGCAAGAACAATGAAGGATCTCTTAGAATTTTCATTGAGAATCACAACAGAATGAATTTTAAAGGGATCTGTTAGGTGACAGTTCTCATTGGGGCTTGGCTCTGTTACATTTCATTGCAAACTGCAAATGAGATTAATTTCTTATGATTAATTGCATTATTTTATCAATTAGGCTTTGATTACATAAAAATAGCAATAGTGTGGCCGTTCCTGAGAACTGATTGCTTCAAATGCTTCAAATGCAGTTGATGTGTGACAATGGCAGGCTGTGTATCATAGACTAATTTAGGGAAAAGCTGGCTTTGTTTTCCATAAATCCATGGTAGAATTATTGAACTCATTTTTATGTGTTCAAGGAAGCTTAAGCCCTGTTATTGAACAGTGCTTCCTAGTTATGGTACTTAAATGCTTTTATTTCCTACTCTACTAATGGCAATCTCTTTAAAGGGCTTTAATGAGTGAAATAATACAAAGATTGTATTTGAGCTGCTATGAGTACAAGTGTGCTCTTCTCCATTTCTGCCCTCCACCTAACTGCTAGTGTAAAACTCTCAGAATCTGAGTTTCTTTTTCCCATCATGAATTAGTACCAAGCAAAGGTGCTCCTGCAAGCCAAAACATCCATGGAATCTGTAGAAAAGAGCTGCTTTGAGCACTGCTGCACACCTTCACACACCTGTTCAGAGCAGGAGCAGTTAGCTGGCAGCCTACTTACATTTCCTAGGGAAAGCAGGCACAGTTTAAGGCAAGCAGACTTATGGGAGTTGCTGTTCAATGTTTTTCAGAATTCTTAAGGCAATCTCCATNAACATTGAACAGCAACTCCCATAATTCTGAAGGCAATTTCCACAGCCTAGATTAGACATTTCACTTACTAGAAACCTATTATTTTCTTGCTTGAGCACATCCTTTAAATAAGTAAGTTTACATGGAAATGAAGCTTTTAGTAGAACTGCATCCTAGGAATTTTTATTTTTTTCAACACAACTCCTTATGAAGTAACTCTCCAATTGTGTATATTTTAAGTGGAAAATAACATTTTCAGGTAGCATTTTCTTTTTTGTAAACAAAAAATAAGGTTACTTTATTTCTTTCTTGTGTTACAAGAATACTGGAGACTTGTACATAAACTGGCCTGGATGAGGTGGTGGGCTTTGGGGTTTTTTTCCCCTGTATTTAAATGCATATATCTGACACTCAATAAACTCTTGTCTTCAGCTCAGAAACAGTTGTGAGTTTAAAAATTGCACATACCTATGCCAGGGAACACCGTGAAGAGTCAGAGCTAAACCTTTGTAGTTAGATCTGAGATTTCCCCCAATAAAAGAAAAAGAAAGAATGTATCAACTGGGATTTGGCCTGGCTTTCATCCTGAACTAAATCCCATTACAAAGAAGAAAGAATTTATTAACCTCTTAAAAAATGCATGATTGTTTAGAATCTTTCACATCAATTCAGCAAAAACTCACATAAACCATTTTTCAATGTAACTACAAGCCTTAAGAGTATCATGTTTTTGAGGGGAGGGAAAAAAAAATAAAAAAAATCATATACAGTCTTGTCTGGCAACACAACAGGCCTGTGATTAGATGTTACCTAGTACGTAATTCAAGGCAAATATTCCAAGTCTGGCAGGTCCTCCTTCTCCCAATGACTAGACAATATTTAAAAAAAACAAAAAAACAAACCCACAGGATAATCAAAGGTAGAAATGTCATTAATTAAATTCAGTTTCTGGAAAGTTAGAAGTTGTTTCCCAAGTAGCAAATATCAAGAAACTAGATAAAGCAATATATAAAGCTTCTCCCCCTCAACTCTCTCAGTCAAAATCATGGCACTCTTTCACAGTATCAAATTTACTGAGCTAAAAACAACTGTGGCATATCCTCATTTATGTGCAACAGTCCTTTATTTCCACAAAAGCTGAGTTCATGCTCATCTTGCAAAAGGTATCACAAGTTTTATTCTCTTTAGAAAGACTATGCCTGACTTGTTGTGTTGAGTAATACAACGTATCTCTGAGCTAATGAATGTGCTTGGCATAGCTGCAACACAGCGATAGAAAACGAAACAGAAATAATTACAACTTTTCTTTACAGGAATTAGTTCTTTCCTTTTAGCCCCTGATGCTCAATGAGTTAGTGCAGTCTTTGTCAGAAGCATCCACCCTCACTAAGTGAGAGGGGTGCAGACGGACAATGCTGTAAGGTTTAGAAAAGACTCTGAGGTTCTAGACAGTCTCTAAAAAAAAAAAATACTTCAATTGAAATAAATTTTGTATGAGACCTGGGTGATCTAATTCTCTTCATCTTCACAATCAGTGTAGAAAATGGCAGCAGAGCCATCACTGCTCAGTGTGACCTTGCCAGAAATAAGTTTGCAGAACCTCTCAAAGCTACAGCAAAGCCGCCTGACTTTGGGGAAAGAGAAGAGAGTTGAAAGAGGGATAGAAACAGCATTCCCATTAACAAAGGGTTCCAGGCTTCTTGCAACAGCCCCTTTTCCAAGATCTTCTGAAAAACGGTTCATTGAAGGTTGGAATTTGGGTTTTGTCTCAGTAGGATCACCATTATCCTCATGTCCTGCCATTAACCGGTGGCCTGGCAGCCTCTGCATTATGCTTTGTGCTGAGAAAATAACTTCAGTAACTACTGCATTCTGCAGGTACTTCTCCTCTTTCAGACTTGGATACACTGCTTTGAAGACCTTTAGAACATACAAGAACACATCAAATACTTAGCATAGGCTCAAATTCTAACGTTTGCTTGTTGAAAAGGCTTCTTTTAAATGTGAATGTAATTGTTCATTCGCATTCACCAGCAGTTCTTCAAACATAAACTCCATTATAAATGCTTTTTTATGCATCTGAACTACCACATGATTAAAAAAATGAATGATCAGAGGAACAATAATAAAAAGTGTCACAGTATACGTGGCAGAAAGGAGAATTTTCATCCTGAGGATAACAGATGTTCAAATAAGAATAATTGCTAAAAGTTAATGGCCTTTATACAATTAGAAATCAGGGACTGAGACTCTTTTGACCTAAGAGGATGCATTCAGTGGAGGGGATGGGCAGGTCATAGAAAACTCTACTCTTGGTTTTATCCTCCTAAAGGAAGAAAATAATACTTACTGTTTTGTAAGCTGCTTTAGTGGCTTTCTCAGGCTGAATGGCCTCGCTGAGTGGGTATTTTCTAACAAACACACCTATTTGGGTACAAAACCCAACCTTCTCCATTCCTCTTGGTGGTTGTCCCACTCCAGTAAATTCCACTGAATAATCATAGCACCTAGCAGCCTCTAGAGCCCTAAGAAAGACAAATAATTCCAATCATACTCAGTATTTATCATTAAATGGGATAAAGTCACATTCTCTAACAGAAACAGGAGCCTAAGGTTATGAATGTTTGAACACAATTTCTATGTGCCTCGAGATAACCACCACTTGCAGAATCAGCTGTAACCACATGCCTACCAGAACCTACATCATTTGGGATAACTAACTCAGGCAACCAAGTATTCCTGGTGTTTCTAAAATACCCACACAGAACACACACGTTCATAGTTGCTTACTCAGGGCCTTAAACACATTTAAAGTGAGCTAAAAACTACCAATTAGAGAACAAATTACTTGAGAGCCCATCTGAAAACACATACACACCCCAACAGGTAAAGAGCTGCCTACTGAGATATGGCATCTTTTTCTGTACCACATATTTTCTTCCACAGCTGCCCAACATTATCATAGGATATAAATTCCACTCCCTCTTTATTTGATTACATCCACTGGTATAAGAGTAACATATATGCAATCCTCTCATGTACATACTTTCTGCAAAAGATCTTTCACTAAGCCAAGATCAACTAAACTACTCTTCATTTAACCTGCTCTGCTACTGGGATTATCTAATAAATTGCCTTGCATACTCTTCCAGAAAGGTCTGCACTAACTGAGTGCTTTGATTACACACCAAACACAGTGAGAAGCATTTCTATAGCACAAGATTATTACCTTCAAAGTTGAATTAATATCTTACACTTCAAAGGCATTGTTATTAAAAAATATAAAAAGCAAAGTGAAAGCTTTGAATGCTTTTTGCAGAGCAGTTACAGCTAAACCAGCACCACAAAATGCAAAATGTGCAGCAAAGAAATGTTTGTTCATTACAGCAAATGAGTAAATGTGAGGCTGCACTGAGAGCAAAGCACACACAGGAGCCATTCTGAAGATGTGCAGCTATTCCTTTGCCACTTTAGCTGTTCAGTGAACTCACCAGTTTTGAAATTGTGCTCTGTTCCATTCAAATTTGTGGTCTGGGTGCCTGAACGATGTCTCAACTGGAAGCAAGGGGTTAAATTCAGAATTTGGAGTACTGATCACAACTATGCTTGGAGCCATGAAACCAAACACCACCTCAGGAAACTTCTTTAGCTCTGATTGCTCCAGGTGCTCTATTCTGTAAAGGAGAAATTTGAGTATGTCTCTGAAATACACTAGGGTGTTCTAAATCTTCTTAACAAGTAAAAAATAAAGAAAACCCCCAAAGCTGTATCTGTACATTGTCAGTTTAAACCTAGCTCTGTCAATATTAGCACAGGCACTGTGGCTGAGTGGCAGCTCAGAGGATTTTCTCTGGGAAAACTCTCTCTTACATTTTGTACTTTTTCATCCATACCCTTTTTCCACCACAAGCTTGAACCAATTGAGCTTTTCAGTGCAGTAAAGTATGAAGAAGATTGCAAAGTGCAATGAAATTGCAAAAGTGCAGCATGTTGGCCCAGTAATACTCACAGTTCAATACATGTTACCAAGTCAAAACCAAGCATGCAAGGATCTTTATGGGCAACTGAACCATGATGCAGGGTAATGGTTAGGGATCTCTCAGATGGCTGCAAGTAATCACCAGGAAGAGGAGCCAATTTATACCTACAGAAGCATTGAAAACATGATGTCATAGAAAGGAACTTTGGATAGAACAAACTGTGCATGGAACTGAACTAGACGATACCTTGTCTCAAAAGGGTTAACTGCTTTACAGAGATTAAAATTTAAAAATAAATAAACAAAAATTTCTAATACAAACACTTTTCATGACTACCTACATAAGGATAGAAACAGCAAAGGGGAAAATCCAGCAGCTATTCTTCACATTTACAAAAATTTCCACTATACCCCCAAGCCACTAGCAAAGCTGCTTGTAAATCCTGATAGCAGCTCAACACCCTCTCAGTCTGGCTTAGACATGGCTTTACAGAGTTTGGGGGGAGTTCTTTGGCAGGCAGACCACCTTCTTTTCCCTGAGAAACAGACTGAAAACTAAAATGTATGAGCAAATTTCTGAAATACTCTATCAGACAAAACACTCAAATGTTAAATATAATAAAAGGCCTTTTCTTTTTGTCATTCTTGAGAAAGAACAAGTGATAATGTGAGCATCTTAACCCTACATATTCACTGAAATCATGTCAAGCAGCTGCCAAGGTTAAACAAATGGAGTGTTCCTCAGCAGACTGACCCATGTTTCAGAGATCACCTAAACTTCACATTCTGGAGCCTTCTAAGCCAGATAGAAAACACTGAGCTATTCTTTCCATTTTAAATAGATGGACAGGAACAAAGCCCCCCTGTGGTGATGAAAAAGGAGTTAAATGAAGATTTTAAAAAGATGATATTTGCATAGCACAGTAATGTCCTGTATGAGCTGAAGTGGCTTCTGGTAATAAAATGTGTTAACTGGCAGCTTTCCAGAGAGCATGTTTCTCAAATGTTCACATCTTCAGGGCCATGACTGGCACCTTTGCTACATGATTTAACAGCTTCTACATTGCACAAGTCCCTCAACATTGGCCCAGTTTAACTCAATTACCAACACATAAAGCTCCTGATTTGCTTGGGATTTCTGCATTTACCTTCATTTCCAAATTCTTGACAAGAAATGATGTACCAGGCCACTAGGCCAAGACAAATACTACATGAAATTAAGAGAATACAAGAGCTTACATTTTCTCTTTCATCACACTTGCACAAATATCTACCCCAGACAACACTTCAATGCAACTGCAGAATTTCAGCATCCAGAGAAGTGAACAGTCAGCACATCCTAAGTCTGCCACCTGTAAATTAAACTACACGTAAATGCTCTGTATTTCCAAGTCGTTTCAAAGACTTTCATTAAGTGAAAACTCCATATTTAGGTCAAGATAACATTGAAATGGCAAAATGAAGCCCTGTAACTAAAATTTACAGCTACAAGCAGGATAGACATGGATTCGAAAATTCTTTTTCAAAATTTATACCCAGACCACAGAAGAGGCTGTATCCTGATTAACCTGTAAGGTATGATTTAACTATTAAAGCTGGAGCAATGTTCTCCACACAAAACTACTGGTAACAGGCTCCCCAGTAGCAAGGTTAGCAGCAAAAGATCTTCACAAAAGTTTACAGGCATCAACAGTATCATGTTTATGTGGGGAAGGCTGGGGATATTCCAACTACAGAGTCAAATATAACATAGATTTTCTTTCCCCTAAGCTTAAAAGTTAGTGGAATACACAAATTAAAGCTGCTGTTTCTCAGGCTAAGCCAAGGCAGCAGCACGCTGCTCACTACTCCATGTGAAAATTGCTTCTAGTCAGTTTACCTTGACTTTATGGGTAAAAATAAAGTTTACACCCATCCACCTCATCCCACATCCTACATCAGAAAATTCAACCCTTTAAATGCAGATGCAACACTCCTGTATTCATTCTGTTTAAAAGCAGGTTACAGTGCCAGAACCTTACAGACCAGATCACACCTTTACAAGCTCCCAGGCAAGTGCATTTCTCAGTCATGTTCTGCAGGGTGTGTAAGACTTTAGCAGCAGTTTCAGAGCTAGACACTGAAGACTGAGGTTTTTCTCAACTTATTACACTTTGGGAGGAGGGACTGGGAGGGAGGACATATTAGAAAAAAAGCAAACAGTGTAAAACATTCCCTAAAGAATTTCACTTTTCAAGATGAGCACCAAAACCAGAGTCTTGGTATACTGGGGGAGTGAGGACCTCACATAATCCCACACTCTTAATGTCACCTTTCATCTAAGAACATGCACGTGAATAATGAGGTAGGGAACTAATAGTTACAGAAAATAAAACCCAACCATGACAAAAGCAACTTGAATCAAAATTCCACAGCATTAAATGAAAATCAGAACTCCACCCTCCAATCCAGGCTAAGGCATTTCTCTTTTTTAGATTTTCCCTTCCTCCTACCACTTAAAATTAATTAAACACACCCTTGAAAAGCAGGTGACCATCAATTACCTGGTAAGGCAATGTAGTTCTAACAATTGCTCCTCCACAATGTCAATTTATTTTCAAATTTATATCAAAACCCACAAAACATACCAACCTTCTTAGGCTTGTATTTCTCCACTAAATCTTTGATGAACTGGTAGCGTTGTTTGTACAAAGGAGGTCTAAATTTAACTATTCTTGCAGAACCTTCTTCTTGGAAGGTTCCATCCATAGTGTTTTGCTGATATTGAAGTAAAAAAACGTTAACCCTTATCTTCTGAAGAACTTTGTAATCTATCCAATCAGAGTTTTCTGTTTTCAGTAGTGTTCAGTTCACAGCTATGCAGGGGGAGACCCATCCCCATTCTGCAGAGACAATAAGAAAAGCAAAGCAATTAGCAAAATTAGACATAGCTGTTTCCTCCACACATGCTGATGTAGTTAACCTTTTCATAAACAATTATTAATCATGTACAATCACAAAGAGCAATTTTCATAATTTGTCACCTGTACAACTAAAATAGATTTCATAGAATCATAGAAGGGTTTGGGTTGGAAGAGACCTTCAAGATCATCTAGTTCCAACCCCTTGCCATGGGCAGGGACACCTCCCACTAGACCAGGCTGCCCAGTGCCTCATCCAGCCTGGCCTTAAACACCTGCAGGGATTGAGGGGGCATCCACAACCTCTCTGGGCAACCTCTGCCACTGTCTCACCACCCTCACCATTAAGAATTTCTTTCTTATGTCTGGCCTGAATCTACCCTCTTCCAATTTACTTCCATTATTTCTAGTCCTCCCATCACATATCCTATTAAAAAGTCCTCCCCAGCCTATCTGTAGCCCCCTTCAGGGATTGAGAAGCTGCTCTGAGGCCCCGCTGAGCCCTCCCTTCTCCCCAGGCTGAACAAGCCCAACTCCTCCGGCCTGTCCTCGCGAACACAAGACCAGCAAACGGTCGCAGCGTGCACCGGTCTCCTGCGAGGCAAAAGGAAGGTGCTGGAATCCCTTNCCGGTCTCCTGGGAGGCAAAAGGAAGGTGCTGGAATCCCTTCCCCAGTTCCCAGCGGAGGAGCCGTCCCCATGTACCCACCATTCAGTTCCCAGCGGAGGAGCCGACCCCAGGTCCCCACCATTCTACCTCCTCGTCCTCCCTTCCCTGTCTCTCCGCGCCGCACCTACAGCCTCGGCCTCCTCCCTCTCTGCCTGTGTCCCGCGCTGGGTTTGAGGAGCGGTGGCACATTTCTACTGATATTTCCTTGCCCACCCCACACATTCCCCTACCTTTTCCTCCAGCTCGTCCTCTCATGTCTTCTCCTCCCGCACAACCGAGCAGCTTAGCGGCCGCCGCCTGCAGGGCCCCGCGTGTCCCGCCCGCGTGTCCGGCCCCGACCCCTCCGCCCTCGCTCGCTTCAACGCAAACCCCACTGGGGCCACGTCCCAAATGTTAACGCTAAATTCCCACAATTCCTACTGCTGTCAGGCGAAAGCCAACCCAATCCTGGTTTGGATCAAGAGAAGTGTGAGCAGCAGGGCTGTGGTGAGGCCCCACCTGGAGTTCCTGTGTCCAGTTCTGGAGCCCTCAGCAGCAGAAGGAGATGGAGCTGGTGGAGCAGGGCCAGAGGAGGCCACAGAGATGCTGAGAGGGCTGCAGCAGCTCCCTGATGGGGACAGGCTGAAGGAGTTGGGGCTGGAGAAGAGCAGGCTCAGGTCTGCACTGTGGAACGAAGAGCAAAGATTTTCTAATGTTACTTCCAGAAGTATCATATTGCTTCATTTTAAAATTGAAAATGTAAATAATTTTTCAATAGCAGGGGTGTGCTGCTGTACTAACATCTCCCCAACAGCTGTCTCTGTGCAGTGTGTGACCCTGCTCTGCCTGCCTGGGAAACAGCCTGGAGGACATTCAGGTTTGGGGTTTTTTTTTTTTAGTCATTTGAGGTTTAGAATTTCTCAGCAAGTCCCCAAAATTGTGCAGTCTCCTTTTTACACTTCAAAGTTTAACACCTAAATTCATAAGTAAGTAGTGTTTTTTCTTGTTTTTACGAGAATGGCGTGCAATTCAAACCCTGTTGGAAACCTTTGAATGCCAAGTTAAAGGTAGGTTCGACTCATCCAGTAGATCCATTTCAGGCAAAACTGAAATGTTTTATCTTTGCTTTGCCTCTTGTTAGCATTTAAATGTAGTCAGCTCCTTTCTTAAATG
>VZTY01005109.1:203235-233872 GCA_013400935.1 Turnix velox | reverse complement strand
TTTGATCATCTTTGTGGCCCCCTATCTCTCATTTTGTTACTACTCCCAGCAAACATGTCTCATACAAGAGATGATACAGCCAAGGGACTTCCCAGCAAAGTTAAGTGTAGATACGATCATTTTGGGTGAGATTCTTGCCTCCTCTAAACCTCTGCTAACCTAAAAAACTTCATGGAGTTACTCTCTCTTGACACCAGGTCAATAAAAAAAGGACTCAGTTCTTGAAACAGAAATGTCCCTTCCTTGCCCACGTATGATACAGATAGCCTTGCTCTAAATTAAACTCACTGATATTTTTAATGCAAAAAGCCTTATGGATCCTTTTGACAACCTCAACACACAGCAGCATTAAAAAAACCCAACAAAATAAAGCAAAACATAACTGTGCAAATAAATACCCTTTGCAATCTGGATGTTTTACGGTTTGGGAAACATTCAGAATATATAATCCAAGCAGTTATACTGCCAAGGAAGTGTCACATAAAAAGGGAAGAATCATAGCTTAGATCAGGAAGACAAAAAAGGGACAACACAATCTAATCAGATGTGACAGATGCAGCCCAATTCAACATAACAACCAGAGCCAATGGGGATTTGCTTGCAGAATACACCCCTTGCTCCCTCCCGACCTCCTTCTCTTGTTCCAATATTCAGACCTCTGTTCATTTGAAGGGAAAACAGTTTGTTTTCTCTCTGGAGGTGTCCAAACTGCTAAGAAGACAGACTGCTGTGGTCTTGTGGGGGCTGGGGATGGTCTTCCAAAAATGGGCACCTGGATTTTGCTCTTTATATAGGGATAAAAAGCAAGCAGGATTGGAAGAGCACCAGACTGTTAGGGACTGCTCCTGAGGTCATGTCAAGGAGGCAGGACATGATTAACTGCAGTGCTGTCTTCACCGTGTCCTAAACAATGATGGCCATTATGAGGGCTGCTGGTCCTTCTTGCATGTTTGACTGGGGCCAAATATGAGTTGAGGAGTGGCTCACACCTTCTCCAGGATGATGTAAAAAATATTGCCAGGCATTAGGGTTCCATTTGTCTTGTTGAACCTTAACAGTTTACACGTGGACCTGATGTAGCATTGCCCTCCAGACTAGGGTTAGGCAAGAAAGAGTGACTGACAACTATGACAGGTGTTTTATCTGTCCTTGGGCAAAAACAGGCCAACTTCTTAGAGCAGCTCAGTGAAAATCATTCTGGATAGGAACTCTACCCACTGCACCAGTTTCTCTTCCCTCTGCAGATAGTTTGCTGGAAGCCTCCAGTTATTAATTAGTTTAGAAATCGTGTAAGCACCTTCTTGTGGGTAGCAGTGATCTTCACCAGTAAGAAAGGAATAGTATGGTATGGGATCAGACAGGACACTCTCACACACTAGCCCAAGGAGGTGGAAGGCAGGTGAGAAGCATGGTTTGGCTTGACTAGTTGGAGTGGAGTTGAACTTGGGTCAAGGAGCAAGCAAAAAGCTGGATGGGCAAAGCCAGTCACATTTTATAGGCAGGATCACATTCCAAATATTCTGAGAGAGATGAAAAGGCAACAGAACCAAGAGAATGATGGCAAAAATGCTTTAATGCTTCAGTGAACCAATTATATGAAGGATAGGCCAGTCCCTGACTATTTTAAGTCTTCAGCAATAGACAATTCAGCACAGTAATTGATAAGTTGTTACACTTAAATTTACTCTTCCTAGTAAAAGAGCAACCAGATGTAATTTCTTGCTTGATTTTGTCCTGCTTCCATGTCTAGCCTCAGGATCTTGTTTTCTCTTTGTCTGATAGACTGTCAAGTGATGTCACATTTCTGCATTTAATGAAGGGTCTTGCAGACTGTGCTCCAGCCACCCCTTAGCCTTCCTCTTTCATAGCAAAAACCTCAAATTCTGAGGTCCTCTCCAGTTAACTCAGACTTTCCAATCATTCATCAGTCTGCTTGTGCTTCCATTGTAAACACCAGAACAAAATGCAGTGTCCCAGTCCCAGTAGCCCTTCACAGATGTGATATTTGTAACTGTCTTTGCAAAATCCCTGATTTATGCATTCAAATCCTACACCAGCTTCATCATTCCACTGTGAGACCCCGGACTCATGGTATTTTGAATGATATTACCACACTCCCTGATTGATTATGTCCTTCTCTACATATTATAGAGGCTGCTTTTGTATCAGCAATATACTCTGTCAGGGTTTTGTTTCTTCCATAGACTTCATTGATGAGGTCTTGGGGTTTCTTTATAGGTCACTGATAAGTAAGATGAAAGCGCACAGATTGCTTGGGCACCACACCTTCCTAGCAGATGTTTCCCTTTTGAGGCAGTCAAGGGTTTTCAATCTATTTAATGTGTGTCATGTTAATTTTAGATCATCCCACCTGTCCATCAAAGGGTTGTGAGTTAAAAAGTCTTGCAGGAGTAATTTTAATAAGCAGCACTGCTTTTGATAGCCACGGTGCTAATTGATTCTTCCCAAGCTCTGTCTTGCCTTTCCTGTACATACTTACAAAACTGCCAAATAAGATGTATCACTATCAGCTGTTTCTAATTCAGTTGCAGACTGCCTTTATAACCAGACTTTTGCAAAGATTACCAAAAGAGCTTTATCTCAAGAAAAGCATTTCTTATGAGTAAGGCTGCTTCTCTAATTTGCTACCCTCTTTCCTCCCTCTCCTTCTCTCTTGCATGTCAGCCCAGCTGCGAGCTCTGCCAGCCCATCAGCAAGCTCTGCCAGCCCATCATGAAGTGTTTAACGTGTAATGCCATGAGTGTGAAGAGCTTCTCCTGCCTTGAGTTGTTCCCTCTTGTCCTCCAAAGGGTGGCAAACCCCTCTGATAAGCAATCTGCAGCGTCTCCTGCTGTGCAGCAGCATGTGTGTGTATCTCAAGCACTATGTGTGAGTGGAGAAGTGATGGGAAGACATGGAGATGTGTCTTATCTGGTCTGATGTTATGAACTGCAGTCCCCTGCCATAGTGTGTCTGCAGGTCTTGTTTCCTGCCAGAAGGACTGTGACAGAGTCCTCAGCTCCAGGGATCTCAGAGTGGTGCAAAGAGCATTAACCTCCAAGGAAGTGTCAGAGTCCTGCTTTTCTGCAGCCCTATCTTTGGCAGGAGGGACAAGCAGCCCACAAAGTATCTGGACACCATGATACTTCTAATTTAATTTATAATTGAAAATGTTATTAAAAAGCATATGAATAAAATATGGCTTCTGGTAGAAAGCACTTGACCACATACTAACCAAAGGGCAGGTATGGATGTTATAAGGCACATGAAAGGGGGAGAGGTAGGGAAACAATGTACCAAAAAACTATTTATTTTCCAAATTCAAGGGCTGGTATCAAACCTATCTGCAAACAGTCATGAGAAAGAGATCACACAGACAAAAACATGTGACCTAGAAGTTGTTTTAAGTTTATTTCTGGACATAAGGAAATGATGCCCAAATTTTATAAGATTGCCTCAACTCTTCATCACAAATATTGCAGCAGGTGATACATTTTAAAAATCCCAGTGTCAAGAGTTAAATGGTTATGCTTCTTTTTTTTCCTCACTGAAACTAATTTATAAAAAACTCTAATAATTGCAGAGGAAAGCTGAGAAGCAAGACCTCAAGCACCTTAAACATAAGGAGGCTGATAAGAAACACACTTTCTGTGTCTTACTAGAACAAGTTTAACCTGAAGCCAGTTATTTGGCAGAGAAGGGTGCATCACATGTGATTTGTTTTCTCTGATTATCCTGTCTTCTGCAGCACATGATTTGCTCAGGTCTTTCTACTGAGAAGTCTTTTTTAGCATGTGAGTGCACCTCTGCTTTTCTTCACATGTATTGGTTTAGAAACACAGGAGCTGAAGCATTATTGCACCGCATTTATGCAGTTTGAAGAGAACATGTGTGATAATAGCTTGTTTCTGCAATTAGAGAAACACTTTAATGACAGCAGAAATGGATGCAGGGTAGAGGCAGAAAACTGTAGCCATAAAATCCTGAAGAGCAATAACGCCTGTGTCCTGCACAGCATCCACCAGAAATTATTTTAGGGAGCAATTCAGAGAAAAAAAGGAAATGAACCTGGCAAAGTTTTCTGAGCCTGCAATAGTGCAAAGCCAGATGTTGCCCCTTGCTACAGTAATAGGGTAGTGAGTGCTAAGCTCTTAAGTACCCTTTGCAAAGCCCACTGTGACCTCCCTCAAAGCCTTTTGAAGCACAGCATGAAGACAGTTTAGGCCTTTATATAAGACTTGCCCACCAACACAATTAAATCTTTTCTGGTCACTTTTCAATTTTCATGAGCAGGTAAATGCTGGAAAATGTCACTGCAAAAAACCATCAGGAGCTTTATGTCTTGAAAAGAAGGAAAAGCTGGGAGGCAGAGGGTGGGACAGCTGCAAAATGAAGCTGTTAGTCTTTCAACAGAGGACAAAACAGAGTGGACATATTTCCCACCAAAGGTCTTTTTAAGAGGGTGATGGGAATAATTATGCATCTTTCCTGACCATTTGCACTCTGGTTACTTATCATCTTGGGGAAGATGCATGGAAGATTTGGACACAAAAATAAGCACCTCTCTTTAGTGGGATTGGTGAAAAGTCATTGCCTTCTTGTGCTTAGCATCCCCCAAGACAGTGCCACTAAAAGCTGTGAAGAAAGGGTAGGATAGGTTGCTTGATTTCACTATTTGCTGGGTTCTGCCCATAAATTCCCAAATTCCTGTCCTCCTGCCATCTCCCTTACAGATTTAGGGGGAAAAAAGGGATTTACATGGAGCTTAAGCTTCATAAATACCTATAGGACTTCCAGGTAACACCAAATTAGTAACACCAAACTATTCTATGTCTTCTCAGCTGTTACTGACACATCTGATCTTCTATCAGACAGGAGATAGATACAGACAGGACTGTGCAGACCAGTGGTTTCCATATCGTCTGTGTAGCTTAGCAGACCCTCTGACTCTTTTGAGAACCCCCTTCTAGCTTTCAGCTTGGCTGAAAGTACCGAAGAGGTGGGATGTTTTGTAATCTTCCTACTATGATCCATGGACATGAGCTAGGAGACTGCTCTGGTGCAGCTCCTTGCCTGTAACATCTAAAGTGACAGTCAAAAAAAATAACCTCACTCAAAACCATAAATAATTCCTGCAGAATAACACTGCCTGCTGGATGCACACACTTACTCTGAGGCAAAAATGGGAGAGGGTTAAATTACACACGACAGAAGTTGTCACTTAGGTTAGGAGTCATTTGTCCATATTTAGATTAGGATGACCTACTTTCAGATGTCTACCTGCAATAAGATGAACTGTAGTCTAGAAAGAGGTGGATTGAGGCGTTGTAAATACCTGAAGTTATCAGAGCTGTGAGACAGAAACAGAAGTGACAGGAGACCATGAACAGATCAGTGTTTCTCTTCATTTGCCAGCAGGAGCCATCCTGTTGCCCTGCATGCTCTTTTTGTCCCTGTGACCTCACAGATGCACCTGCAAATACCTGAAGTTATCAGACAGAGACTTGGCTTGTCTCTTAGGCTTTTTCTATCCCTGCTGAATGCTAACTGGTACCAGAAGACTCGTGGAAGTGTTTCCTGGCTTTGCACATCCTTGTCCCAGTGAACAAGTTTTGCAGCAGACTTGAAGCCTTGTGGCTGCCTACGCAGCACTTGTACCAGAACAAGGTGAGCTTGGTGAGGCCTCACCTGCAGCCTACGTCATTCTGCCAGGCCCTGCACAAAAGCAAGACACTGGAGAAACAGGGAGACCAACTTGGCCCTCCGTCTGTATTTTGTGCATATTTCCATAACAGCCAAAAGCCCTCCAGGAGCTGCAGCTTAGTCCTTTCAGCAAGTCTTAAGCTGCAGCTCAGAGCTGTTAACTTGTGATGACAACAACTGTCAACTGTTATTAAGATTAGGATAAAGGCCTCATCAGGCAAATTGGTGTGGAGGCCGCTGCCCTAATGTTATTTGAAGTGACTCCTTCTCCATTACTGGGAGATTTGCGAAAGACAGGGGCTACTGGTCCGAAGCCTTGCTGGGATTGAGACTCTGGCTGCTAATCCTCTTCTCACAAAGAAACCTTCCCACTGTAGGAGTCATGATCTGCTTCTCAACAGCCCGTGTGATTATTCCATTTCCTTTCTGTGGACAGCATGTTTCAACATTTATTAAATTGCTGTTTCTCCCAGCAGGGTCTGGGAGCCTGTTCTATTGCATCCCAAGAAGCACAAATCTCCCCCTGCGTTGGTGATAGCTGGTATCTGATCAATAGCAATGCAATCTTCTCTGCTGAGTTTTAAAGGCACTTCGTTGGGCTAAAAATCAGTAAGAGTCATTTGATTCCCTTGGAGAGATGCTCTCTTGCACCACCTGAGGATCTGGTCTCCATATTCTCTTTACTTTATACAATTCAAACCTTTCAGACATTCGTTTAATAGCAGTGTGAGCAGAAGAGTTTGAAATGTCTGGGTTGGAATATCTTTTGTCATTGCTGTTTTTCTAAGTGCTTCGTAGCATAAAGAGCCACTGCATTAGCTGTAATGTGTGATACCAGGAAAAAAAAGCTTTCTTTTGAATAGCATCCAAAATAGTCAGCTCTCTGTCCAAGCTGCCCTGTTACAATGGTTCCTCTGTAGGAGGGTTGGTTGGGTGTTTTTGGCACAAGACGAGCTCAGCGTTGTCCTCTCTGATGAGAACAAGTGTCCTGGGTCAGATCAAATAGCTTGCCTATCTGTTTGCCCACTGGATAGCTAAGACTGATGCTCTGAAAAGTCTTGAAGGAGAGGGCTAGCATGAAGTGGTATGCCCTCAAAAGCTGTCTCCAGAAATCCAGAGTTTTGGGAATTAGTTGAATTTGGTGACATGCAAAGTGGAGACAGTCCAGAGTTGTGGGCATTACCTGCTGCAGATATCCTGACATCCAGTTTCATTACATGAGTAGTTTTCTCTAAGCTTGTCTCTTAACCAGTTTTTTTACAGCTGCTTCAGTAGCTTCAGGATGTTTGTTGGTCACACAGAGTACAGATTAGGGATGACCCACAGAAATCAACGGGACTCTGTAGGAGGTTTCAGGCATTCATTATAGTCTGATTGGCTCAGACCCATGGAGACATCTCTCCTCGCCCATGGCAAAGGTATGCCAATACCAAGATGACTTCCTGGGTGCCTCTGATGGGAGACAGGATGTGATGAACACCTCTAGAACTTCCTTACCTCTCTAAAGGAGTCTACCTTTTAATGAGAAATATTAGGTGCAAAATCTTGGGAGGCTGAATGCATGAAGGGTTCAGGTTTTGGGACTTATGACATTAGGGACACAGGGTGGGCAGCCTGTGGATCCTTCTGGGTGAAATAACTTTAGACATTCAGCTGAAAGTCCCTCTCGTGCACTCCCAGCATCTCCATTCACTGGCACACTGAGCTAGCAGCAGCATGGCTCCTTGTCCTGCCACCACCCCACAGGGAGAGTTAGTTGCTCCAGAGCCATCATGGATTAACTCATGGACTGTCTTCTGCTGTCCTTTGCTGAGCACTTTATCACTGCTGAGTAATGCAGAGAATTGCCTGTGGCAAGGCATCACCAGCAGCTTCATTCTAGACACCTACTTTTGTTTTTGCTGTTGAAGTCCTTACTCTGGTGATGGGAAGGGCAGCTGGATTGTTTCTGACAGGAGCAGTTCCTCCTCTCTGTTCCTATTACAAATGTCCTATTTCTTGGCATTTGGCCACCTAAGAGAGTTATTCTGGCTTTCAGCCAGTGCAGGAGGTGCTGGGTACTGGTCTGCCTGTGGTAGGGAGGCTGCTGAATAATACAGAGCTGGAAATCCTCATGCAGATGGATTAGAAGCTGTTTTCATTAAAAACCTGCCTCTCCACAGCATAAATATTGGTGGTGTGAATGGCAGGATATCGAGGGCTTAGGAGAGATGTTCAGTAAACCTCAGCAAAACTTGCATCCTTGTTCAACAGACCAGACGACTGTTGCTGAAGTGTAAAACTGAATGCTGAAGTGCTGCAGAAAGTTAGGATGACTCAAGAAGCAGAGATCAGGGAAAGAGAACCAGAAGCAGAGCTTCAGACCCACACTTTTGTATGCAGAGAGCATGAAAGGCTCAAAATCAGGCTGCTGTGTTTAGGACATAGCAGAAAGGGGAGGCAAACAGCACTATGACAGTCTGACAAGGACTGGAGGTAGTCAACCACCCAGATAAGAACTGGCTCCCAGGCATGCTGCTGGTAGGATTTTTGGGCAGAGAGGGGCAAGCAGTACTGCCAGAGTGGACACCCACATCCTGCTCAGCTCAGGTTGCTAATGCATGTCCCAGCTTGCCACGAAAAACCATCCTCCTCCATTGCTGAGCGCATGGTCAATACCTGGCTCTCCATGGTGAGTAACTTTATGAGCTCACTGCAAAGAAACTAAAGCCAGGAAGCAATTTTGGACTTGCCAGAGCAAAGGTCTAAGATTTTGCATTAAAAGGCAAACCCCTTCAGAAGTCAGGAACAGAGCAGTCTTTGAAGACAGTGACACTGACATCAACAGGATAAGTGTTACACAAGACACCTGCTTTTCCCTTCCACTTCTCTCCTGCTAAAAAAATAAAACAAAACCACAAGTGGAAACAGTGTTAAGCTTGCAAAGCACAAAACTGGGAAATGCTGCCTGTTCCCCACCTGCCCCCAATGCTGATCACACACAGCTTTTCCCATCCCTGTTGCAGAATACCACAGCAAGACAATTTCCAGAACAAAAGCCTTACCACAAATTGATGAATACAGGCAAACCAGTAGATATTCTCTTAACCTTATTCTTGGAAATAGCTGAACAATTTCTGTAGATGAGGTCAATCTGGGGCAAAGCATCCTGTGTAGAAAATGTTAGACTCTGGTTTCAGCTTTGCAAGGTTGTAACTTACTGCAAATAAGCTCTTGTAGTGGAAAGTGTTAGGCAGACTGAACTATTGGTATTTGTGCTTTCTCTGTGTATAACATCCATGTTTACACAGCACAGTTCAACTTCTTGGGCTCCTCAACAGTTATCCAAGAATTTATTAAACCAGCTTTTCACTGGTGAAATCAGAATCTGTAATCAAACCCTTGAAATGGGAGTGATTTTTTGTTAATAGGAGTGACTTTTTGTTATCTTCCATCAACCCCAAACCTAGCTTAGCTGTGGTAAAACTTTTGCTATCCGAGACAAATCCTTTTCTCTTCCTGTCCTGTTTAGTGAGAGAAGTGGCCTAGACACATTGTGGGATGCCCTCTTGGTGGACAAGGGATGTTTTATCATGCTCTGGAGTTGGCTAGCCTATGACAGGCTCACAGCAAGCAAGAGGAAAAGGTCTTCACATTACACGTCCTAATGCAGCAGACCTCTTTCACTGCACCTGCAGCATGATGCATGATAGAAGTTAACAGGGAAGGGAAACTGGAGATATTCCTTGAGAAGAGATGCATGGAGAATTGCTAATTGTATGAAAGTCTGTCTGGTTTGCAAAACCACAAGGGAATGGGCACTGGGATTACATTCAGGAGAGGTCCTGTCATGGTCCTGCCAGGTTCCCACAGACCTTAAAAGGAAAAACGCTGCAAGGAATATTTCTTGCTCAGAGAAAAATCCTTTTGCCCTCTGCACAAGGACTGTAATGGAGAAATGAAAAATCAGTCCATCCGACCAGCTAAATATCTTATCTGCCTTTCCTTCCTCCACTGAAATGCTGCCCATAGATATTAGCGAATCTGGTCTCAAAACACATCCATGATCTGAGGCAGCATTCGCCTTTTGGATGAAGAAAGAGAAGCCCCGGGGTGAATAAGTACTGGATTTCAACCATCTCTTTTGAAGATCTGGCTCTTCATGTCACAGTGGGAGTTGCCAGATGCCTCATGGTCAGGAGAAAATCTGGCTCTTCTCTGGGGAGGGCTTTCTAACAGGAGCTGAGCTCTTTTAAATCTCTGGCCTGATCTAACTTGTTAAAAAAATCACATGTAGCCTGAGATAGAGCCAAGTTCTGCAACTCCTCCGCAAGAAAGGAAAAATTCTCTCTCTCCTTGGGAAAATTGCTATCTCATCTGCAATAGATGGTAAAATGGGTTATGTCCCATCAGTGGTTTGGGAAGTGGAAAATATAAGAGATTTCATCCCATAGCAAAGGCACCTTGTACCCATCAGCAGGTGAGGAATGTTTTCCTGGAAGAGTTTCAAAGGTGCTGGGCAAGATGCTTTCCAGACCTGTCCTCATCTCACCCAGGCTTACTCATCTCTTGGAAGGAATGAGTAAGGTGCTGATCTCCCTCCAGTGATTAAAACTGGAGTTTACACTAGTTTGAACCATGTTTTGAAATTTCAAGTGGCAAAAGCATTGGGCAATTGTGCTGGTTTTTTCCTGAGTCTTGAAGCTTCTTGAAGGCAAGAAGAAAGAAAGTGTACCTATATTTTAAGACAGTAAGTGGATTTTGGTAATGATATGTCAAAAATCCACTGCTCTCCTCTGCACCCATGGTGAATCTCTGATTCACATTCTTGATGATCTTTTAAAATATGAAGATATCAAACCATGTATCAAGTATTTTAAACACTTGAACTCTTTAGGAGAAAAGCAGTTCTCTGGCAATGTTGTAGAAGAAGGACTCATCTGGTGTGTGGCAGCTGAATGGGAGCACTGTCAATCACCACCTGGTTGATCCAGGCTTGACAAGGAAGGGAAGTTTTGCAAGCACTACAGTGGTACCAGTGGTGACAGTGGTGAGGGTGAAATATGGAAAAAGCTCTTTAGAAAATAGTTGAATTTACTGGATAAGAGGAATTTAGTGGTGACTACTTCTCACTTGACTTTTACATGGACTTTAATGAGAAACTTCTGCTGAGTCTAGTTTGTCTGCACAACACTGAGTGGTTTGTCAGGATTGTGGTCTTCCCAGCTGGTCTAGTATTCATGTAGAAGTAAATTTGAACATGGGACTCCAGCTTAGAGACATAGGCACATGGAGAGCTTCTGGATCTGGAGAGACAGCTAAACCATTCCACAGACATAGCTCACAAATTGTATTTAGACAGACTCAAAAGGAATTGACAAACCAAGTGTCAGACCTGATGAACTGGGCAGGATCTGAGTTCCAGGTCCCAGGATCACACATACAGGATGTAAGATTGTTTTCCAAGAAGCAGAGGTTGGGAAAGACCTAAAAGGCACTATAAGTAACTATTGGAACAGGAGCTCTGCCTGGGGCTAAATAGCCTGATGCCATCCTTGGCGTTATAAACAATGGATGCTTTATTGAGGAAAATGACATATCACCTCTTCTTTAGGCAGAACTGCAAAGCCTGCAGGAAGTCTGTGTCCGGATTGGGATCAGCAGTTGACTGAAAAGGGTTCAGAGAAGAGCAAAGGAAACGCTTAGAGGATTGTGAACCTGCTTCTTGTGAGAACCTCCAGGATCTCACTGTGTTTACCTTAACAAAGACTGGATTAAGGAGTGTCTTTATGTCAGCTCATGAATATCTGCATGGAGAACAGAAATCAATGGCAGAGGCTTTCTGGTGCTGCAGGCAAAAGTATAACAAGAATGAGTAGTTGGAAGTCTGAGCTAGACAAATCAGACCAGAAAAAGATGCAATTTTTTTTACCAGTGAGGATAATTGATCATGGGAGCAGCAGACAAAGGCCGTGTTGCAATCTCCATCACGAGCAATATTTGTACTGAGGCAGGCTGAGTTTCAAAAGGAGAGATTCTTGTCTGATCAGTTTGATCACAATTATTTGATCTGAGGTGGGAATTAGAGCACAAAGCTCATGGGCAAGACTGACCAGTAGGTCAGAGAAAATTATCACAATGGATTTTTTTTCACACTTTTCTGAAAAATCTATGAAGTCCCAAATGCAGCTGAATTTTTTTGAAAGGTAATAGGGAATTGAGTTGGTTATAAGCTGTTACAGATAGAGCAGCAGAGCAGAATAAATCACCATAATCAAAACAGAGCTGCCTTATGACACTGAAATCTGAACAATGAGTCTTCACATATAACCACTCCACTTATTAGGCAGAAAAGCCCAGATAGTCAATATTCACATTAAACATCCATCAAAAAGTGCTTCACAGATTGCACTCCCATTTGGGAATTTCTCCATTTCATAGTCAATTAAAGCTGTATAGCTGATTGCTATTGGATAACTCCACATTGATGGGATGTAAAATCACCTGGGGAAGGGATGCTTAGATAAAAGAGAGCAGCTTGGAGCAGATCTGCTGATACACAGCAGCTGGGGGTGGGTCTCACTGCATAGCCAAAGTCATTACCCCTCTGTGGGACTTTTCTTACCTGTGGGTGTGGCAGATGGTACCTACAAATAGGCAGACACAAAGAGGTTCATTCTTGGCACTAATTGGGAGATGGCATTGCTGTCTCTCAGACTGCTTCTCTAAGGTATTAATAACTCTGCATGAAGTCTTCAAGGAAGCAGTTTTTGACTTCCAACACCCAGCCTGCTGAGGAGGCATGTCAAGGCCAGTTTTGAGGTACAGTGGGAAGATCTGGAGCTGGTGGAAGTGATTGTCTCGTACCATTTCAGAGTTATTGTTGTAACCATTCCACCCAAGCAGCACTATGAGAAGTGAGTGGCCATGGGCTGTCCTGAGCTGACATGCATTCAACCTTCTGATCCCTGTGCATGGAGTTGGAATGCAGACTTCTATTCCCTTCTGTCAGACACACCAGGCAGTGGCTGTAAATGACAGAACTTTAAATGACTAATGGAGTTGACTGTGACCTGGATGTATAGCTCAGTTGGTAGAGCATTGCACTCCTAATCTGAGGGTCAGGGGTTCGAGTCCCCGTCCAGGTATGAGGCTTGTCAGAGTTAGGCTGATGGTTGGACTAGATGATCTGAAAGGTCCCTTCCAACCTAGATGACTATGACTATGACACTATGACACTGTATATAGGCACATGTAAGTGTGCACGTTGTGAAACAGACAGCTCCAGGTATAGGATGATATGACATTTCTCCCTTTCCCAAGAGCTGGGCAAGACTTTGTGTGAAGAGAGCCAAGCACCTTAGCAGGAGTGAGGGCTGAGCATGTCACAACTATGACCACCAGTGGACCTGGATCAACCAGTATCTGCCACATCCCATGCTTCAACACAGGCCCAGTGGACATAAATACCATGATGATGTGGGATGCTTGGCAAGTTTTAAAAAAAATGACCTAATGCAGGTAATAGAAGCAGACTGAAAAGGGGGTCAGAAAGAAAAGTAGAGAAATGGGAAATATAATATTTGGTACCATAAGGAGTGGAAGATGCCTCTGCTGTGCATCGCTGAGCACTCTGCTGGTGCTGGCAAGCACTCCAGACCATGAGTGATACACAGCAATAAACATTCCTGGAAACTTTGGTTTCAAGCTCTTTGAACCTCTGTTCTCCATTTGTAAGTAAGGATAATGTACTCAAAGGATGCGAAGTTAGTTAATTAATGGGTTGTGACATCCTCTGATGCTGTGATAATGAGCACTGCTAGGAAATTTGTGATTAAGGCTGTGATTCAGTGTATTTTATTAGATACCTAAGCCTTGAGACTGGATCAGTCCCCAAGGCCTGAGCTTTCCACTTTCTGTCACCTGCACAAGGTGTGCTTTGGAGATGGATTAAAGCCTCCGTTGAATTGGTGCCATGTCTGAGTGTGAGATGGATTCATAATTTACAGTGGAAATCTTGCAACTGTCCTGCTGGGTCTGGCAATCAGCCTTCTGTCTCCAAGCAAGATCTGGACAGAGTATGATAGAGAGATCCCAGTGCTGTATCTTGCACAAAGAGGGATGAAGCTAGATATGAAGCTTGGGGATCACCTGGGAAGCTTGATACTTCAAGACATGCTCAGCTCTTGGGAAAGGGAGAAATGTCATATCATCCTATACCTGGAGCTGTCTGTTTCACAATGTGCACACTTACTTATGCCTATATACACACAGGCAAAAATCAATACATGCTGAACCCTGTGAGACCAGAAGCCTGCAGGACTCAACACTGGGTCTGGGAAAGCCAAGGACAGCTGACAAGCAGCCAAGGCCCAGCCACTAGTGGTACAGTAGGAGGTAGGCATTTTGGGCAAGAGCTGATTGTCTTTGCCACTTATGCTTTGGGCAACTGTCGATGGAGATGAGACATATGAGAAACTGGCAACACGATGATCCAATGTAGCTGTGAGTCCGGCGTCTACTGGGAAAGGACAGCAACTGAGGTCACTAGGCCATGCATGGACTGAGGCAGCATGAGGGATGCAGGCTGAGGGCAGCATCCTTCCCTTGCCCTTCCCAAGGGGCAGAGTAGGGGCAGAGCATGATAGGGAATCAATGTGCCCAAGGGCTCCCATGAGTCACTAGAGCCCTCAAAGAGGTCTTGGGGAAAATGCCTCCTTGAAGCTGCCCATGAGTCAGGCCTGCCACCACGCTGATTGGGAGGCTTTGAAGTGATGGAGGATGAAAGCAAAAGGAAATAATGTCCTTTCTATGTCCTCTCTGCTGGCGGCCTCTTCTGCAGGCTCTGTGCTCTGTGAATCATTGTAAACTTCTCTTGTTATGTGAAACGACCTAAAAATTTCATAGTCACCTCCTTTCTGTTTTACTTCTGCCATGAGTACACACATCACCTGGTGTATGGAGAACTTGCCACCTTGCAGGGTGAGTGGCTGCTGCTTCTCCAGCAGGAACCCACTGTCTGCAGTTTTCTCAGGCTAAAACAACCCCAACTGCTTCAGCTTGTCCTCATAAGGGAGGTGCTCCAGCCCTCTGATCATCTTTGTGGCCCTCCTCTGGACCCACTCCAACAGCTCAATGTCCTTTTTAAGTTGAGTCCAGAACTGGACACAGTACTCCAGATGGGGTCTCACCAGAGCTGATTAGAGGGGCAAAATCACCTCCCTTGACCTGCTGGCCACACTTCTCTTGATGCAGCCCAGGATTCAGTTGGCCTGGGCAGTGAGCACACACAGGCAGCTCACATTGAGCTTCTCATCCACTGACACTCCTAGATCCTTCTCTTCAGGGCTGCATTCAATCCACTCTCCACCCAGCCTGTAAGATTAAGAGTGTCAAGGGGCTGCCTCACCCCACAAGGCTGTCCTAGGACTAAAGCAGAAGTCAGTGGTTTTAAAATGATTCTGCACACATAATGCCTTACCTCCACTTCTTGCTCCCATTAACCAACCTTCCTTGGATAATTCCTCCTTTGCACTGAGTTGGTGGGTCTTTCATTTTTCACTTTGTGGAGTTTTTTCTTTCATTGACTCTGGATTTCACTTTACTGAGGCTTTTCTCCCATTGACTTTTTAAAGTCAAGTCACAGGGGCTTGAGAGAAGATGACTCATCCTCTTAGAAGTCCTGGTAGCTCTTATCTCCTCTTTGGCACCAGCTGGGGGGTAGGAAAGAAGAACAAAAGAAGAGAAATCAATACATCTTTTGTATGATTTTCTACTGCTCACCTGCTCTCTGTGCTCTCTTTATACTGCCTCTCAGCTGGGGAAGATAAGGTAATTTACTTGGTGGCAATACTTCTGCCCTTTTAGTCTATAAAAGACTTAATTCATTAGCAAAGATAAAATGAAAACAAACCAGTAGCATGGGAGTAGCTTTTTTTGAGTATTTTAAACTATAGGGAAGGAATCTTTCCCCCACTTTTCATGTATAAATATACATACATACAAAGACAGTACTGACCAGTACGAGGGTGGTCTATAAAACCATGTTCACAGAGAAGATTAATAAAATTGACCTTTCAGTGTCTTCTTCAGGATGAAAAACAGTACGTAGGTAACAGGAGATGACCTCCAAACAGAGCCTGAGGCCTTACAAAACAGGTGGTTAAGCTGATGACTCTTTTCTGCAGGATGTTTTGGATGCCAAGAGGTTACACAGGAGTAACTGGCAAAAGAATCAAGGAAGAAAAGATACCAGATACAGTACATTAAAGGAAGGCATCACTTCTGTGGAAAATCTGAGATAAGAAGAGTAATCTGAAGATGATCACTAGCTGCTGGCTTGTTTCATGCTTTTGCTTTGGCAGCTGATATTGGTCACTGGGCCAGGTAAGCATGTGGTCTGATTCAAGTTTGCTCCTGTGATATCCTTCTACATCCCCTGTGAGACCACATCTTCATCTTATCCTTTCTCACTGTATGGTACTTGGTGCTGTCACCTAACCAACACAGTCCTTGTCAGAGGGACACAGGTTCCCAAGCTGTGGCCACCAATCGCTTACAGGTTGCTGTAAACACTAGTAGCCTGGATGAGAGGTTTGCGCCATGAGGCAGGAACTCAGCCTGTGGACTGAGATCTTAATTTCAGAAATACCTGTGATTTAGCATCTGCCATGGCTCAGATCTACTCTACCACACTGCCAAGTGTCTCACACCATCCTCAGGGTGGAGCTGGTCTCAACTACAATGCAAATATCCTTGACAGAGAATTACAGGCTTTGATGGAAGGACTGGAGCCCTGCTACCAATTATGTTTTGAGTCTTATGATGTTATGACTGGTGATACTAAGAGGAGAGTTTTGCAGAGATAGCTCCAACAGCCAAGAGACAGTTCATGCCACCAGGATGTGGCAAGAGGCGAAGAAGGTGAAGGATGTGGAGGTGAAGTTTCAACAAATGCTTAGGAGAGCACAAAGAGAAGAGAATGATGATGTCGTTCTTCTGCATCTTAAAACACATCAGCTACCACCATACTTAAATGTTGGGGCAACCAGCAAGATCAGTTGGGGGAAGTCCTGGCACAGAAAGTGGTGAAGTCTCTGGGTCCCATATACTGGCCTATCATACTTCAATGAGTTACAAGTAAGAAACACATTAATGCTTGATCAAGAAGCATCAGTTGCTTCTGCCCTACATCTCATTCCCCTGACAAGCAGTGCCATCATAATCAGAAGGCTGGTCCTGGCACTGTATTGAACTGGTCTGTCAAGATAATGATTCTGTGAGGGCATCATGTGAGGTGAGGTAAGTGCTTCAGGGGTGTTGGTTTGGGATCCAGCAGCCCTCAGACATGAGCCTGGTGCAGAGTCTGCTTGTTAAAAGGGGACACTGAGTGAGGACACTCTGTAGAGCCAAAGGGATGGAAGGAAGTGGGACTGAAAGCACAAGTGGGGAAAAAAAAAAGTAAGCCCTGAGTCACTAACCTGTTCTTTTCAGATGGTTTAGGTGAGGTGGAATTAGAGAGTTAACTGCCATCTTGGAAAATCATGGGGTAAAAAAAAGAAGTAACAGCTAATAGTGTCCCCTGCTGATCAGCTTTAACCACAAAAGAAACAGAATTGGTCTTTTAAAGGTCAATCAAAGTGAAAAATCTTCACAGAAAATGTCTTAAATGCTTGAATCTCTCATTTGCTTTGCCTGGGGCTGGCTGCTTTGGGAACCAGCCTTCTCCTCTGCCTCTTAAGAGCAGACCCCATTGCTGCTCTGTGGGTGACTTCAAACATCTACCAGGACTCTCCATTCCCCTGGAGCAATCAACCTTGGTAAGCTCCATGTCTGAGGCAGACACTTGGAAGTGCAACATCTTTGACCTGTTTCCACCTCCATCACAGATTTACCTTTGGCTGCGAGGTAGAGAAGGAGAGACAGGAGGGAGGTGGATTTTGAGAAGGAGAACATGGGAGGGAGGTGGGTTTCCAGAAGGACTTAATCCCAGGGCCAGTTCTGGCTGCAAACTGCCTGAGAAGGGAGCAAGGCCTCCTTCCATCCTCTGAACCATCTCCAAATAGATGTATTCAGAGGTGGATGACAGCCTGGGAGCATCAAGGGTCTTATTGCATGCAGTGGTTCCTACTTGACCACTTCAGCTTCCTACTGTTTCCACAAGAAACTGCTGCTCCTATCTATAAGACTTGGAGTGGACTTTTGCTGTTTTCTTTATAGTAATAGCAATAATAATGATAATATTATGATGATGGGGAAGATGGAAAATGTTGGCTTGTTGAGATATGAACTGCTTTCCATATTCTCCTGCTGCTTTTATAGCATTGGATGTTGGTGGGGTGTATTGCTCCAGCACCCCCTTGACACAGGAGTCACAGCTCATGGCCAGTGCTGGCTAGTCACATGTGCTGTTTGTTTACAGAATGAAGATACTGAAACCCATTAGGCATTTATTTTGCTGGAAAAAAGGACATTGGTTACAGAAGCTGAAAAACAGAAGAACTACACCCCTCCAGAGAGCCAGCTGGGAGTGGCAAACATCCTGGAAGCAGCTGGGAGAGCTGCCTGATGTGGAGCCAAGCATTTTATCAGAGGGTGGAACATGCCCATGGGGATCACCATCCCTCTTTGGTTTCTGGCTGGAGATAGGCATGCAGTGACAGCAGATGTCTGCAGGGAAGTGTTTGCATGATGGGAGAGATATGCTGACTCTGCAGGAGAAGAGGTTGGCTGGAGACTTTCCCGAGGAATGCAGGAGCTCTCCATCTCTGCCCTCCCAGGGAACACATCAACTTTGTGCCGAAGAACTCTGGTACTGCTCAATCCTGCAGATGCTATCCTGCAGATAAAATGGATTCAGATCAGTGTGGAACCTAGATGTTATACCTCCATGCTTTTGTTACTAGGAATAGGACCTCATTCCTCTACTATCAGATAGCATCATGCACAGATAAAAACCAGGTGATCAGTGTGTATTTGTGTTTCTATGGGGCCAAGAGCTCACACTTGCAAGTCAGACATGCAAAAGCATCTCCCATGCTTGTTTTCCATTAGAAAGCACCTACTTCCCTTGATGGTGGCAAGAGGTCCTTGGACACATAGCAGATGAAGAACTCTGATGTCCTGGGAGCCAGGAGCTGCAAGGGTTGGATCCCTGACTTCTGTTCAGCCCTATAGGATGGGATGCTGCTCCCTTTCCCCACCAACCAGGAATTTCTATAAGATGTCAAATGTTGGATCATGAGTTTAGTTGGCAGAGCCCTAAAAAGATTAATCACAGGCATGCTGCTCTGCACTTAATTTTTTGCAATCTATTGACATCGTTAAGTTAATCCTAGCATTGATAAGTTTGTTTGCTAGAAGGGCTTTGTGAATAGAAACATTTCACCTCCTTAATGATAAGACTGCACAATTTTCCATCTTACAGCCCACGGCAACAGAAATGGACCAGGAGAGTTCCAGGAGTACTGCAAGACTGACAGACAGTATTTGTCCTGGTGCTTTAGGAGTGAGAATAGAGATAGTGACACTTGTCAATCACAGCCATCACTGAGTCATCATTAGCAGTGTTGGGAAAGCAGTGGAAATGCTTTGCAGGGGCAGCACAGCAAACAGAGAGAAGGCAGCACACTTCCCCTCCCTCTCACTTTTGGAATGATCAGAGAAGGTCAAACCAGAGGCCAGTAAGTTGCAGAGATTTCTTCTTCCCTGCCTCTCACTTGTCCCTCTTCTCTCAAGGTATTTATAATATTTGTGATTTGAAATGAAAAATAGTAATATGTCTCATGTAAGCAGAATTTACTTCTTGTTGAAGTGCAAGACTGCACATAAAAATTTAAAAAAAAACCAAAACAGCTACTGATTAGGTGGAACATTCTGTGTTGAAATGCTGGATTCTGGCTGATCTGACTCTAGGGCACAAAATGCTTTCATCAGTGAAAGCACAAATTGGCCAGGACTACTCACTATTTGGGCTGTAATTTGTGTGCTTGGAGCTCATTTCTGATTCTCCTAGGACCAGCCAGCTTGCAGCTTTGGAAAAGTCTTTTAATATTACTATATTTCTATTTTGTATACTTATAAATGCAGAAATATAACAAGGTCTTGCTCTCATAAGACATTCCTCATCCAGGGAATCTCAAAGGACTTTAGATATTCTCCATGGAACATTTATAGCTGCTTCAGCCACATATGAAAGCATTGGCTAAGAGGTTGATAGATGGTACAACCCAAAGGCATACCAGCCTTTAAGAAGCTCCAATGGTCCTCACCTTGGATAAATAACCATGGATATAGGTCCACAAAGGACTTAAATAGGCATAGTTGCAAGGGACAGGGTGGAACTGGGGGATGAAAGTTGAATAGAATTTGCCACCTGCCAATTTATTAAGTGCCTTGAAGGCAGTGTGCAAAAAGTTAGCAGGTAACTTCCTCTGTAAATTTTACAGTGAGGAGAATGAGGGCTGGTGTGCACATCAGTGCAGCCTTTGGAGGACTCCAGCAAGCTACCACATAAAGCAACAGTGGGAGTGATGCTCCCTGCCTCTTCTTCTCTTTGGGTATCTGGAGGACACTGATTACGGGCCTCTAGGAAGCACCATTAGAGTTCTGATGCCAAGCAGCTGCCAAAATACCCTCCCTAGTGAACAGACTGACCCCTCCCTTGTGAACATGAGGGTTTGTACAGGCAACTGGAGGAGCTGACTCTTCCTGCCAGATTGGATCAGCCACGGACACCACCCACAGATCCCTTCTCCATCCGTTGGGAGGAAAAGAAACGCGTCTCACATCAGCTGTCTAGTGCATCACATCCCCATGCTTTCCTCTCCTCCCTTCCCACCTCTGACTGATGTCTTCCAGGTTGGCAGGACCACCTGCATCACACTGGTTTCCAGTGAATCAGACCTTGCTGAAGCTATCTAGGAAAAGGTGTTCAGGGTATAAAAGAAAGGAGAGGGTGCCACGTGCCTGCTTGTGTGTCCCTATGATTGTGTAAAGGTTACACTCTTAAAGTCTAAAGTAGCCATGATTAGTCGTATGCCATTGACTTCTGAAGTGGAAAATGCCCTATTTGCATTAGATCTTTGCCAGGTTCTGTGTTTATAGAGGCTGACTCATCCCTATTGTTTTGTTATTTCTCATTATGATCTCTGGGGTCAGTCCTGGGATGAGAGCAAACTGTCTTAGTGCTGCTGAGCTGCCAGAACTCATGGGAAGAGCTTGGGGCTTGAGAAAGGGGACACTGCTCTGGCTCTGCATCAGGGTAGAGCTTCCTCCACCATGTGTTGCATGTCCCTGCTGTAGACCATCACAGATGGATATGAAACTAGGATCCTGGGGAAGGAGCTGGAAGCAAATAAGTGAGCATGTGCACTGGAACCAAAAAGGCACAGATACAGTCCCCTTTACACCCTGGGCTTTGTGACAAGAATGCTATGACAGGCTGAAGCCCAGCTCAGATCTGAGATTCACATGCCCAGAAAATGTGGGAGAAACAGAAGGAGGTACCAACAAAGGAATTTAGCTGTGAGGACAGGGGGGAGCAGCCAAAGGATGCTCAGATGCAAGTTTCAGCAGCTGTCTCTGGAAATGGCTGAAGTCTCCACATCCAGTTTCATGAACCTGGACAGAAAGAGGCTGCCCAGGCCTCTGTAAAAAAAGCTTGCTAGTCTCCACGAAAGCTTACAGCTGCTTTTTAACTGTGTTAAAGCAGTGTCCTCATGAAGGCATCTTCAGCTGCAGAAAGCTTTCAGACAGAAGGACTGTCCATTGGGCCATCCCCAAAGTGAGAGGCACAGCTGCAAATGGTTTTGGGATGCTCAAGGTATGGTAAGGACATGGCTGTGTTCCGGTGCCAGTGGGATCTTAAGCAGAGCTAGCTTGAGTCAGGGAGACTTCACAGCCTGTTTTCCATAGAAAATGAGTGTTGCCAGTTAACCTTCATGTGACCGTCCATTTTCCCTACAGCTGCTCTGAGCTGGTGAGGCAAAGCCTCAGAGGAACAGATTTCATTTGCTGCTGGGTGATGGGGCTCCCCCAGATGCTGTGTTATCCTGGTGCCAGCTGTTTGCACATCTGTCCACAGCAACAGCTCAAAGACAAAGTTTGCTCTGCTCTAGGGAACTAGTAATCATGCTACATGCTCCTCTCACTCCCTCTCTTCTCTCTATAGATGCCTGAGATGTTGCAGGAGCCTGGGTGAGCAGGTTTGTTTTCCCTGATTCCTGCACATCTTAGCTGACAGCCTTTGAAATACTACTGGTTTGGCAGGGATTATTAGCCTATTGAGCCTTGCTCAAGTCTGCCATGGCTTTCAAGGTTATCACTTCATCTTGCATGTAATTAAGAGTGACCTGCTCTGTGCTAAGATAGGTTGCTGCCATCGCCTACAGAAACAAGTGATGATATAGAATAAACTGGTGTTTAATTAGCCCAAGTGAGTCTCTGCAAGTTCTGAGCAGAGGCTGAGGTGGGACCAAGGCAAGGAAGGATGACAGAAGGGTTTCACTGATCTTTGCTTCCCACCACAATGCCCACTTTGGCTTGTCCAGGCTGGGAAAGAGCAAACAGTGCCAGGAGCAAGAGTAGGCTTTGAAAAGAGCAGCCGAGAGTCCCACCCAGTGGAGGACAACCAGCTTTTCCCAGACATCAGTGACCAGAGTGCCAGGTAGCTTTATGGTCAGCCTGGGCCCATTTGAGAGCTTCTTCTGCCTTCTTTCCCTTACTTCATTGATTCTGGGGGCCTTGAGAGAGATAAATAGCCCTGTGAAGTGAAACAAAGATCCCTCTAAGCCAGAGCAGTGCGACCAGCAGATGAATAAGGAGGAAGATTAAAACTAGCAGAGAATGACCTTTAGGGTTGCTGCATGATACACAAGGCATTTTCAGAGACATCCCAGCTCCTGGCTATGAAAGGACTGTCATGCTTAGTAGACAACTTCAGTGCCCTTCAAAGGCAGAGATGGTCTTTTTGTACTTAATGGCTTTTCATGCATTTCCTTCTGGTCCCTTTCTGCACAGCCTCCCCTGACAAGGAGTTTTGCAGCTGAGCTAGTTAGCAAGTGAAGAGTTGCCTCTTTTGGTTGATTTTGCATATCCCACGGGATTTCTCCTCTGTTTCAGGAGGAAAATGCTTTTGGATTCACAATGAACTTGATCCTTGTGGACAGCTGTTGTGTCTGGATTTACATGGTGGCAGCATACCCCTTTTTGATGACTGATTTTCCTTTAAGGGTTTATTTCCTGGTCTGAGAGAAGTAGTAGTTGTGGCATTCCTTGGTTTGGATAAACTTGTTGATAGAAGGGATGCTGCTGACCAGACAAAGACCTGAGATCCTGCAACGACAGGTACCAGCAGAGAAATTGTCTCCTCCACTCTGTTCTTAGTGACCTGTCCCTCCTGCCAACATCATGCAGTCTGACAGCATCTGTCTGTCTGTGATAGACAGACATAAGTCTGGGTTTCCAGACCGGCCTGGATAGGGAGAAGAACTTTTTTGCTTCATCATATGGATCAGGCTGCATCCTACAACTTAATTTCTGGGAAGAAAATCCTTTGACAGCCTTTTTCAGCTCCCTCAAAAGAAGAATCATGTCTATAGGAAGAGAGCAAATTAGCAGTGCCAAAATCTCATACAAAAAGGGATCCAGGCTGCTGCAAAAGGTCAGCCACTGTGCTCTGAGCCTATTGGTTGTCAGCTAAGGCCAAGTCAGTTCTTGAGTCTTCAGGCTTGTCCTGGTAAAGTCTATCCAGTGGCCCTGCAAGACCAATGACCTCCCTGCCTGCAGCAGACCTGAGCTAGGCTAGAGAAGAGCTTTGTTCTGTACTGTGTCTCCTCAGTGGAGCCACCCACTAGGGAAGAAGGAGGCAAGAAAAGTGTGACGAAACTGATATTCACCAACTAGAACATGGGGTGAAGATCCTCTCAGTTTGAACATCCCTTTCCAGTGATCTGACTCAACAAAATTTTTAGCCATCCCTGGTACCACATGGTGGCCATTCTGGATTTTTAGTGTCATTTAGTTTGGGATCTGGGGAGAGAAAGCACTTCCACAGCTGTTATGAGTCAAGCAAGGATAAGATCACCCTTCCACCTTGTGTGTGGCACACAGGAAGGCATGCGGGGTGAGTCCTCAGTTTTGTCCATTTTTAGGGCAAAGAAGGTTTTGTTGCTAAGGAGATCAGTACACCTGGGATCCTTGAAATCCTAAATAAACTCTTTAAAGAGAGACTTTTGTGCTGACCAGGCTCCCCATTGTTACAGCTCCCTTTGATTCCTGTTCCTCCCTGACCCACCTCAGGCACTGCTGGCCCTGTGTGACAGTTCCAGAGATGGTGACCATGGACTCCTGCAGCTGCTTGTACTTGGTGCAGAGTGAATGCTCTGGGCTTTGAACTGACCTTGCCTGCCAAGTACAGATTGCTGAAAGAGTCAAGGAGTCTGAGGCATGGATCCTGTCAGTCTCACCCACCAGCTCCTCTTGTCTTTGGACTGAAGGTCCCCTTCAAGCTATCAACCACTTTGCAAGAAAACTACAATGAATAAACTTTAAAGAAAGAGAGAAAACATGTCTGACTGAGTAGTCTTAGTAACCTGAGTAACTCTGGAAGAGCAACTCTGGAGAGGGTGAGTNGTCTGACTGAGTAGTCTTAGTAACTTGAGTAACTCTGGAAGAATTTTTTTTCCTTTCAATCACAGGAGAGGGTGAGCTTTGGTTTGCTGACTTTTAGAGATTTGAGCTACAGGGATGTGGAGCTGATACAGGACACCTGACCTGCCTGTCTTTTGGGACTTGCTGACTAGTCACCCAAGCTGTTGAATGACCTCCCTAGAGAGTGAAAGACCAGCCTACCCTTACGCAGGGCATGCCTCGAGCTCTTGAACTACTGGCTGTGGTTTGGGTATTGTATACCCCAAGACCTCTATGTCTCTGGTGACCTCTCCCTGTGCTAGGAATCCAGGCATCACCAGTCAAAGGAAAGAATGAACTGACTGTCTTGGCTAGGATTTACAGGGAGCTGCATGTAGGAGGACAAAGGATTGGTATATTCCAGCACACTTTGAGTTCACCTCATGGATGATCCACCTTTCATGGATGAAAGAATGGGTTCAAAATGAGGAAATCTGGGTCCTTTTGAGGATCTCAAGATTTCTGTCCACAGACAAAATTTGTACCAGAGTACAGCCTTGCTCTTCCCAGCCACTGGATCTGTGCTGCACTACTCAATAGATGACCAGGTCCAGAGGGAATACTAGGTCTGATGTATACTTCTAGCCACCGGGAATGATAAAAGGTGCTCCAAGATGCGGTTCCTCCTTTCCAAACAACAACTTTGATGTGAGCATCAATGAGAATAATAACAGCCATTGCAAGGGCAAACCAGTCTGACCTAGTGAGAGATAAACACTAATACAACTTGACAACTCCACTGATGAAAGACACTGAAAAAACTGTGATGCTGGCCATGGAAAAAAAACAAGCAACAACCCATGAGAGAAAACAGCCCAGCACTTGAGAGAGTTAAAATTTTGCTGCAAAATTTTCAACATTCTGATTTTTTTCCCCTTTCTTCTAATAAGAGTAAAACAATTATAAATATTATTAGCCAGATAAAAACTGCTGGCTCAGGCACAGCTTTCAGACACACCAATTTGTAGCTCCTCATCACTTCAGCTTGCTCCAGCTGCCACAAAAGCAAATGAGCTGACAGCTTCAAAATTAGAAACCCTCTGCCACCTTCTCTTTGCTGGAAGAAGTGAAAGATGTGGGAAAAAAAAGTGATTTTTTTTTGGAATTATCCTTCTTTTTTGTTTTGCATCCTACTGTAGCTCAAGTTCCAAAATTAGGAGACCACCTTGAAAACATGCAGAGCTGGGCAGCTTCAGAAATAGGTTTAGGAGCAAAGTGTGGCAGCAGATGCTCTTAGCAATTAGGAGGATGTGTGGGGCTTTGTTTCCCAAAAATCTTAGGGGAACATCTATAACATTTTGTAGTCATTAAGCTTAGCTTCAGTAAGCCAGCAAAAAGGCAGTCCAGGAGCAAGAAAGAACTAGTTTGCATCAACTCAGCACACAACATCACATGTATTCTTGTTGTGTGAAGAGTCTGGAGCTACATACCAGGCCTTATGGCAGTGGAAGAAAGAAAGAAAGATCTGGCACAGCTTAGTTATTTTCTCATAAATTCCTTCCAAAGCCTGGATGGAGCTGGATTAAGGGCCTGTCAGGGGAAGCTTGGAGAGAAAGATCACAATGTAACAATGGTTTCTTCAGTCTCACTGCCTATCCTGCTCCTCAGCCCACACTCTCTATCCACCTCTGTAGCTGTGACCACCAGTCCCAGTGGCTGCTTCTCCAAACACCCTCTCTGTAACCTCCCTGAGGTGTCTTGTTGCTCCCCCAGACCCTGCCCTTCATCATGATCTCTTTATCTCCCCTGCTTCCTGCATTTCTGGCTTTGACATCTTTGTTGTAGATACCAATGTAAGTGCCTGGTAGGACTGTCAGGTTCTGCTCTTCTTCATTAATTGCCTTTTCTGACACCTCCCGTGGACTAGTAACTCCTTAAACTGCTTGTTTCCCATTCTCCACAGCCCTGACAGCACCTGAAAGAGCAGGAGGCACTTGATGGGAATGTAAGAAAAGACAAGCATGAATAAGGCAGGCTTTAAAGGAGAAGCCTCTGGTGCAGAGGCAACGGTAAGTAGGTCACCAAGACACCTGGCAGGCTGTAGGCTGGCAACCCAAGTCATATACTGTAGAGACATCTGTGCAGCAGTGAGAACAGACTTGCAGGGAGGAAGCAATCACTTCAGCTTAAGTCTGATCTGACCCTGGGAATAAGCCTGGAGGCACTTAGGTTCTTAGCACACTTTCTTTGGTTTCCTCCAGGCTTGGAGGTGGATCTTGGGATAACCTGTGCTCCAAACTGAGAGATGAAGATGCCCCACAAGTTCACTTTGCTTTAGTCAAACTCTGAATGTTTCCTCAGCCTAAACACATCCCATTAAATTTCTCAGGGGCCAGACCCACACATTTAGTGCAACAGCTGCCAAAGTTGAGAGCAATAAAGAGAATAAAACAGCAACACAACAGCAGCAAACTAGTAACATACTGTGTGGTGTGAGCTAGCCATGGACTGGACTTAAGAGAAATTAGAGATCTGTCTGTAAAGTCACACAAAGGCCCTTCCTGGCAAGCTGTCCCGACTGTGTTTTCTAAACACTTCTGCACTGTGTTCATGGGATGTGAGCTGTGTTGTTTTTCCCTCATGGCACCATTCAGCAATTCTCCAAACAAACAGAACCAGCAAGAGCTCAGGAAAAGAAAATGAACTTTGCAGAGGAGAGCAGAAGTGTCTGACTGAGTGAAGACATTTTCTTTGGAAAAGGGGACATACTAATGCATAACATTTATTAGCTGAGAGCCTTGTGCAGGGGAAAATGTGTGTCTGCGTGGGAGTCAATGGTATCTAAATGATAGAGAAAATGTTTCCAGCCTGGCATTCTAGATGCAGATCTGCAGAGATACTCCATTTGGTTCACTTGTAAGGGCATGGGTTGTACCATGGAAAGTAATTGAATTTCTTCATAGAACTTAGCTGTCTCATGACCAGAGATCTCTGGAGAGTTAACAGTTCTCCTGGCTGCACTCTGCTATCTCCAGATAGCACTGTCCTTAGACAGTTTGAAGCTGGACAGTGAGACTCATGCCCAGGTTGTGGACCACTCCCATGGTCCTCCTCCATCAAAAAACCACTCTTCCTGACACCTCTAGTAGCTTTTGCAAATCTTTGCTTAGCAGAATGGTACAGAGGTATCACACATTTTGGTGCAGATTGAAGAGTCATTTTTGGGGCAGGGAACCTGTGCCATAACACGAACAGATGGATTGGTCGTAGAGCTGAAGAATATTGTCAGCCCATTTGGTTCCATTGCTCTGATGAAGGGGATGAAGGGGATTTGGGAAAAGTTTGTAGGCATTTGGGCTACATTCCCTGTCTCTTTGTGTGGGTGGACCAGAAGTTTCACTTGACTACACTCTCCAAACTAAGAAGTATGCAGCTACTTGCCCCTTGCCTGCTGTGCCATGGCTCTTTGCCTGTCTTTATGCTGCTCTTAACATGATCCCTTTGGCTCAAGCCTTGTGCTACAAAAATAAACATTTTCTCTGTAGTAGATTAAAAAAAAAAAAGAATCACACATTTCCTAGCAGTAGTTCTACTGATTTATTAATGTGCTTGTCATGCTAAGAGGCCATCATCTCATCATGATTTTAGCTACAATAATTCTCCCTGTGGTGGTCAGATCCCACTTCAGACAGCTGTGCAACACCAGCAGCGTGGCTGTATTATCACAGGGATGCACCCTCCAGTGCACTAACTTGACTGTGAGGATGCAGCATTCCCTCAAAGTATTTTCTTCAATAAAATCCAAATATACTCCAAATATTTTATTGTCTTTGGATAAGCTAAGCTCGTTATGAGTCACAGAATGTGGGTCAACATCGTTTTTAAATGCTTCATTTCTTAACATGTCCTGCCTGGAAGATGAAGAGATGGACAATCTCTGTTGATGGGGGCTGATCGTGTTTCTGGCCCAGCAGGGGAAGGAGAGCATTGCAGACCTCCAGCTCACTGTTCTGTGGCTGGATCTGAGAGGCCATGCATGGCCTCAGGTACCCTGGGTGGAATGAATAGAAGCTCAGCAGCACCCTGTGAGCTGTGGGGGTTTTCTGCCAGAGTGATACAGAAGCAAGCAGACATGGATAACACAGCTATAGGAGCACCCAGGAATTTTCTATATTATTTGTCCTTAACCAGCTCAGTCTACTCTTCTTCTTCCATGAGGAATGAACAGCACATAAAGGAAAAAATCCATGGTAAACAACATGACTGGTGATGCTGTGCCTTGGCTTGGAGGCTAAGAACACATGCTTCACCCTAAGAAGGAGAACTAGCACTGAGCACTGTCACCCTAATATCCAAAAGGTGATTAATGAAGTTGATGCAGCATGAATGCCCGTGGATGTTTTAGAGGTGAATTCAACCCTTCTGTGGTTTTGTGCTCACCAAGCAAAGACTGCATATCCTCAATGAGAGCATAGTGCCTATGTTAGTAATTCCCCAAAATTCAGCTATGGGCCTAGGACCAACCTACCATCACGGGAAGGCACTACCTGGAGAAACTTTGAACCTCACAGTTAGGGGTTTTCAGTCTTAACCACAAATACAGGGACTTTGCAACTCCTGGGAACATGTGCACAGTGGATGTTGGCTGTCCTGTAGACAAAGGAAAGGCAAGCTCTGCTTCATTGCCACCTCCTACAGCCTCAACAATCTTTCACCTCTCCTGGAGATCAAGACCAGGTGAAGGTAAAGACCTTGTGAACAGTATCCCACTGGTAGCTCTTGGGCAGATGCTCATCACCAGGTTTGTCTTCTTCAGCAATAACCCAAACTGCTCAGTGTTTGGGCTGGGATAATGGATAGTGTAGTTCCATCCCAAGAGCCATGAAGACTTTTACCACTGCTGAGACAGTCTGACAGATTAGATTATTAGCTGATTAGAGCTCTCTGGGAAATCAGCAAACCTGCGTATTACTTGTTTCATGCCTTCTTTCAAGTTCCTGATAAAATAATCTCCCTCATCCTCCCTACCTCTCCAAAGACCCAGCCTTGCAGCTGAACAAGCAAATGACAACCTCTCCATTTATAATCATCAAAGGGAAAGCAAGAAGGGGGTAACCCCCCCCCCAACTCTCAATGCTAAGAGCACGCATTAAAATGTTATTAAGTCTCTTGAGTTTCATTTGCACAGCTGGAGCCCTCTCATGTCTCTTCAGATCACGAGTGATAGGAGTGGGCTGAACGAAAGGACACCCCTTCACTGCTTGCTGCTTTCCAAGTGTATCAATGCAGCACCTTGGCAGGATAAATGTGTCCCTGCACAATACACAACAGATTTCTTCTCTCTGCTTCAGACAGACATCTAAATAAACTGAACAGATAATCGGTGGTGTACCTGGGGAGTAGGCAATTCACTCACAGCATCTCCTGCAAGGAGCTGTAAGTGGAAAGCAAGATGTATCACCAACTCCAGGGACGGTGTTGTTGGTACTAAATAGAGATGGATTTTGCACCTCAAGACCTATTCACCCTAGATAGAAAGCAACCTGAGAATATAGGAAAAGACATTCAACTTTTCTTAAACACACAGATAAACAAAGGGTTCAGTTTTGCTCCCTAGAAAGCAGGGGTGGCCCCTGTGATGTGTTGATTTGGATTTGTCATTGCAACCTGAGAGATAAAGGCCTGCAGGCAATGTAAATGCTGATGCACCTGTCTGTGAGATATTTCCAGGTCACTTGGTGAAAAGGCAAGGTATTTTATGAAACACTGGTATCCTCTAGAAGAAACTTGTTCAAATCTCCAGGTTTTCCTCATTGCTAGCTCATAATCCACAAGCAGAAGTAGCACTGCTGTGATTATATAGGGATGCTTTGAGATAAGAGGTGACTTTATAGGCACATGTGCCACTCCAGCTGAGAACTAGCATTCTGTAAAAGAATCATAGAAATGGTCAGACCTATGTGCCCTCTGCAAATTTTGCTGTGATGAAGAAAGCCACAGCCATGTTATCATGAAGATAGCTTCAGTCTTAATATTGACTTGTACAAACATCAGTGTATGGCCTTTGCATCACAAACTCCACCTTCCTTTACCCTATTTTTTTTAATGCTATTCTTTCCTATGGAGCTTAATACTAATTTTTGGTTGCCATGTCCTGCTTCCTGCTCTCTCACTTTTCTGGTTTTTGTTGATGTTTCCCATAGAAGCCCCTTCTGTCTGGATGGATCCTATGAAGCAGGCTGATGACTATGTTGAGCTCAGAAAAAGCAATTAGAATCATAGAATCATAGAATAGTTTGCGTTGGAAGGGACCTTAAAGATCATC
>VZTY01005109.1:190597-203154 GCA_013400935.1 Turnix velox | reverse complement strand
TCCTTCCCCTGCCTTTCTGTAGGACCCCCTCAGGTACTGATAAGTTACTATGAGGTCCCCTCTGAGCCTTCTCTTCTCCAGGCTGAACAACGCCAACTCCTTCAGCCTGTCCTCATAGGGCAGTTGCTCCAACCCTTTGATCATCTTCGTGGCCCTTCTCTGGACCCAAATTCTGCCCCCAAATACCCATTGCAGCTGCTTGGCAGGTAACAGGACAGAAATAAGCACATTGTCATAAATACATTGTACTGAGAAACAGTCTTTGATGCACTACACCAGCTGGGGCTACTCATGGGTAAAGAGATCAGTAGGAACTGTTCACCCCAAGCCCATGCATCAGGCTAAAAAGCTGAGCTGGGCATGGGAAGGTGGAGGTACCTCCAGATTCTGTATGGTCATCAGCAAATCAAAAGGGCCAATCTTGTAGCCAGAGTCTGACAAAGACACATCCCTGGGCATCCCAGTTCTGAATGCCAGCAATCCACCCTAATCATTGATGAGCCTCTAGAGGAATGCATGCTAAGTCCTAAATATCTGAGCCTGTGGAAAATATTGAAGCTGTGGGTTCATCATCTCAGAAAGTCCTGATGCCATGGTAGCATGAAGTGATGTGAACTGTGGTGTCAGGATGCAAATTTACGATAGATTTTTGAGAACAGCAAAGGAATGAACCGCCTTTACTGGAGGGTCTTCTTCTCCATGGTTGTGCTGGGGGTTGTGGAGCAGGTAAAAGATGCTTTGACTGTGCTTTCCACAAGGTACAGCAAAGGACACAAGGCAATGCAGGATGGCTGTGTGGATGGATATGCTTCTGGACACTGAAATTTTAAGGGATTAGTTGTTATCAGATCTGTAGGGATGTGGTGCCACCCCACCAAGTTTCAGGACCAGATGGGGAGAACTACTTGTGTTTCCATGCTCTGTGCACTGGATCTCCTGCAGCAAAAAACCCCCACACTCTCATCTGCCATCTTCTTAGATCAGCAGATGATGTGCAGGGAATAAAAACATCTCGCATGTACGTCATCCCTGGGGAAACCCTGAGGACAGGCCTGACAGTAACTCAGGCATCCCCACAAGCCACCTCTTTGATTAAAGGGAAAGGGAGTGAGGGAGGATGGAGGGAAAACCCATGGAGGAAATCAAATCAAAATTCACAACAGTTCTGCCTTTTAATTTGCTGATTTCAGGATTGCTCATAAATTTACATACTTAATTCAATGCCACAAGCAAGTGATTTTTTCCATTAGGATCTGTGCTCCATATTACATTTCACATGGTGCAAGTTCTCCTTCCTTGCATGCAAAGCCAGATAACAGTTCCCTGACACTCAGCAAAGCAGCAGGAGGGTATTTCCAGGCTTTTAAATGCCTTTTTTCCTCTCCCCCACCCTTGCTTGTTTTCTGAACAAGCTTGAAAATAAATAAGGGGAATGTTTCCAGGAGGCTGTCTTCCCTCTCTCCCTCTTCTCTACCAAGGGTGTCTTTGAAAACATGAATTAGAGACAAAGGAAGAAAAGGAAGAAAGAAGAGACTGAGAGCACTACAAGAAAGGAAAAGAGGAGATAAAACAAATAAATAAAGGCAAAGAGAGGGAGTACAAAAGGCAAGTGGAATGTATCCTTACAGGCTGATTGAAGAGCTTAGAGTTTATTGCTTTAAGTGCTCTCCTGGCAAAGGATATCCCAGGAAGAACCTCCTTTTCTCCATATATAATTTGTTCCTCTTTCAGGGAAAATTAGCTGGTAAAGTCCAAGTATGGGGCTCCATGATTGAAATAAAAATCACTGGGATGAAAGGTGCTCCAGTGCTCTTCCACACAGCTCTTGCTTTTGCTGGTGCTCTCATTGTTTCTCAGCATTGACTTGGTGACTTGTTCACAGATAAACTGAATTTGCTACATTGAACTGTTTTGGGACAGTAAAGTTTGACTCCATGTGATCTGCCTGGAAAAGAAAAACTTCCTTGTAANGTTTTGGGACAGTAAAGTTTGACTTGATCTACCCTCTTTTTAACTGCCTGGAAAAGAAAAAAAAAAACCTTTTCTGCCACTTAGTCCCCTGGAGAATGTTGCAACAACCCTTGACATCCATAGCCAGGGGTTACATCAAAGATACTCTCATAATAAAAGTTTCCAGTGCCTAAACAGCTCAGCTCTGCTGCTTCCTAAGGGGCAAAGACACCCAGGAAAAAATAATGGAAACAGCAATAAAAAGCAGCACAGTGAATGTAATCTGTCACTTAAGCTCAAACTACTGGGACATTCAGGGACAGACACCAGTTTGGAGTGTTTAGCTTCATTGGAAAGCATCAAAGTGGAGATGAGGAGTGGAGCCATGATTTTTGTAATTAGGCAGAACGTGCCCATTTGTAGGATGGTGTATTCATACTGAGTAGCTATGACCTCAGTGGGGCTATTGACCTGCATGCAGTGCTTATACAACACAGATCCAGCTATCACAGGGATATCTGGATGCTGCTGCCACCCACAAAAGCATCAAGCATGTACCAGTGAGTGCAGAGGTGGATACCATCAGAGCAGCCTAATGTCCCCCAACCTCAGGCAGACCAAAATTGGAATGGAAGAGAAAAGAAAAAAAGAGGAGAAAAGAGAAGAAAAGCAAATAGAAGAAAAGAAGATAAAAGAAAAAATAAGAAAAATATTTTCAATTGGATGTGACCATAATGGCCATCTAGTTTGACTTACCACTTCAGGGTTGAGCAGAAGTTAAAACATGCTACTAAGTGCATTATAAATGCATCTTCAACACTGACAAACCTGGATCAGTGATAACCTCTCTAGAAAGCCCGTTCCTGTGTTTGACCAAATACAGTGCCTAGACTCAGTCCCACTGTTTTTCTCAAAGAACAGCTAATGTACCATGCATACCTAAGAAAAAAGACCACTCCCAAAATTTCCAGGAAAATGGCATGGGAGGAGACTATATATGATATTCTCCTTGCAGATGTTCTCCTTTGATCTAGAGACTCTTCACTTCTGCTGGTGGAAGTCACTTGAGAAACAAAAAACAAAAGCCCCATGTAATCCTTGCTGTAGATTGCCCTTTTCTGCCACAAAGAAAATGAGCCATACAGCCATTATTCCCAGAAAAGGACCATAAAAGCCACTTTTCTCCCCAGTGATGCTTGGATGCTTTGGCCCTTGTGCAAAGATTGGGTCCCTGAGTGCCACTAAGCAAGTGTTTACTGAAGAAACAACAGCTATGGTAGTAGAAGGATATTTAGAAGTTGTTTTGCTTCTAATGTTGTTAGAGAGAGAGTAAGACACAAGGCAAATTGATTCTTGGGATGCATATGACACCGCAGGGAGCTGTGTGAAATAAGGCAGTTTGATCATAAAACCTCTGGTATCCTCCTCATGAAGGAACCTGACCATCTCTGGAATTTGTCATCAGGGATTATGGGTGATTTTTTTTTTTTTTTTAAATATTTGCAGCCAGTGGTAGTCTTTCAAGTTGCAGTCAGACCTGGGTGAAGCTCATTTGGAGCTACTCTCAACCCAGATCAGTATGGAAGGAAATGTGGGTACATATAATTTTGCTTTTGCTTACTTTCCCCTTCCTCCAAAAAGTCTTTCTTCTCTTGCTTCCCTGATGGGCCAGTGGTAGGGTAGCCAAAGGTCTTTCCAAGGCTCTGAAGCATCTTTATGAGGCCAGTAATAAGACCTCTATTATGCCAAAAAGGAAATTGAGGCATCTGATTCCCACTTCTTGCCAAAGTCAGACAGCAAGGGTCTATCAGGACAATTAACATAGATTATATTTTACTACAATGCCACCTACTCAGCTGCTGCATATCCATCCAAGGCTGGGATTAGGTCAGCTGCTGGATCTCAGCTGACAGGTGGCAGGTCCTGCCTCAAGGGTCTCAACTTATTAAAATGTAATTGCATTGCAAATTGAATGCATTGAACTATTGTCTGATCATCATCCAAATCTTTGACCAGGACAGTGGAGAATATTAATGATCTGATCTTCACACCCCAGGAAGCAGAGGAAAGTTTACTGACAGACCTCACTCAAGGGCTGTTTTGCTTTGCTGTAGGTTTTGCTCTCAGAGAAAGTTATTCCTCTCTCAGCTGGCATGTCGAGATACAAACTGGGGTGAAGGAGATAGTACAGTCTCCTGTAGTGTAGAAAAGAAGGAACAAATGGAGTTAGAGGAAACCCTTGTACAAAACCAGCCTTGTCTTTGCTCTGTGCAGAATGCAGAGGTAAGGAGGTTGCTGGAACAGAGACTCACTCCAGGAGCGCAGAAATTCTTACTTGATCCAATATGCAGGATGAGGAAGGTTTAATTGCCATGGTGCCACAGTACTGCAGCCATGACGCTTTCAGGAGCTGAGCTAATCCCTCCCACTATCAAGTGACATGAAGACACATGGTGGAAAATGGGATGCAGGGATGAATTTATGCTTCACGTAGCACTGCACATACCTGTTCAGGATGGAGCACACACAGACCCTAGTGCAGGAGACATTTGGAGGGAGCTGTGACCAAACTCATTAACCAATGGATGATTAGAGAACATGGGAGAAGTTTGCTTAGGGAAACTACACTGCAAATGAAGACTGTACACTTGGGAAAGTAGGAAGCCCAGTATCATGATACGTAGGTATGCAGCCTCCAGAACTAGAGGCAAGCACTGCTAAAAATGAAGCCTGAGGAAACTAAGGTTCTTGGAACCAGGTCAAAAATGGCTACACATAAGAGATGTTACATGTGTCAGACATAATTCTTATTCAGACAAGGACTTTGAATCACAGGCTGTGGCTGGGCCAAGCCACACACAGTCACCTGAGGAGGCTACTTACAGAATTCAATGATCCAGTTTACCGATTACAGGACCAATTACAACACAGAATGGTAAGAGTTGGAAGTGACCTCTGGAGATCATCCAGTCCAAACCCTTGCCAGAGCAGGTTTGCCTACAGCAGATTGTGCAGGAATGTGCTCAGTTGGGTTTTGAATGTTTACAGAGAAGGAGACTCCACTCCCACCCACGCACTCCCACATTTCTCCCCTAACCCCCCCCTTCACCCAGGGAGCCTGGTCCAAGCCTGTTCCTTTACTCTCAAAATCAAGTTCTTTCTCATATTTAGATGGAACTTTCTGTGTTCAGTTTTGTGCCTGTTCTGTTACTGGGTGCTACTGAAAAAAGACAGGCCCCATCCTCCTGATACCCACTAAGTATTTGTAAGCATTGATAAGATCCACCCTCAGTCTTCTTTTTTCCCAGCTTGAAAAGACCCAAATTTCAGCCTTTCTTCATAAGAGAGGTATTCTGGTCACCTGTTCTTCTTGAGCTGGGGAGCCCAGAACTGGATACAGCATTGTAGATGTAGCCTCAACAGGGCAGAGTAGAGGGAGAGGATAATCTTTCTCAACCCACTGGATGCACTCTTCTTGATGCACCCCAAGATGCCATTGGCTTTCTTGGCCAGAAAGGCACATTGCTGTTATCCACCAGGACTCCCAAGCCTTTTTTTTGCTCTCTAGAAGATCTGCTCCTAACTTTTACTGATGCATGGTGTAATTCCTCCCTAGCTGTAGGACCCTACACTTTACCAAGTTGAATTTCATGAGGTTTCTCTCTGGCCAACTCTCTGCCCCATTCTTGCTGAATGGCGACACACCATTCTGGTTTGTCAATCACCACTCCTAGTTTTGTATTGTTTGAAATCCACCTCCTCAACTTCCAAATAGTCAAGGGTACATGACCACTGTTGGGGGTCTGGATAGGATTTTGCTTGTGTTTAAAGGTCTTGAATTTAGCTACAGTAAGTCCATGCTATTTCACAGGTACTCAACTCAGCCAACCAGAAGAGAGAGAGAAACTCTCTCTTGGAATGCATATTTTCAGGCAGGATTCATGATCACAGAGTCTTTAATTCTGAAGGAATAGGAAAGTAGCCAGAATAAGGAGAAAGCATCCAGACAATGTGGCACAGGCAAGCAGGACCAGAAATTAGTGAGGCAGGCAACACAGTATATTACAACATGCAACACAAAAGCACCTTGAGATGTGCACAGTGAATTACTACGTCTAGTGATGGAATTTAAACAACTGCATATCTCTTATGTGAGTCCTCAAGATTCTCCTCTCTGGGGCTGACTGGGAGAAAAGGCATTGCTGCCCACTGCTGGGTCCTGCTGCTGAGCAAAATCATGGGCCTTGTGTCAAGGTCCAGACAATGGAGACAGGGGCCCAGAGTTCAGCTAATTTTCCATCATTGCTGCTTCTCCCCTTTCAGCTCAAACCTCTCTCCCAGCAACACCTCTGGTCTATCCAAAGATGAGAGCAGATGAGTGATTTCACTCCAGAGCTGTTTGCTGGAATTGAGTCCATGCCATCTGCTGTGGCATATGCTGTTCACACAACATGCCGACTGCATTGATGAGCAGACAAAATTGGATCTGCGGGTAGACGAGCTCCATTAATGAAACGTCACCAGGATTTTTTGGATCCTGCAGAGCTGTGAACATGTGTAGCTCTGGGGAGACTTCAGAGAGGATGCCAAAAAAATAATTTTGGGTGGGTTATCTGGACAGTAGCTCAGATCATGTCAAAGAGAACAGACCAGAAATGCAGCACATCAAACACAGAGGTAATAGAAAGATGGTGTTGAGCTTAAAGTCTCACTTTTTTAATGACTGCAATTAGAATAGAGCTCCCATTAAAATAAAAATAGTTCTGTTGTGTACACAGGCGGAGAAGAGTAAATACTCATTACTTTATCTACTTTATATTTCTGTACAAACGTGGGCAATCAAAAGCTCTTGCTTGTTGGCAAATGAGCTCATTTACTGCATCTTGCCTGCCCTGCCTGCTCTGAGTGAGAAGCTGGAGGAAAGAGCTACTCATGACTCCTTGAAGGGAAGTCCTTAGCTCCACACTCGAGCTCTGCCCACCTTAGAATCATAGAATCATAGAATAATAGAATAGTTTGGGTTGGAAGGCACCTTAAAGATCATCGAGTTCCAACCCCCCTGCCATGGGCAGGGACACCTCCCACTAGACCAGGCTGCCCAGTGCCCTGTCCAGCCTAGTCTTGAACACCTCCAGAGATGGGGCATCCACAACCTCCCTGGGCAACCTGTTCCAGTGTTTCACCACCCTCACTGTAAAGAATTTCTTTCTTATGTCTAGTCTAAATCTATCCCCCGCTAATTTATATCCATTGTTTCTAGTCCTCCCATCCGATATTATGTTAAAAATTCCTTCCCCTGCCTTTCTGTAGGACCCCCTCAGGTACTGATAAGTTACTATGAGGTCCCCCCTGAGCCTTCCTCTGTGCTTCTTCTCACCTCCTGTCCCCAGGTTCATCAAACCTTCAGAGGCACTTTTATGGGAAAAGTCTCTGTGGCCACAGCTGTTTCACTGTCCCCTTGCAAGATGAGGTGATTGCATAGAAGGTCTTGGATGCCTCACTGTAGTAGGCTGTGGATGGGGCTAGTTGTGAGGTTAAGTGAAGCTGCAGACCTTCAGACCTGGTGCACTAACCCTCTCAACCACACACTCTTGTGAGCACATAAGCGAATGCAATTTGACCCCAGAAACATTTCCAGGAACAGCGGGAGACAAAGGCGAGTTCAAGGATGGTGGGGGGAATAAAACCCGCTGAAACCCATTGTTCCTGCAGGGTTCCCAGTTAATACAGAGAAGTTTGTCTCCCATACCTTATGAAAATGGAAAATGAGCAGCAAATTGACCCATTAACAGTGCATCCAGCTGAGCATGCTCTTTCTTACAGCCTTCGCATTGATATGTAGCAGAGAGGCCACTCTAGCACATGAAATGATGTTTGGTCAAATAGTTTATTATGTTGGAAAATGCAGATTTGGCTTGAGTGAAACTCTCAATGAACTAATTTTCTAGTCATTTGGTGAAAAGCCACTTACAGGATTATTTTTTTGGGGGGAGTGTTGCTTTTTAAAATTATTCTGCGGTAGAACAGTCATGGCAGTTTAATTTTAATCTTTTGTCACATGGAATATTTTCATTTTTCATTTTCCAGTGCATTCCCATTTCAAAACGTGGCAAAATGCAGTGATTAAAAGTAAAATGGGGGGTAGGATGGGAAGGTTGAGCAGCAGAGCAACAGACTGAAAACTTCGAGATAGGAAAAAAATATCTATCATTGTGCATCTGGAAATTACTTTTTTCCCTGATTTAAAGGGAGGGCAGGGATAATGCTGCATTTTTAATTTTGTTCTATTATTTGGATTTTACCCTGGGTGGGCTCAAAATGCATTTAAACAAGATATTGCTGCAATTCTCCCAATTAAAATGGAACAGCTTATTTCCCACAGCATAGAAAAGGCTTCAAATAGAATCATGAGGAATTAGGAGAAGCAGGAGCCTTTCTTATGAAAATGCATGGGTTTTTAGCCTGAAAGCTGATTGCTAACTTGCTTTGGGCGTGTGTTTGTTTGTTTTGTGGTTTGGGTTTGTTTGTTTGTTTGTTTTTTTGGTTTTTTTTTGCTTTTTGTTTTGTTTTGTTTTTTTAAATTTTGACTGATTCAGTGATGTCTCTGCAGGGAGAGTAAGATTTACTAAGGGGCTCCTTAGTGGGATACTCCGTAGTCTGTAGTCTCTAACTTTTGTATGCCTAGAACTGCCTACATCCATAGCAGAAGAAAGTCTCTGCTACCTGGTGATGGAGGCATGTCCAATCTCACAGAAGACATGAAAGTTCTTTTTAAGCCATTTGTTTTGCTCATCCAAATCTATTACCAGATTTGATATGTGCCTTTCAAACCACGCACAACATGGTTTCACAACACAGCCCTGTGGGATAAGGAGGGAGAAGTAGGGATGATGGGGGACATCACTCAACTGTGACCTCGATGGGGGGTTCCCCTTATTGTGCAGGTGACAGCAAGTTGAGAGTCACTGTGTTAGGGTTTTACAGGGGAGAATCTGATATTCACAAAATTCTGCCTCACACCCAAAACCACTCCTGGCCTCCTTCAGCCCTGCAAATTGGAATACCACGGGGCCACATCTGCCCTAACAGAATCAGTAGGAGAAGTGGGAGGGCTGCTGCCTGTGCTGCTGAAGGTGAGTAGGGAAGTGATGCTATCATGGGAAGTGCCTTTAACTTTTAATTTGCAAACTTTTCTCTGCAGGAATCACTTTCACACCGTACACAAGAGCACCAGGTAGCACATTCCTCTTCTTGTTTTGGAGAGAAACTTAGATCATCAATATTGTTTTCTAAGGCTCTGTCCAGAGAGAGGAAAGAGCTTTGAAATGCTGAGATCCTGCAGTGAAGCGAAGAGGGGAACATGTTCTACTGAGATCAGAGGGGGGAAAAAAAAAGCCAGACTAAAATGGAAAGAAATAGAAGAGATTCAGACTCATGCATTAGTCTCAAGAAAAGGCCACAGAGAAACTCTTGCTCTGATTTTCTGTGCAGATAAAAGCATCAATGATGCTACAGCAACACAGCACAACTCTCATAAGAATGACCCTGCAACCTCTGCTTGGGTTCAACCAGGTTTCACTCCAACTGGAGGACAATGTACATGCATTGCAATATTAGTCTGGTGATGGGGAGAAGGTGAGGAACATCTCTCTGCTGGGAGCTGAAGAGAAGCCAGCCAACTCTTCTCCCATCATTCACCCTGCGAGTTTTCTTTCCCTAGAGCCACTCTCCATGTATCCAGAGTCAACCAGACCCTGAATGATGTGACCGTTACGATGTCCCAGATAAGCTGGTGTGGCATCAGACCCACTGTGGAAATGAACAATAGGATCTATTTTTTTGGTGGAAATGGTCTTTTTTTGAACAATAATGCTGCACCATAAGCCAGGACTCTCTCACAAAAATATGAGGAGGAATAAGGTACCAACCATTATTTTAGCCTGAAGCCCGGATAGAAGTGTCATGCATGCATCCACAAGGACCTGTTCCCAGCTATCTTTGTGTCATGGATGGACAAATATTCCACATTCCCTGGCACAGGGTATGGGTCTCATGCTGCAGAACAGAACTATACAACCTCAATCTATCTGTAAGCCTCTGTTTCATGCTAACACTCTAAAGCTTGGCAAAGCAAGGGTTAAACACAGGTGTTCTCAAACCCTGATTCAGAAGAGAGGTGAAAATCTCCATTTGCCCACATCCCCTACGTGAGGCTGTTATGTCCACTAAGTTTTATGTTTTCCTGTCCTGTTATTGTTTAGTAGTGAAAAACCCTTATTGCAGGCATTCATGCAGAGTTAATTTTGACTGATAGCTGCCTTCCAGCCTCAGCAAAAGCAGCTGCTGAATGTGTGAGGTTGGTACCATCCTTTTGCTGCTCCAGGACTGGGATAATTTCACTCCCCTGTTCAAAGCAGGGAGGGTGCCTGTGCTTGTTTCCCTCTCACGTATTTCTGAGAGGTGAGAACTTCTCCCAGTACCACCTCTGCTTCAGACAGGGTTTGGGTGCAAGAAAACAGATAGATCTTCCCTTTAGTTTTGCCTTTCCCACTGCAGTCCCCACTGATGTTTATGTCCTCTTAGGCAAGTTTGTCAAACTGTCAGAGTAGCAGAGGATGGACAAAAAATCTCCCACCCTGGGGGCCCAGAAGACCACCCTCTCCATTTCACAAACTGGCAAGTAAGATGCTGAGGCAGACTGTTCCAGTTTGAAAGGATAAATCATGTTGGTCAGCACCAGTAGTCTGCATCCAGTTTGGAAAAAGTAGCCTGAGAAAGATGTAGCATGACTGGTACATGAACATCTGCCCCCCAAATTCTATGGCAGATGCCCAGATGCTTGATTGTCTTTTGTGGTGTGGAAGCTCTTTACAGAAGTGCTTTTAGTGACAGAAGAACACCTCCTCTACCATGGCCATGATTAGTTGTGACAACTACATTCCTTGCAAGAACAAAATGAAGATGTGTGAGTGACTCTGTGACCACATCAGCATAGCTCTCTGTTGTCAAGGCCTGGAAAAGCCCAATGACTCCAGGCTTTGATGGTAGCAATAAATAGTTCTCTTTCTTTAATACTAATTTTATTAGTGGTGGTGTTTTTCTTGGATGAGACATCTCATTCAGACTCACTATTTTCTGATAGGTGAAATCAAGTTGTGTTATAACAGTATGAGACACAGAAGAAACAGTGAGCTTGTGTTTTGAAATGAAGAAATGCACAGAGGGGTCGAGTTTGGTTCCTCTTTATGATTTTTTTTTTCTTCTGTTATTTTTGCTAATATTTTGTTGTTGCTGATTTTATTTTTTCTTTCACAGAGAAAATACAGAGCAGTTTTCCCTTGTTAACCCTACACACACATGCATTTCTTTTCACCAGCTGGGAGAGAGGAGGAATTTGAGAACTCCTGTGGGGAATGACACTGGAGAGAGAGGAAACTTTTCTCCAACACAGGAGTGGTGTTGGGCATTCACTCCCAGCCCTGTGTATGTTGTAGGAAGAGATGCTTTACTGCCCAGATACTGGTGAGGAAATGCATATCAGAAATTCTGGGTAGTAGCCAGGTAAAATCATGACTCTTTAGGACTGTCAGTCACTGCTTCTCTCCCACTTGCAATAGAAAAATCAAGAGGAACATGCCTGAGCTGCTGTGCAGAAATGGTTCATCATCTTTACTAGTCCTCATGGGGGACACCAACTCTGCTGAAGGCAATGTCTGTCCCAATGTGTGGGAACAATCCTGCTGCATGTCAGAGGGCAGTGCTCTTTGAGGTCTTCCTCTCCGTGGGGACCCATGGTGATCTTCAGTCCTGGGGTGACTTCTATCATTTTTATGTTATCCGCTTTCAGGACATTTGGGGATTCTGGGTCAAATGTCCAGCTGGAAATCAGGTAAAACCTCCAGTGTTTTTGTCTGACTAAGGAAGAATAGACAGGGAACAGTACTGAACTCCTTTAGTGCATCATGAATATGGATTTGGAATTGTGGCACTCAACAAGAGATGTCCCCCAGAGAAAATCTACAAAGTGCTCATCTTCCCCAGAAGGATACTTATGCTAAATCATGGCAGATTTGTGCAGGGCCAGACTTTTCATCTCCACATTTATGTAACTCTAATACATGAGTGTGCATTTGGTTCCTTAAATAAGAAGCCACCTGGGGCTGTGGGTATCTGCCATGCAGAGAAAACTAGGCTATCATTTTTATTTCCAAAGCAAAGTCCTGAAAGTTCCCAAGTTCACAGAAAAGGTGGCAAAATCACTAGCAAGATGCCCAAGGACAAGGAAAGTCTGTAATTGCACTATTTTCTTCTCTCCTTGCAAATGGCCAAACACAGTGTCTAAAAAGAGGGTACTTATGTGTGGCAAGGAGAGGACAACCACCTTGTCTCCTTGCCCTAGCTCTCATCCTTCCTTTGCTAAACAATCTTATCTCTCTACTTTCTGCTTTACCCTCCCTATCCCATCCCTTCCCGTGTGAGTTATGAGATTTGGCTCATTTTCCAGCCAACAAAGTGGAAGTGGCCAGGACTCTGCAGCCATCAAAACTGCTTTAAAACACATCCCCCCCCCCCCCCCCCCCCCCCCCCCCCCGCCCCCGCGGCGTCTT
>VZTY01005109.1:120942-183851 GCA_013400935.1 Turnix velox | reverse complement strand
TTACTTTTTTTTTTTTTTTTTTTTTGTACATTTATTTTAGTGGGAGAATTTTTTTTACAAACTTGAGCTAAATCACATTTTTTCCTTCCTATGTCTCCCATGGGCAACTACAGTTGCGGGGATGGAAACTGCCTGAGATTTGTCTTCACCTCTCTGCCACTCTGCCACTTTTGCTCATCCTTCCCTGCACCATGGTTACACCCCAGTTGCACTGGCAGAATCCTTTGAGCTTTGTGCTCTAAATTGGGCCTATATATATATGTATATAAAGTAGTCCTGAAAAAAGAAAGGGAAAGAATTAGTAATGTAAACCAGAACTTTTCTCACATCAGTCTAACCACACCTGGTCCTGCACAGAGGGTTAATGGCAGTGCCCCTTTGTCCAAATCACACTCTAGCATCTCTTAACATGCTTTCAGCTTCTTCAGATGGTTGTTCATGAAGGGATGCTGGATTAGGGAATTCCTGCCTTTCCTCTGCAAAACTTCATGCTCCTTTGTTTCACTCCTGCACGTGCTGCCTAACTCCTATTTCTGCCCACTTAGCAGTCTCCGAGGCAATATTCTAAGCCAGATCTTTATTTGGCAGCTCAACATGAGGCCCAAAATATTTTTGTAGGATGGTGCAGAGCAGAATGGAGTAATTAGGTCAGGAAAGCAAAGAAGCAAGCCAGCACTGCTGTTAACAAATAGGCTTGTGGCACCTTCCTCACTGCCATCCTTTCCTGGTGCCCTGATGCTGCCAAACACATGCTCTACTCCAGATCTGGCTGTATTAAAACATTGGATGAGGTGCACTCTTATAAAACCCTTTATGAAATGCCTCTGACCTTGTGTTGCGGAGTGAGATATCATCAAGGCAAGGGCCCCTGAGAAGGAAGGAGCAAACACAACAGCAGTGGTAAGCCAGATGGAAGCAGTATGCGACTTTCATATGTTCTTCACCTTCTTGCTTGAACCTCCATTCTCACTAGTCCAAGGGGAAGAACAATCTCTGGAAAACACAAAGTAGTGCATGTTGTGCAGAATGGACTTGGGGTACATCAGCTCTGTAGTGAACATGTGCAGAACCTCCTCTCACTTCAAATTCCCTCTTGGTACAAGGCAGCATCCTGTTTCTGGATTCATGTAACTCCATCTTCATTAGAAGATACCACAATTAATGACTGATTTTCATCTGGTCAATCTGAAACTAAGAGTTGTAACTAAGGGTCATGGGAAGGTAAAGCAAGCAATAACCCACTGCAGACACGAGCCAGCACAGCCCTCCTCCAAGCATGTAGGGAATTGGTAACCTCAGGAAGATTCCAGCTGTGCCGCTGCTTTGTGGTTTCAGAAGAGTTGACCTCAGTTAATGCCTTGGAAGAAAAGTAGGGCCTATGACTAGAGCAAATGAAGTGGGACTGAATAAAGTGGTATTGAGTGAAAAGGGACTGGAGGGCATTTTCCCACTATTAGAGTAGCCAGTTGGGAGTGCTGGGAAGAGCCAGCCCTTATAGATATCTGTTGGGAGCAAGGATGAGTTGCCCACTCAGAAGCAGAGTATGTCCAACATCAGGAAAGCCTTCCATTAACTAACACAAACCCAGCTTCATGCAATTTGCTGTGGGTAGGATGCCATGTAGTTCCAGTGGTCCTCTCATGCTGTAAAAAGTTTATGGCTCAAAATTCTCCCTTGGTGGACTGGCCAACAAAAAGAGAAATGAAAGGAAAGCACCCCTTTCTCTCTTAATGGCTGAAAACTATGAACCAGAGGAAGGAAGCTGTGCACCAACTTCCCAAAACAACAAATAAGAATGTGTCATGGTCCTGCCTGCATTGGTGGAAGATTAGCTTTAACCACCTCAATTGCCAGCTTGTATTAAAAAGGTTGATTTTGCATACAAAGGGCTAGCAGTTTCATCCCAACAGCTGTGATGCAGGGACTGCCATTCTTTGCCTTCTCATTTAGGATTTTTAATTATGTCTTTTTAGGATTTCAAACTTTTAAAAACAACAACCCAAAGGACTATTTTTAAGGCAAGGAATTCCTGAAGGTAAGGAATTCTTCATGACTGATTTCTCAGCCAGTGAGTGAGTGTAGTCTCTGAGGCCTCGGAAAAAAGCTCTGTTGCTTCTCTTTCCCAGTTCTGCAGCTAAGAAACATATGGCAGTAAAAGATGAGGAGAGCAAGCCAAAAACATGGCACATATATCTGGGCAAGCTTCTGTAACCTTTCTGACAGGTGCAGTTTGGCAGTGTAAGCTACTGGAGCTGGTTTTAAGTGGCATCAATGGAAGGCACCTAAAGCATTCGATCCCTAGTCCCAGAACAGAACAGAACAGAAATGACACACAGTCATGAATATCTTCTCTCACTGGCAAAGCATGAGTGGAGGGTGATGAACAAACAGAAATCAGTTGGCAAGGAAAAATCACCATCAGGAGATGGAACTCAACCTCCCCCAGAGGTAGTGAATATATTAAATGCAGAAAATCTCACTGTGCTTCCAGGGGGACCTTTGTGAGTTGATGACCCCATTCTGGGACAAGCTATACATGCAATCATTGTTTTTCTCTGGGAAGGTTGCAGGTGAAGTTTGGATTTCATTATCTCCTTGCCCTCCAGCCTCAGAAACAAAGTCATGAGGTAGTCTTCAGAGACAAGTTAATTTAGATTGGAAACATATAGCAAGTCTCTAGCCAGTTGAATGTAGAAGGCAACTCTTGTAAAGTTTGCTGTTCACCTAAATAACCCTCTGAACAAGGTGTGACAGCAGAGCCCAACTGTTTATTAAGACTACAGACCTCTGTGGAGAAGAGAAGAAGTTCATCCTCATGTGAGCAGTGCTAGCCAGGCCATCTGTGTAGAGAATACCTCCCTGTTCAGCCATGGCTTGATATCAGAAACTTATTTCAGGTGGTGTTATTTGGGAAGTGCTAGCTGCCATGGGGCTTACAACTCCTGCATCACTGGGCAGGAAGAACAAAAGTTGATGTGTATGATTATTAATATTGGAGTATTGGAGATTTCATTCAAAATAAAAAAAACCCAAAACAACAACGAAAAACCAAACCAAAATAAAAAATAAAATCAAACAATAAAAGCCAGGCTGGGATTCCCATTGTTCAAGTTTTGTTTCAAACCACAAACTCTTCTGAGGACTTTCCATGGAAGCAGAAAAGAATAGGCTGTTGTCTTCACTAAGGACAAGGTGCCCAGGGAGAGGGTTTGAGAGATCTGTTGTGAAGTCTGAGAAAAGCTGAGATTTGAACCAAGACCTTTTAAATCAGCCTCATGGCATGATCCCAACTGAGAAAGCACTTTTTGCATATTGTGTGATGGGTATAGCTGTCCTAAGGTATACATCCAGGTACTGAAACCATTATGCTTCTTGAAGGAGAAAAGAATTTTTAACAACCCATCAGATCACTGAACTTGGTGCAGTTCCCTTCCAGTAAAATAGAGATAATACAGCAAAGAAACAAAGACACTAAACTTGTTATCAGACCTTGCTTGCTCATTCCTCCCACCAAACATTTCCTATCAGCATTCAACCAGCTAATCTTCTCCTTTTGTCACTGAAACAAAAACACTTGCTCATTTTGTGTCATCTCCAAATACCGCAACAATAGAAGAAAGCAGCCATTAATTACTGAAATTACCTTTACGAGGGAAAATTATAGTCATTATAACCGAGGTGAAACTCCTTTGTACTTTCCTCAGCTTCTACATTTTAGATGTTTATAAAGTCACCAATTTGATGTATCCAGTAAAGACCTCAGAATGCAGCAAACTAAAAGTTTGAGAGATGTGAATGGCATGCTGTCACTTCAGCTCTTCTGCTTTACCGATGCAAATGCTCCTTTTCTTTCTCTGAACTGTGCTGTGATCTGGAGTACCATGGGGAAAAGGGCTTGACCTTTCTTGTGACTCTATATTTGCACGATGGTGACCCTGCTTGACATAATGAAAGAGTTGTCTTGAACAGCCTTCATCCAAGAAGCGTGGCCTTTGGTGATGTCTTCTCATGGTCAATGACCACACAGAGAGAGGATCAGTGGTGACAAAAAGTCACTCCATGATGTCCCAATCACTCTATATGCTGTTAGGCATTCTGTTTGCTTCCACCCTCCTTTCCTGCTTTCTTGTGCTCCTATTATACCTACCCTTGTGCTCCGGTCTCTGTGCCCTCCTCCTTCAGCCAACTAGCCATCAGACTTCACCATGTGTCCCATTTGAAGATTCAGTCACTGCATGAGACCATGAGACTGATGGAAATGGAAAAAAAACCAACAACCCGCTGCAGGGCATTGGAAAAAGTCCTGCCAAATCACATTCCGTGATTCTGTGAGTCTCCCTGCTAGATGAATTTAGGTGGAACACTACCTGAATCATAACATTATTTTTGCAGCAAATTCAGTAACTTGAAATTATAGACACCTGCAGTCATATAACTGCAGGACCAGTAGCTTCACACTCTCCTAAACTGCCCTGGTGTGATCCAAGTAAGAATTAGAAAATGTAGCACAATGCACTTAAATTTCTCAAGAATTTCTTGAGAACTTGAGGTGTGATTACTGTTCAGAAGAAGAGCCTGTGAGAAACTGAAGGCCTGTTGCCATGTTTATCTCCCTTCCATCCATCACAAACACTTGAAGGTGCTGCCATCCACCTCCTCAACAAGATCATAGAATCATAGAATTGTTTGTGTTGGAATGGCCCTTAAAGATCATCTAGTTCCAAACACCTGCCATGGGCAGGGACATCTCCCACTAGACCAGGTTGCTCAATGCCTCATCCAGCCTGGCCTCTCTGGCAGCCCTGAGACCTCTAGGGAGGGGGCATCCACAGCCTCTCTGGGCAACCTGTCTCAGTGTCTCACCACCCTCACAGGGAAGAGTTTCTTTCTTATCTCCAGCCTAAATCTACCCTCTTCCAATTTTCATCCATTACTCCTAGTCCTGCCATCTTGTACCCTATTAAAAAGTCCTACCTCTGCCTTTCTGTAGGCCCATTCCATGTATTGATAAGCTACCATGAGGTCCCCTGAGCCTTCTCTTCTCTAGGCTGAACAACCCCACCTCCTTCAGCCTGTCCTCACAAGAGAGATGCTCCAGCCCCTGATCATCTTCGTGGCCCTCCTCTGGACCCGTTCCAACAGCTCAATGTCCTTCTTGTGTTGAGGGGTCCAGAACTGAACACAGTACTCCAGTTGGGGTCTCTTCAGAGCCAAGTGCACTTTCTAGCCATGGAAAATGTGGGACATGAGCATGGAGCAGGGAAGCACAGCACTGCTAGAAACAACATGGAGAATTATCAAGGCTTATTAGAATGAATATAAAAGTTCCTGTGATGTAATTCAGCTCTGCAGCAGTGTGCAAAAGCTCTCATGTCAAACATAACCAGGAGTGTTGGTAAGCACAAAAGTTTTCCAATCACTAGACCAACTGGGATGTCTCAGTAAATGATCTCTGTATCTACTTGGTTTAATATACCCTCCAAAAATATCTGTGATCAAACAGGATTGTTCAGGGGGAATCTAAGAGAAGACAAAATAAACTTTGGGGAATCTACTGACCCCAAGTATGATCTCTCTTGCCCCTTCTCCCTTCCCCCATGGCCAGCTGTGTCCAGTATTGCAGAGTTGTTAGTTCCATGAGAGAAAAGCTTTGAGCAATCTGTTTAGTGGGAGGTGTACTTGTCTGTGGTGGCAGTGTTAGTTCCAGATGATCTCTGAGGTCCCTTCCAACTCAAAGCATTCTATAATTCCATGGTAATCCACATGAGAGACTTAAACACAAACCAATATCCAATACCACGAGCTCACATACTAAATTCAGTCACCATAATCTGATTACGTTGATATCAGTGATGATTAGTAAGAGTTAAGAGAAATCTCATTCATTGGTCTATGTAGAATGATGGATATTTGGCCTGGATGCACATCTATACTTGATGCACATCTATACTTTATACACATATATTTATATTGTGTCTACCATTTTCTGCAGACATCAGCCACCGGCAATGTTTGACAAAAAGAAGAAAATATCTAGTTTAAGCTATCAAGATAAAGGTTAAACACCCAATTATTGTGTTTCGTGGCAAGGTTATGGGACAGTACAATAAATGACTTTGCTAATATCTGCCTGGAAACTCAATTCCATTCCTAGGCACAGACTTGGTTTCTCTCTGAACATGGCTGATCAGCAGTAACAAGAAGGGTGTGTTTCAGCTTTAATTTCTCCAAAGCACTTTCATTATGCTTCATTTTAACTCTTAATTTCCATTCTTATTTAGTTACAGCAGTCACTTTATAGCAGTCAATTTTATGATTTACAGCAAGGCTTTATGACTAGTGACAAGCAACTTCTCAATTTCTGAATTTAGCAGTGCCTTGCTATTGGCTATTTCAGATCTTTGAGATGTTTTGATGAGCCAAGAAACATCTTGAATTCCATTCCTTCCCTCCTTTTTTTTCTAGATAAAATGCCATGAACAGGGCTGAATGACAGCCAATGTGTCACGCAATTTGGTGTCTTGCAGTGGTTGGACAAGTTTGGGACCTTTCCCCTCATGGTGACAAGCCCTTGCTCTTGCAACTGGGGAAATTCCCTTCAGATTCAGACTCAATGTAATCTTTTCCATTTTTTTTCTCCCTTTTGTTTTTCTCAATATATAATTCTTTGCTCTCTTTTTTTTGATGGCTTTCTTTCAACTACTTGTAACAAAATATTTCTTTAAAAGAAGAAATTTGGGAAGGTGTTTTATGGTAGCCATCACTGGAATGAGCATGCAGTTGCATAGTTCACAGGCTTCTTTTAAACAGACGGCTAATTACTTATGAAGAGCTACAAAAGTTAACTATAAATATGTAAATTGGGAAAGATTAAAATACTCGTTAAACATTAAGCATTTAGTATGGAAATTAAGTGTCATTAGATCCATAAAAGACTTTCGTAGCATTTGTTCTTGCAGCATTTCTTTTTAAGCCTTCATTAATTTACTAATCCTAATAAACATAGAAATGGACCACCCTGTATAAATAAAAGCAGAGCCATCCTGAATGTATGCCCAGAACTCAAACACAAACATTTTTTTCATTTGTTTTGAGCTTTGGAGATATTCCATTGTTTTCATTTTCTTCCCCAGTTTGCATTTACTCTTTGCTTTTTCATTCAGTCCAAGAAGAGTAAAGTCTACAACTCGGCATCATCAGAAAAGCTCTTCACATCATAATTTTGACTGAATTGCAGCCAGATATTACAGAAGCGTGAAACATTCTTGGCAAAGTATTTAGAAAAACACTAATTTGGTGCTTTAGAGTAGACAAAGTAGATAGCTGGAGCAAAATTCTTAGAGAGAGGTTGATAAAAACAGCTCTAGGAGCTGGAGATCAGACCTGACAAATATTTTTCCAAAATTAGAGAGGTATGTATTTTCCTAACTCATTTTCCACAAGTCTAAACCTCTCATCATTTTCATGTCTTTCCAACCCAATTCCTATTATATCCACTCAGCATCTTCTTCTATGTCAGCACACTGTTTCTAAAACAAGCCATGACTGCAAATATGGATTAGTCACTTTTTCAACAGCCTTCCTGGACCTCGGAGATAGTGACATGGAAACCCTCATGTGGAAGCTCCCAGAGACCTGCAACAATTTTCTGCAGAAATCCCTTAGAGATGCACCACTGTGGTCCTATCAATTCCTGCAAAGTCAGTATTCTCATGAGGTCACTCATGCAGAAGAGTTATCAAGCAGCAACTCACCTCCAAATAGCGAGTCAGTTACAAGAGGCTTATATGAATGTGGGTCCTTCCTCTTTCAGTAACACCCACTCACACATAGTCAGCTGACAACAGAAAATCTGTGATAAAAGAAAGACAGAAATTCCTAGTTTGTCTACTTGCTCCTGGAAAACATACATATATTTCTGTAAATTATTTTCAATAATTTAGCCTTCTGAAAGAGAAATGATGCAAGAACAAATGCTTCAAAAGCCTTTTATGGATCCAATGACACTCAATTTCCATAGTAAATGCCTCATGTTTAATGAGTATTTCCAAGCCATGTCCATGCAGTCAATGCAACCAATGCTCGTGTCATTTTAGTCCCTACAGTAATTAGCAAATTTGCCAGTGTGAGAGAAGCTATCCAGCACAGCTTTACTGGGTGGAGGAGGTAGAGTCTCCTCATCTGTCAGAGAGCCATGACACAAGATTTTAAGAGACTTTGTTGGATTTTGAGACAATTTATGAACTAAAATCAATTGGTCAAAAGCTATGCATTGAAATATTGTGACAATCTGTAGACATCTAAGCACATACTTCAGAATGAGTGTATTTAGTATAATATTTTTATTCCTTCAAGCTTGTTCTTTATATTTTTTAACTGTTTTGCAGCAGTGCCATACTAGTTTGGAGAACAACTGTCCTATATTGCAGCATGTCAGTCTCACATATCAGAGGAGAATTTCTTCCTCTCCATGAAGCTGAAAATCTTAGTAAAAGCACTATGAAGGGTGAAGAGTCTTGAAACTTCCACTGTCCTCTTCACCATCTAAGTGACAGAGCTGCAAGATGCTTGTTCAAAGTCTTCTCATGCAGTCTTTTTAGTGCTCAGTTGCCTGTTTAAGAAAAAGGCAACAAAAAATGCTTCAGTCATCTTTTTAAGCATTACTCAGCTGGTTCAGCTGGTGGGTGTTGGCTGTAAACTGGCATGATACCTCAAGGTGCTCTGGAAATAGGCTATGTTTTTCTTTCTGTTCACTGGGCTGGAAATCAGGATCTGCTCTGATGTGTATTTTAATCTCTGTGAAATAGGATAAACCACCAAGATGCCCTTTATCTCATACACAGTCATAAAAAAAATCTCACAGTGATGCTTTGGACACCAAGGAGGGTTTAAGGAATGCATCATGAAAATGTGCTCCATCATAATATATGATATTTTCAATTTCAGCTGGTTAACAAGCTTTCTTTGACTTACCCCTTGCTGCTGATGAAGAAACCCACCAAGGCATGTCACAGTTAAAGGGGAAAAGCCTGACAATAAATTAGCTTTGTAGTTGTCTTTTGAAGTAACTTCCTCTGTTCTCAGATAGGCTACAGGTCACAAGTAGCAAACCATGACATAGCATGAGGTGTAGCTAAAATATAAACAATAAAAGCACAATAATAGTTGCCCAGAGAGGTTGTGGATGCCCCCTCTCTCAAGACTAGGCTGGACAAGGCACTGAGCAGCCTGATCTAGTGGGAGGTGTCCCTGCCTATGGCAGGGGGGTTGGAACTCAATGATCTTTAAGGGCCCTTCCAACCAAACTATTCTATGATTCTATTCTATGATTCTATGATTTAAACCAGAGGCAGCTGTCACTCGAGAGAGGGAGGCACTGTTGTCTGTAGGGTGCTTATACTTGGAGGATGTGCCTGCCTCAGGCAACCCTCAGCTCCTTGGATCAGCCTATGTGGAGGGCTTACTGCCCTGCTGGGAGGAGACACTCAAGGTACCATGGGTATGTAAACTCTGAGAAATTCCCAGGCAAAACTGAAGTAGCAGTCAGTGGAGGAGCTAATAAAGGGCGGGATGGAAAAAGGTCTTTTTCTATGTCTTTGAACCATAAACCACAGATGTGGCACGGGCCACAAATCTTGCGTTTCCATGCCATTTAATCTCAGTTCCCTTGCTACCACTGAAGGAGATTTAAAAGCTAACAGTTTGTTCCTATGAGACACAGGTGTGCTGATTTGATCATTCTTCAAAAAATGAAACAAGCTGAAGAGCAAGTAAAGGCTTCCACAAATACAACATGGTGTGCTAGGAAGGGAAAAAGTAGTTTTCACAAACATGCTGAGTAACATGCATGATTTTGGGTTGAACAACTACAAGCCAAAGAAAACTCCCTTGATGATCAGATCTGGCTTAACCAAATAAGATGCATCTTGTTCTCCAAATGTTGAGGTATTGTGAAATTATTTTGGTCAATGACCAAGTATCTCCTTTAGGTAAAAAGGTGTGCCTTAATCCTAATTATATCACATCTATGGTCCACTTTAGACATGTGTCCTTTCCTTATGCTGGATTTGTTTTCATTATTTTTCATGTCCCTGACCCTTGCAGCAAAAAGAGTATTTAAAACATTTTGCTTTACTTCTGAGAGAACGCTACAAATACAGCCAGTGCTTCTGGGCAGAGGAAAAGCTGCATCGGCTCCTGTCAGGCCTAAAAAGCAAGTGACCTGGATAAAACAGTGCTCAGTCCTGGAAATCTGAAGTGTCTCTGTGGATTGGCAAAGCTCTGTTAACTTGTCAAGCCGGGGCACATGAAGTGGGGCACTGGTCCAGCTTGGATGTCAGCCTCTCTGATATCTACGCCTTCCTTGGTACTCAACACACCCAAGATACTCTGTTACCTCCTGTATTCATAGCTGCATCCGAGCCTTTGGACATGTGAGTTGCATCAGTGCTGTGAGCAGAAGAAAAGACCAAATGTCTTTGGCAGGGCTGAGGCATGATGAATAACCTTGCCAACAATAAATGCCACTTTTAGGAAAACCCAGCCCCAGTGCTATATATTTTTGTAGCCAAGTTAAACTTCTCTTCAGTTGTTATACCTATTTCTTTCTTGTATTTATCTGAAATAGCAGCTAAATCTCAGAGCTCTTTATTTTTTACAGTCATGAAGAGTCCCATGCAAGCATCAGATCCTACAGTTATTCCCCAGTCCTGGAACAGAAGGAGATTGGAAATGGCTGCTTGGACGCCCCAGGGAAGGAAAGGTTCCAGTCCTATTTGTCCTCCTATCTGGGACATTCCTGCCTCTCATTTTGATGCCACCTGAAGGGATCATGCACAGGAGGTGCAATATTTGTTAGCTGGTTTCTGCCAATGAGCTTTGCCTTCATGTGCATGTTGGCTGCACAAAGCACTGGGTTGTCACAGAGAGCAGCTGAAATACCTGTTTCAAACTCAGTTTTTTCCCAGAGGCTTTTGTCATATGAGCACAGGAATCAGAATTAAGCAACACATAAATAAACACCAAGTCTTACTATTTTTTAAACCTGTGAGTTCATTGCCCTGGGGAAGAGCAATTCATTTCCACACATGACATGAAGCTTTATTAAAGAACAGAAGGTATTAGGTGGCAGTGTTTCCACTTGCTCTGGCTCTGTTTTGTTGCCTTCCCCTTCACACCAGTCATGGGTTAAAGGGTTGAGGGTGAGAGAAGAAGCTTTTAAACCCTCTCAATCTATTTTGCTAGCCAGATCTAGTAGGACTTCTCCAGACTGGAAGGTTTCCCATTAACAAGATTAAGACTTTCTTGCTCTTCTTGCCTTCAACCCCTGCTTCCTTAATTTAGGGAAGAAAACACCTGGACCACCTCAGAAATATAACTTTAAAATTTTCTAGGTTTCCAGGGTTGAGATGGTAGAGTTAATGTATTTTTAAGACACCAATTATCTAAGAAACAAATAGATCACTTCTTCTTGATTATGGTTGGTCATCTGAAGTATATGATCTCACTTGTTACCACAGATGAGTTGTTTGTTTGTTCTGCTTTTTTTTTTTCCCTGGAAATAGCGTGATCTGCTCAACTTGTTACTTATTGCTTGTCGCTTATTCTATAGGTGCAGAGAGGTGGGTAGACTGAGGAATAACACCATCCAACGAATCTTTCACTGAGCTGGTAGTGCCTAGCTCAGTAACACTATGGACTCCCTTCTTCCACTGGGATTTAGGCGGTTTTATACCTACCAACAAGCATGTATCATTGATTGATTCCAGGAGAGGTTGCAGATGAGTACTGTCCTATGAAAACCAAAGAGGCAGTTTTAGCAAAGGCAACCTAGCAAAGGTGTTTTACTTGCTCTGCATGGGAAAGGGTGATGGTGCCAAACAAGGTTATCTCCTAGCTTCTGAGGTAGGCCTAGCTCAGAATAATGTTATCCTATACAACTAGACTAGCTGTAGCAGCTTCAAGAGCAGTTACAAGGCACTGGAGGAAAAGAACTTTTGAGTTCCTGCTAGGCAGATCAGCAGCTTGGAGAGCTCCTTCTGCCTTCCTTCCATTAACAGATAAACAGGATCTCTATGTACAGGGTAAAAAGGCACACATGTTCTGCTAGACAAGAGGACTTGTCCAAAGCCATCTGCTCCCCAGCTTCCTGCACATACATCCAAGGGAACTGGTGGGTAAATGATCTACAATCCATGACAGGTCTTCACCACTTACTGACATTCTATTCCAATCAAATCACTGTATGAGCATGGAAGAAGGGCAGATGGGGGACAGGACCATGGCTTGGTATTTCCCACTCCTTCTTCAGGAGGTGGCTGGGATGCTCTTTGTTAGCTGATGCCTGCAAGGAGGCAAAGTCTTCTCAGCATAAAGTCTGCATCCATTAAGCCCATGGAGCAATTACTTGCTGTATGGGTAAATTAAGAAATTATTTGCCAGACAGCCTCCCAGGTAAAACATATTTGCTGCAACTCTCAAAACAGGTTTCTAGTAACTGTGCTGCACTTCAGTGATGGTTGAGTGTTGCTCCTTTTGCTTAGATGCTCTGCTAAAAAGCATCCCACCAAAACCTGTCTAAAAAAAACCCCAAATTATCACTGGTAGGCAGAGACACTGTAACTGACTGGTGAATGCTTCTGTCCTAATTTAACCTGGATCTCAGCTGATTAACTCACTGACTAATGATAACCTGGACTGTCCAACTTGGTTGTTGTGTTTCCCATCTCTGGACCAATGAAACTCAAGTGGTTTTGCATCAAGTCAATGTACTGCATAAGGACAAGAAAGGTCAGAGCCAGGTGCTTCTAAGAAGTGGGAATGCTGAAAAAGCACTGATTTACAAGAGTTGGAGTGAAGTAGTAAGTAGAAGCAATAGCTCCTTTTCCATGAAGCTGCCCTGTGTTTTGTAACCTGCCTCATGGTCACCAGATAATTAGGACCTTTCCTAAATGCATGATTTCTCTTACTCCAATTGTTTACGATGGCTGGTTTCAATTATCTCTTTCCTTCACACTCAGTATTTCAGCCTGCCTCGGATGAGCAATTTATCTACTCTATCAAATGACTTACCAAGATAGATTTCACAGACAAGGCAAATATATTTTGCCTCCCCTCATAATTTCACAGCGCTGATTTTTACAGTTCTTCTTCTCTTGCCTTATTCCCAGGAAACCTTTACCTAGAGGAGAGCTTTCCACCCGTGCAAGGTTGCATAAAATGCCACAGCATTTCCCATGTTGCATGAGTGGATATGTAGAACTTAGTCAGCAAAATGTCAAAGGCCTTGTGTAGGGCTTAACCCACCTCAGAGCTTCACTGATGTGTCAGTGCAGAGCTGCACACCATTGTGTACATGCACTCACACATCCCCATCAAGCACTAGTGATGATTGTAGAAAAACTCCTTTCCCCACATATTTATACTTTGTGAATCATGAATATCAATTAAATTATGAATTGAGGGAGTTGGTGCATTCAATACATATGCATGCAGGTGGTTGTTCAGTCTTTATTTTCTTCTGCTCTTAGTCATCATGGATGTGACCCAGGGAGAGTTTGTAAATAAGTAATGAGGGCTTGGAGGGTGATTTCTTGGAAATGACACTGTGTAGGAACCAAGTTGGGTACAGACACTGCTATAGTACTCAGGTGAGTTGAGATCTGTGTCAGCAAAAAGCACGATGAATATTCAGGTGAGGCTGAATGAGCACTCAGCAAAATTCATCTGCAGTTCATTGAGGCAATACATGGAGAGAGTTCACAGGGAGTTTATCATGGGAACTGTTGAGGGTTAATGGCCAGCAGAGCAGACTGAGCTGTGGGATTACTAAATAATGAACTTTTGTCTCCAATAAATTTGGCCCTGACTTATAAAAATTCAATAACATGTTGCACTTCAGATGATTTTTTTTCTTTTTTGAGGGGGGAGGAATGTGGACTCAGAGTAATTTTTAAACTACTTTTTCATATATATAAAAAAATATTTTTTACCCTGACCATTTATACAAAAGCTCTGATGTGCCACATTTATTGCAGCTTCATCACCTAGATAGATTTTTATGTGGGTGCCTGGCTATTGCTTTGTTTAATCATTCCTTTCTCTTCCCTCCCTAGTCTCTTACCTCCCTCTCCTTCTATGCTTTTTATGACACTATCACCAGCATAGATCTACAGGAGGTTTTTCATGTGATATAGGATGTCAGAGAGGTCAGGTCAACTGGGACAGAGCCAAAAATATTATCACTTTCTAGTCACCGAAGAGAGAAATTGAAATAATAGTAATAGTCAGCACTCACAAACTGGAGGATTTTTAACTGCAATAGGGAGGGCTTTTCCCCCATTCTATTTAATTTCTAAGGGGAGAGGAGATGGTTTCAGTTCCTGAATATAGAACAGATTTTCACTGTGATGTACATTTATGTTTGGCTACATTTGGGTTAGAGGCAGGTACTGGCTTGGTATCTGGTCCTGGACTGACATATTTTCTGAGTTTCCCACAAACCTGTTTCCCTCTAGCTTTGCATGGAAGGAAGTTTCTCAAATGACCTCATGGTCACACCATACATCCCATCCAGTGCAACTAAGTAATTTCATTGTCCGAGGGTTAAATCTGAATTCTAGAGATGCATTGCTTGGATTTCAGTTCTTCTCTTGCCATGTCTATATTTTAAATCCTGTCTGTTCCTCAAGATACCAGCCTACTGGACCAGAATGAAACCCCATGCAAAAGGTCCTGTTAAGCATCTGAACATCATGACTTTCATCAAATACCACAAAAAAAACTTTGTGAGTTTTTCCCTTTTCTCGTGTAAAATGATAGGAAAAATAAAATCCAAACGTGGCACATGGAGAAGTTTTTCCATCATGGAGCAAAGGGCTTTGCCTCTTTGACAGATGTTTTGAATGGCTCTGGGCATATGGTTGCATAGTAATGGTTGCATATAATATATCTGTGTACGTGCTTTACTACCTTAAAATAGACAAAGCTAGAACTATTCTGCTGCATGCAAATCTCTTCAAATCCTATATGATTTCAAAGAAGCTTTCTCAGTTGAAGGAGAGATACCACAGGAGATCTCTAGTGTCTTCAATCTTGCTTTGTCTTTGTGTGGGTACAACACAATGGAGGTGCACAGAAACAGTCAAGATACCAAGATCTTTTTGACCTTTACCCAAGCATCTGTGAAGCTGGACTCCACTGAGAATGGGCTGTGGGTGTATGTGAGATGATAGCTTCTGCTACAAAAATTACTTCTTCCAGTAGCATTGGTTGCTGTCCTCACTCTTTCCTGGCAGCAGCCATATTTTTGAGGTTATAGAATCATAGAATCATAGAATAGTTTGGGCTGGAAGGGACCTCAAAGATCATCGAGTTCCAACCCCCCTGCCATAGGCAGGGACACCTCCCACTAGACCAGGCTGCTCAGTGCCCTGTCCAGCCTAGCCTTATCCTGGACTCTCTGTTCTAATCATGAACAACTGAAGGTCAAATGAATGTTCTTTCCCTTTATAAAGAGGCAGACAAACATGTCAGACATTCAAGAAGTTCTCAGCAAAGCAGCCACAACTGAGATGCAGAAGGTAGGTGATGGGGACATTGAAAAAAAGAGAAGAGAAACCCTCCCCATTCCTTATTATTATTTGCATCAGCAAATTTGCACCATCCCTACTTCTTTTCTGATGCCACAATTACAACAAAAATCTGCATGAGTGTTATCTTCCCAACAGGCACACTGCAGCCAGCACCAGGGCAGCATTGCCAAGTGATACAAAGTGCTTTGACACTGCTACTGCCTGCTATAGCTATGGTTGCTCTGCGGTTGCAGGATGTTCTCCAGAGCACAGGGAAAAACATATTGATGAGACATGAAAATCAGTGCCTGTGACTCTCTGTTAGCCCTTTCTGCACCACAATGCCTGCTAGTGGTGACTTAAACACCTCCCTAAATTTTCTAGAAGTTTACAGCACACTTTTCTGACAGCTATTGGAGCTTAACTGTCTCCTTTAGCTCCTAATTGCAGCAATTAACTTATGGAGAGAAGAAGATTCATAGACATTCTGAAATGACCTAAATATTATTCTTTTACTTCCAATGTCATATTGTCTTCACTTATTTGAAAATCTTGACAAAAAACAAACAGTTGATGCTCATTAAAATGCCATCATGCAGGCATGCAGTGACATTTAGTGGAGTGTGTTTCAAAAATGTCTTCGACCTTTGCTTGGTGAATTCTGTTCAGAGTTTAGGGGGTGCCTCCATGCCACAGCAACACTTGACCAAGCTAAGTTGCTTCCAACACTACCACCACTAGATAATAGCAAGGTTTGCTTTTGGTATCTACTATCTTAACTCTTGTTCATCAGTTGTTTTGCATTTTCCCTGGCTTTTGTTCCACATCGCAGTCACAAACAAATCTGACACAAAACCCCCCATCCAAAACCAAAAACATTTCAAGAAGTTTCAATTGGTTCTTGGGTGTGATGAAGGAAAGAAAATCAGACTACAAGGAAGAATCAATGAAATCTATACACAGTGAGGCATCCAGACTTCTCTGAGTCACCTTCACTAAGGATCGTTGTGGTATCAGACAATATCAACAACCTGCTAAGTGAACAACTCAGTAGTCCTTCTTTCCTCTCCACTGTGATAGTTATCAGTAGCAAAGAACCATAGAACAGTTAGATCTGGAAGGGATCTACTTCTATCCTTCCAACCTGATCTTGAATGCTTCTGTGGATGGGGCATCCACAACTTCTGTTCCAGCACTTCACCATCCTCAGAGTGAAGAACTTCCTCATATCTAATCTAAATCTAACCTCTTTCAGTGGTAGCATTTGGTAAATATTCTGGTAGTTGCTGATGTGGGCCTGAGTCTTCGAATCTCTGAAACATGTGGAACCATGCACCTTGTATTTGAGACTGAAGATACTGAACTGACTCACAAACCACCATGAGTGCCAACCCACCATCCCTCTCCCTCCTGACCTTCCTTAAAGCCTGTCTTTACAGTCACTGAAAAAGGTAATTTCTCAAAGAGCAACTTGTGACTGCAAGAGACAAATCACAGCTTTCCAGGACCAGCAGTGAGCCTGCAATCATTAACATAGTTTATTTTGTTGTGTATGTACAGCTCGACTGCTGCAACCTCATGATGCGGTCTGACCTCAGAAAGAACCGCATGTCTCTGGCACCAATTGCCCCTTTGGGGGAGAGGGATAAGAAATGAGAATCATAGAATGATTTGGGTTGAAAGGGGCCTTAAAGATCACCCAGTTCAAAACCTCCCACTACACCAGGTTGCTCAGTGCCTCATCCAGCCTGGCCTTAAACCCTTCGAGGGAGGGAGCATCTCTACAGCCTCTCTGGACAAAAGAGCACTCGTAGGTTGAGACAAAAGCAAAAGACAAAGTTCAACAAAACAACAAAGGCAACAAGAGAACGAGGACATGCGCACTCTCCGTTATGTTGCCGTAGGCGGTGCCAACGCCCACCGGCCCGGACACACGCGGCGGCCGCCGCCCACTCCCGCTCAGGCGACTTCCTGCCCCCCTTCCGCGGCCCGCTCCGGGCTACGGGCAGGGCTTGGCTCAGGCGGGAGCGAGGTACCTGTATCCCTGCAGGAGTAAATCCTGTCCCCACCAGAACCAGGACACTTCACAGAATGGCTGAGGTTGGAAGGGACCTCTGGAGATCGTCTGGTCCAATGTACTGCTCAGGATACCCAAGGCTGTGTGCACATGGCTTCTAAAGATCTCCAAAGATTAAGATTCCACCATGCAACCCAGCACACCCTCCTACTTCTTTGCAGTGTTCTGATCATCTTGGTGTGCCCAAATCCATTTTCTGCCAAGCTGCTTACCAGCTGAAGGCCCCCAGCTTATGCTGGCACATGAGATTGTTCCTCCCTAGGTCCAAGACTTTGTACTTCTTGTTGTTGAAGGAGACATTCCTACTGGTTCATGTCTGAAGCTTGTTAAGGTTTCTCTGGTCATGGGACTGTGGTATCTGGGCAACATGACCCTGTGCCTTGTTGTACTTCCCCACGTTAAGGGAAGTTGGTGAACTCTTATCACTCCAGTCATCCAGTTAAAGCATTACTGTGGTTTGGAAAATATGAACAATGGCAGTCACCTGCCATCACCAAAGCCCAGAGTGCGTTGCAGGATTTGGCATGCATAGCTTCCATCTGGCCTCTGGTGTGTTGCTCTGACTCAGACACGGCTGTTACATGGCCAGGGGGAGGTGGGCTGCCAACCTGAGAAAACCAACAACCCTACAGCAATAACTGTTAATTGACCAAGAGCCACTGCTGCGGTGCCAATGAGAACAAAAGAACAAGCAGCTGGCTTTGCCATCTGTGCCTGTTTAAATGCAACTAAACCCAGCTCCTCTCCAGCTGTGAGGAAAGGTAACAAATCCAACAATAACATGGAGTTGCATGTTGGAAGGGTCTGTGGTTGCTAGTCACTCAGATCTGTTCAGCTGCTTGCACAGCATGTGCTAAACTTCCCAGCCCTGGATTTCTAGAAGAGAGTGGTGATGAGCTCTGGTAGTTGCAATCCACCATGAATAAAGACCAGGTGTTCAGAAGTCACTTGGTGACTAAAGTACTTGCAAGAGTACTTGTATCCGTGGTCTCTTTCCATCTGGCTGGGCATAACAAGGAGAACTCTTCAGTGCTTCACCTAAGACTGCTGGGACACATGAATGGAAAAGGCTACCTATGGAGTCAGTGCCCTTCAGTCCCAGGGATCACAACTCAGGGATGGTGAACCTCTAGCCAATCCCCACAAAACCTGTAAAACCTGTAGAAGCATATGGAATCTTTTTTTCAAGAAATTTCACATCACATGAGGTGAGACAGAGGGGAGGAATCCCCATTGTGTTGAGATCCTGCTACAGCTAGGAAACCTGAAAGTTAATATAGTATTGTGTCTTCCAGCCACGTAACTGTAGGATAAATACCCAAACTGATCCATTTAGTAAGGAGAAGAGAAGAAGTAGAAGTAATGAGTACTTCTGCTCTTCTTCTCCTTGCTCCTGAAATGCGGGAGTCTAGTCCAAGCTACCCAAGGTCTGCAGGTGACTCTGACCTGACAGGTGATACAGTCCTATGCAGCAAATCAAACAGGGACAACTTCTTTCACTCAGCCTTCTAGCTAGCACATAGCCTCATCAAAGATGGAAACAGGCAAGGGGGGTATCACAGACCGGTGACTTTTCCTAGAAAGCAAATGGACACATCCACACTTTTTTTGAGAGAGGAAGAGAAGGTGGTCCTATGACATGTCGTTCTCATTGATTCCTTCCTCACTGGTTAGACTGAATGTTAGGCTCTCAGCTGGTTAATGCTACCTGGGCTGCTTTGAGAGGTCTTGGCTTGTTCTTTCTCTCTCCCTAGAAGATCCATTTTGAGTTTTGTCAGCACAAACTAAACTTCCTGTGGCTACTGCCTGTCCAGGAGTAGGCAGCAGGATCCATCTCTCTTTGTAGTATCTGTGGAAAGTGGTATTTGTTCTCTCTTCTTGTGTGTCTACCTGAAACTATAATTAAGTGGTCATTTCCTCTTGGATATTTCTGTTTCCCTGATAGAAAAACCCCACCACATTCTTAACAGAGATGAAAAATTTTGAATCCATTATCTGGTGACTGTCCCAGAGAAGCAATTGCATCACTCTTTTGTCTGATTCACTCTGTGCCTCTGCCCATCTGCAAGTCCCTACAGTTTGGACATCAGAATCTTCCAGGAAAGAAATTTTCTTTGGAAGGAGACAAATCTAATATATACATCGTTTCTCTTTACTGAGGTTTTTACAGATGAAGTTCATATAACACATGCAGCACTTACATCCAGTCTGCCTTGTTCTGATTGCAGCTGATAGCATGCAGCACTACAATGTACTTTTGCCAAGGCAAATTGGAGCCTTGTCAAGGAAAGTACCAAGGCCTCCAAAGTCTAATCCCATAGAAGTGCCAGCCCCTCCTTGTAACATGTGGAAACCCTTGAGCTAGGGAACCCTTGGGATAGCCTGTCCTGGTCTCACACTGGCTGATGCTGTGCAAGCACTATCCACTTAACAGTGATCTGTGTTTAATAACTGTGAAGGAAATGCCTGGCAACAGCCAGCTAAAGCACAAATAGACTATAAAGCATCCTATGAGGGATTAAGAAAAGTTCTGTTTGCTGGGGAGTATCCAAAACCAGTGCAATTTTATCTGTTATGTTTCTACTGTGTCTCTGGAAGTCCAGAAATCAAAGCTGTCTGTAGGTTCAGTGTAGTCTGTGACAGAAAACAGATATGTTGTAGGGGAATGCAGAATCTCAAGAAGGCAAAAAGGAAGCACTAATTATAGAATCATATGATGGTTTGGGTTTGAAGGGACCTTAAAGATCATGTAATTCCAACCTCCCTGCCATGGGCCGGGACACCTCCCACTACTCCAGGTTGCTCAGTGCCTCATCCAGCCTGGCAGTATGGAAGAGAGGTATTTTTCTCAAGAGCAGAGGGCGCTGCCAGGAAAAGGAAAAGAGCACACACACTTCATTTATAGTATCCTTGAGATCTTACAAATGCTTCTTTTCTATTTAAAAAATTGAATAAATAAAAAAGAAGTAAAAAAACCACAACCTTGGAACCATGATCTCTAGGGAGCAAGAAATAAGAGGTTCAAAATTCTGTTCAAAAGGTTCATGCTGGCCAAAACAACTGCACAATCTTTACTTCAATCTACATTAGCAGGAGACGTTTTCATGAACAGTGACTTTGGTAGTCTTATTCATAAAGAGATGACTGTATGGAGGCATCAACCCTGAGAAAGAGGGGAAACAAAAAAATTTGAATTTGACTAATGCTTCTTGTCACAGTGTGCAGTGAGGTTGGTGCTGCTTGAGCTCTCAGCCCCTGATAACTCTGTTTCTACGAGGTTAATTAGGGTCAGCCTTCAGGCTGTCAGACTCCTCCTGGTTTCACAGCTACTCCTAGTCTTCCTCCTGTTTTCCCAGCTCATTTTGCAGCTGTCCAGCTCCTGTGATGGTCTCATTTCTACTCTCCATACACATGTCCCAATCTTTCATTTTCCTACCATATGTTTGAAAATTATCTTTGTATGCAAGCCTGAAACAGAAGCAGGACCCCTATTCCTTACTTCTGCATCCTTCTATCTAGCTTGGAGGATGACACAAGACCTCTGGAAGGCACCAGAAAGTAGACTGGTGCACATCTTGAAACAACAAGAGAGGAAAGGTAGCACGATGCAGGGGTAGGACACCTCACCTGGTCTGGCTGGTGTAAGTGATGCCAAAATCAACAGTAGTTGTCATCAAACTGATGTATGAGCATGACAAGACAGAACAGAATGCTCTGTCTAGCAGAAATGTCCTGGAAACAGGAGGATCAAAACTCCTACATAAAATTTCATTAAAGTACTTTTGTTGGAAGGATTTTCCCAGAGCCTTCTTTCCCTTGTCATCTCCAGAGCTGGTCAGTTGTTTCTGCACTCTCTTGGGCACAGATGTGTAGAAAAAAGACAGTTGTGGAGTGCATGCTCTGTCCTGAAGGCTTAGCCATTATTCTTTCTCATTTATTTGGTTTCCTATTTACAGTAAAGGTCACTCTACCTGAAAGCATTGGATGGCTTTTGGGGGCTTCTTTGCCACAAGGCAAAATAGTAGCTAAAGGTACAATGGATATGATAACTATTTCTCTGTATTTATTCATACACTCAATGCTTGTCAAAGTAGGAAAGCACTCTTCAAGAGGCAGAAGAAAAGCTGGTAACAGTAGTGTTCTTTATATAACTCAGATACAACTATCTGTCAACGAAGCAAGGTAATTATCCCAATAAGATTTCATGAAATGAGAAAATATCATGGATTTTATAAACCTTATTAACATGCAGAGTGAATGCAAAACAACAAAAGGAGTCTTAAAACAAAATGTTATGTTAAAATCAATATTGATTGCTGGGTATAAGTGTTATATGAGGCAGTAAAATTCCATAAAATTCTTCCCCCAAACAAGTCTATAGACAAACCAAAGGAGAGCAAATAGCTCTAAAGCAGTCTAATCACTTTGTAAATTGGGAAAGGAGCATCTCAATGCTGATTTGTTCCAACACCAGTGCGCTTTCTGAAAAAGCCCTCCCTCCTCCTTTCCTTCTCCTGCCCTCCTGCAACAAGCCCAAATAATAGCCCATTACTGAACGAACCATAATGGTGCCTTCAGGGATGGGATTAGAGTAAGTATCAATTTGGAAATTAGCAGCCTGGTTCAACGAGCAGCATACCAGCCCCGCAGGCACAAGGAGACATTTGAAATTTGCACATGTGCTGTCTCACCAAACGCTCTTTTCATTACTCTTCCTTTCTCCTCCCTGCAAACTCCTACAGCCTTTTCACAACGGTTCATTGGCAGCAGCCGTCACCACCGTGCTTATGCAGAGAGATTTGCCAGACCCTGCTTGCATGATTCTCCAGCTACTGGCACTCCCCTCATCATTCCCAGAATGATGTGTCCATGAGCCCCAAAGTGGTCCCCAGCACTTGGGTGGTGGTGCTGTTGAGCATCAGTGTGCAATGAGCTCCTGTCCTTGCAGCCCCAAGCCACCAGTCTGCAATGGTGAGCTGTAGTCTGGTCCATCCTTTGCAAACATCTCCAGGCCTTGCTTTGGTTATCTAAGACTGCATGTATCGACTGAATATTCAACTGAGATTTGAGCCATGAGGCCCTGTCCAAGCACTGAAACTTGTCTCTGCCATGCATCGTGCAGTGAATGGGGTTTTGACCTCTCTGGAAAGAAAGGAATTTGTACTTTCACCTGAAGTAGCATTCCCCTCTGGGGTTCCTGGCAGCCTAGGAAAGGCAAAATGGTTCTAGAAGCACAATAATGCACTCTCAGAGATCCTGACTCTTCTGCATTAAGTGTGAGTTACTGCAACAGGTTCTTGTTTGTCACAGGCAGCGCCTCATATCAACAATGAAATGACAGCCTTTTCTCACCTGTTCTGGGTTCACAGGGCTGATCTTATGTCCTGACAAGCTGTGGTTGCTGTGTACAGTCACAAGAAAGGGAGAAGCTTTATTCAGAGAAGTGATACCTTGCAAAGCTCAGCATGCCCAAGAGGTGAAAAAATGGCTGCCCAAAATCATGTCACTTCTTCCATCATGAGACTGCTCAGGAGGGTCCTTCCACTGTGACAGAAGTCATGCCTTGGAAGGAAGAAACTTGAGATCTGCTCTGCCAACTTTAGGTTTGGGCCTCATCCACCACAGTTCAGACAAAACACACTGCTTTTTCCACCTCTTTCACTACAATTAGTTCCTAAACATCACAGAAACATCTTGTGATGCCAAAGAGAATTTGCAGAACTTTCACAGATGGACTGACTGATAGTCATCACAGAACTCTCTGGATAACTAAGGCTGTGTGAATAGCTGTAGAAGAGGATTCTGAAGAGGGTAGCAGAGACCACGGTGGAGCAAGGCTGCAACTCAGGTGGAGATGACTGGTTTAGAAGACAAAGAACATGGGTGACTGGAATGGGGAGGAGGAGGTAACTGAGCAGCTACTGAGGTCACCTGGTCCACAGAAAGACAGGACTTGGAAGACTGAGAGCACCCTGACTGTACTGTGCTGTTATGAACAAAAAGCCACATCTATAAACAGAGACCCATAAGCTCCTTTGAGAGAATGAGAAAAGGAGGTAAATATTTATGGCTCAGTCAAATTTAACAAATAAGTATGGTGAATGAGAGAACTGCCAACAATTAATTTTATTGCATAAGTCCCTTGAAAGAAGATCATTAAATGTCCAACAAGTGGCCAGAGACGGGGACCAGCCAATATAGCTCATTTTCTCCTTCCTTGCCTTTTTTGTCTGTAGAAGAATCCCCATTAGAGAAGCACACAAAATTGCTCAAATTATGGGTAACTCTTGATGTTTCAGAAGTTTCAGGCTGATGTTGTGCTGTAAGCCAGAGTTGTCAGCACTTTGATGCCAGACAGGACAGCTGGAAAGGAAATGAAGTCAAACTCACTCATCTCTTGCAAAGCAATTTTAGCTTGCAAAATTCCCCTTCGTTTTGATGGGAGTTTGCCTGGGATGCAATCAGAGCAAGCTTTGGAGTTGATCTGACCCAAATTAAAAAACCTATGGTGAAAAGAACCTAAATATAAAATACACCTGTTATCAGAACAAAACCCATATTGCCAGCAGTCTTGCATGTGGTCACAGACACATGTATGCAAGCCAGGGCCAGTGACATGTTGCATTATAGGTAATTATAGCTGCAGGTAGACCTAAAAAATGGGATCTGGATGATAAACCCTGCCTGAAACAATGATAGGCACATGAAAGAAGTGATGGTTGGGATAATTTGAACAGACACATGGTTCTGGTGTGTCACCTCTTCTCACTTCGCTAGAGAGGCTGAGGTGAAGCATTTCATCATTTCTAAGAAGAAAAAAGAGTAATTAAGAATTTTGTTTACTTTGTTTTTCTTTTTATCAAATACTTCCAGTGTTTCATTAAATACTTTAGGACAGGAGTAAATGGAAAGCATCAGAACTTCCACAGGACAGAAATTTCAGTTTTTTCTGCTGCTTGATGTATCCTATATTGTTCCAGAAGATGTTTTACTGCAGGATAGGTGAGCCTTCAGGGGAGTTTTTTCAAATGAGTCCTTAACCACATTGTTCTTAGAGTGAAGCATGTGTGATCAGAGCATCTTCCTCAATCTCACTCTACTGTGTCAACCCATTGCTACAGTGCATTAGCCACTAGCACTCATTCCTCTTTCCCCCCATCACATCAAACACAATGATGCTGTTCATTCACTGCAGACCTTTGCACTAGGAGGCTATGCTTGATTTGGAGCTATTGTGGACCATTATAATTACATGATAGTGGTCTGATGGTGTAAATATGTTTTACAGTATCCCTCTCTGTGTTAATGTGCAGAATTAATGCAGCAGACAACAAATTCTCTTGGAAAGGTTCTTGCTATGTTTTGTGCTTTGCTTGTTCAAGTCATGACTTCTTTCTGACCACCAGTGGCACTCTGATATCTAACAAGGTTTTTTGTTTTAAAAAATCCTGTTCTGATTTTTAATTACATATTTTAAAAATTACAATATCTCTCTTTCCAGAAGGTTTTATCTCCTTGATCAAGAAAAACACAGATGTGTGGTGGAATACAATGTTTTACAGAATCACAGAATGTCCCGGGTTGGAAGGGACCTCAAGGATCATGTAGTTCCACCCCCCCTGCCTAGCAGGGCCACCAAACAAACACATTTACTAGATCAGGTTGCCCAGGGCCTCGTCCAACCTGGCCTTGAACACCTCCAAGGACGGGGCATCCACAACCTCCCTCAGCAGCCTGTTCCAGGACCTAACCACTTTCCTAGTAAAGAAAAAGTTTTAGTACCAATCCCTCAGGATAAGCTAATTAGAATCTAAAAGATTCTCTAATCCACATTGACCAGCTATGTGTGCTGTGAATTGTTCTTCACTGTGAGAAAGACTAAAAGTGGGAGGAAACTAGTGGGCAAAGACTGAACCCATCTGATGTTGGGTGTTGGGTGTTAACACATGAGATCCTGATTTTTTGAGCTCCTGCAGCTCTTCAGGGCTTCAATCATGATGGTCCTGATTTGTCATGGCTCTAATTACTGCCAACAACAAAAGAAATAACTAATTTCTATAGAATTTTATTCTTACTCTGGGCAACTGTCCATGGCCAGCTTGTGGCTGGAGATGACCACTGTGGAGCTAGCTGGTCTTCAGCCAGGAAAGCTCCCATCTCTCACCATGGATGCAAGCAAGGGTAGACATGAGGAGTAATGAGAAGGAGGAAAGGAACTCAGTGCTCTTTATCTGACTGTAACCCTTTGGATACTCCGAGCAAACCAGATCAAGGCTGTAAGCTTGACCAAGCAGGGGGTGTTTTGCACTGTGTTTTGGGAAGTCAAATAACAACTGAACCCTGATCCTGACCTCAGCACCTCACAGGAATGAATTAAGAATAATAATAAAAAAATGCTAGTGGCAACGTTAAATGATGAGTTTTGCTATTTAATGGGAAGTTTTCATTAGCAGCAGTTATTTTCATCTGTGAGTGGCAGCTAATTTGCTGCAACTGATGCCTTGCTAAATGAAAGCTGCAGCGTTACTGGGAATAGATGGGTGAGTTTTTTCTGTAACTCTGGGTCAAATGAAGAGTGATCTCATGCAGCATGTCACATGGCTGGCTTGAAATGTCAAGCCCTGCACTGGGAGAGAGGGGTGAGCAGGCCAGGTCATGTCTGGTTTTAAAAGGACCGTTTGTGCCACACTTCATTCAGTGCCTTGATTGCAAGAATCCACATAATCCTTCCCTTCATTCCCCAGCAGAGTGGTATTTTTGGGAAAACAGGGAGCATTAACATCCTCACATCTGATTATTAATTTTTTTGCTTTTTTTTTTCTTGTGACCCACAGTTTGCTTGTGTAGTTGAAGGGAGGGAGAGTAGTTCAGGCTATCATCAGCATCAGAAACAATAGAATCCTTAGTTCAGCTCTTTCTCATTGTCCCTCCAGTGCAGACCACAGGCACCTTGAGATTTTTCTTCACTGGTCCTGGTGTGCTGGGTACCTCCCAAGAGAAACATCCTCACAAGTGAGGGTAGCAGGCACACAATAGTGATTTGTCTGTGTTAGTTACAATCATGCTGCATCAGGACAACAATAAAGGAACTGAACCCTGTAAAGAAACCCCTACACAGAGCAGATGCTCTGGAGTGATCCAGATCCTTATGCTGCTCCTGTGCCTAATGGATTCATGACTGTAAGGAATTATTCATGTTAACTACCTCAAAGCACTGCCAGACCTGGTCTCTCTGTGCAAGGTAGAGAGGTGGCTATAGTGTGGAAGATCATGTCCCATAGAAGCCAGAGGTTATTTCCATCCATAGGGAAGTAAGGAGCTGGCATTTGAAGAACCAGTGCTTTATGCTGATTGCATCTCTCTTGACCTTATGCAGCACAGTACTCACAACAACATCTCCGTTAGCAATATTCATCCTCAGTGAATTGTCAATGGCACTTCTATGGAATGATTCATCCCACCAAAATTAGTTGAAATAGATCACCAGCTGGCTGAAATTGTAGATTTCTTAGTATTAACAGCCAGGTGAGCCAAAAGTTACCAACTCAGGTGGTGGCATTTGCAGTCTGCATGCGTAAGGTTGGAGAAAAAGAACTCTGCTCTCCTTAAGGCTAAAGAGGAGCTCAGATTGCTGCAAATGCAAACACTGGGAGCTGGCACACAGACAGGAACTCAATCATAACAACTTGCCTAATTTGGAGAGGAAGTCATCACTCCCTCAGTTTCAGGGCATGAAGACATCTCTTCTGCCATGTTGTCATGTCAGAGCTCAAGTAAGAGCTAGAATTTGCAGAAGAAATTGCAACAAGCCTGTCCTTGCCTCTTTGAACACCAGAGACAACATTAAATCTCAGACTTAATCTGAGGTTTTTAGCCCTCTTCCGATACTGCACTGGATACAATGTACTTCTGAGGGGCTCAATAATTTTTTATTTTCTTTTACCCCTCATCAAGCCAGGCATTGTATTATGATATGGTGATTCCATTTCTTACTCTTCCTATTTTCTTCCCAGTGTGTGTTTGCTAATCAGTTTCATGAGTCTCTTATTTGGGCCTGAAAAGAAACCAAACTAACTTAGTTTATTTGGTGGTCTGTAGCTCAAGTTAGACCCCCCCCATATACAAAGGCCGAAAGAAACACTGGTGCTGGTGTCTTGGAACTGGGAAGCCACAGCCTTTAGTCCCCCTTCCACACAAACATGGATGAGAAAACTTCATCCAGTAGCTTCTAATGTCTCATGATAAATGGCTGGATGATCCCAGGTGACTTGTCAGTTGACAGCTTGAGGGAAGGACAAAGATTAAAGCACAGGGTTTGCATCCAGTGTTGAAGAAGCTGCAAGAAACCTGTAATAGTTGAGCAGCTTCTGTGTGTGAACTACTCATATGGATCATCCCTAAGCTCTGTGCAGAACTCCTTTTCCACTGCTGAAGCAGAAATTCAGATTTCTAAAGGTCCGAAAGATGCAATGATGCCAGCAGGGATTTGCAAAAATGCCTATTTTGGATAATTTCTACAAGTATGTCCCTTCAGACTCATAGATGCTCTAGAAGGCTGCTCCAGTCTCAAGGTAAAAAAGCAGTTTTGAAATCCTCTGAGCAGGGAGCAATCTCAGTTCTTCCAACGTGCTGCTGAGGCTAACCCTCTGGAGCAGTTCCTCTCCTCTATGCCACTCTAACCTGCAAGCAAATATTATTTTTGAATGTATGCATTTTGAGGTCAAGGAACTTAAATGCCTGTGATGTAACCAGCCTTACTGCATGACTGAAAGTGTGTGCTTCCCTCCTTGTCTTGTGAAAGCATGGAGCTAATGGGAGTTGTGTGGGTCCAAAACTCGATGGAATTGTGATGAAGAATGGGAACCTGGAGCAGCCCCCTATTGTTTATGGGACTTTCTTCCTGAAGTTAAATATCCCAAGAACAGCACTCAGGCTTAGTGCCAAAGTTTTCTGGCTCCTGAAGGGAGTTGTGAATGGACTAGTATGTTTACCCTGTGGATCTCCCAAGGCACCAAGCAGCACAGAATTTACTCATTTGGCAGTTTGGATGCAATTTTAAAATCACATGCTCAAAAAAATTACAGGGAAAATTGCACCTTGAAGAGTAAGGCAGCTCCCTCCTCAACTCTGCAGGTGGAATGTACCAAAATGCATAGCTACTTCCTTACCCTCCTCCTCTTGTCGTCAAAAATCATAGAATTATAGAGTGGTTTGGATTGGAAAGAACCTTGAAGTTCCAACCCCCCTGCCTCTAGACCAAGTTGCTCAATGCTCAATGGCCTTAAACACCTCCAGGGAGGGGGCATCCACAACCTCTCTGGGTAACCTGTTCCAGTGTCTCACCACCCTCACAGTAAAGAGCTTCTTTCTTATCTCCAGCCTGGATCTACCCTCTTCCAGTTTGCATCCATTGCTCCTAGATGAGGAGGAGGGGAAAGAAGGGAATGACTATTAGAGGAATTTAATGGATGTTTAGAGCCTGTTGAAATTATCCCTTCTCTTTTTATTCTGTGTTGCAAGGATGGGTCTGGCCAAACCCTCATGATTCATGCTACAGAGACATCAGATTGTGTAACATTGCTATGCTTTGCTGCGGGAAAGACAGGTTATCTTTCCTGCCTATGACAAAAGACTACTAGCAGCAATTTGCAGACAATACCCTAGTTAAGCACAATAGGCCAAGCATGTGTCATTAGCTACCAGGCAAGTTCAAAGGCATTTGTACTCCCACCCAGGCATTCCAGTCACACAGCTCAGTATAATAAAAGCACTGTTCCTGCTTCCTGAGAGCTCTTCTGCACCTAACCACCAATATAACAAACCTTTTGTGCATCTTTTGTATAACAAGAAATGGGCTTCCAATTTTTGCTCAAAGGTTCAAGCACTGTGGAATGGTGATAAATTTGGGCATCCAGCAATCCCCAGATGTTGTTGAGAAGTGAAATATATTCAGGGGAATGAGTATTTTCTATTTTTCCTTTGAACTATCCAACCAGGGAGTGGAAATAGTACTTCATGGTGTTGTAACCTGTTATAACTGCCAAACCTTGTAACTGTCAAAGTAATGCTGGAGGACAGATGCACCCCTGCTTACAGCAGTTACTTGCTGGTTCACCAGGCTGAGTGGCTGGGTCTATCTGCCATCTCAAGGAAGGGTTCATGCACATCAGTCACCCTTATTCATATAAATTATTGTACACATCATGCTTCAGTTTCTACCAGTCCAAGGCACTGATACTCACTAAGTACCTCTTTGTCTTAATTTCCAGTCTGCAAAGACTACCCTTAGACATCTAGAATGAGTTCCTAGGATTTTCAGAAACTATTTTGTGAGCATTTATAGATTATGGAGGAGATTTTGGTACTTGCCTTGGGACTACATCTAGAGTCATAGTAAGAGCACAGACAGGAAAGTGAGCAGCTGAAAGAGGTCACAGTTTGACTGCAGGTGAGGTTCATGGGTCCTTTGCTAACCAATAACATAACATAGTTTCTAGTGAAACTTATTATGAGAGAAAAGTGTTAGATCAGGACCCTGCTTCTGAGGTTCCCCATGGTTTTCAAGGTGATGCTGAACTCTGTGCCCTGATGGATCTTTCCTGATCTGAAGTTTGACCAAGGACAACCTGCCCCTCATGCTTCAATGATGAGCTAGACTCAAGAGGACATTTGCTGCCAGCTCCTATGGCTGATAAAGCATAGTTTATGAGATGCACTGAATGGAAAGGAGGCAGCCTTTCCCTTAAGGTGTGTGTGGCAGATTTGCCACAGCTAGAGGTTAATCATCCAACACTTTACAAAACATGGCTAGTCCTTGCATCGCATTTGGACACCTTCCTGCAAAGAGAGCCAAGACTGAGAAATCAGCAGGGCTGGTCACCCTTCCTTTCATTGTTTACATTATTTACTTTACTATTTTCTCTTCTCCTGACAGCTGATTTATCAGAGCAAGTGGAGCAGCTAGAAAAAGAGTTGTGGCTGCAGTAGGAATATTACCGCAATTAGAAATAGCCATAAACAGTTCCTTACATATGAAACCACTCATTGAGTTTGACAAGAACCCTTTTATTTTTCCCTCAGCCACCAAATACAATGCAGCCTCTTTCCTTTTCATAAATGCCAGCACTTTTTTTCATTCCCACCAAGGGTCCTGCATGCTCAGATCAATACACTTGCAGACTGAAAGAGACCTTTTTCCTTACTCTGAATGTCTTGTGGATAGAATTAATGCTGATGGAGTATGTCACAGTCCAACTGTAATTTAGAGACACATCATGAAACCATGCTGTCCCGGCACTGTTCCAGCTGTCAGATGTAATAGAAAAGTGAAACAGCTTCATCTACCCCAACAACACACTGCTCTCTGGCAGCCACTGATTTAAGCTTCCTACACATTATGGTGTGTCATTTGAAGATGATTGATGAGGTACCAGTGGATGTTGCTTGCCTGTTCCTGGCAGTGGTATGCAAGTAACAGGTATGTCAGAAGAACAGCTGGAAGATTAGTGTAGGGCTCATCTCAGTGTTTGCCTGAACTAGTGAAAAAAATAGAGAATATGCTACCAGAGGAAGATATTTAAAATAACTCTATGGTAGATTGAGTAGAGAGGAAACCTGTTGAGGTTTCTGCAGCCTCCACCGATGTGGGGACCTCTATCTCTTTACAGAACCACCTACCATTAATATAGAATCATAGAATCATAGAATAGTTTGGGTTGGAAGGGACCTTAAAGATCATCAAGTTCCAACCCCCCTTCCATAGGCAGGGACACCTCCTACTAGAACAGGCTGCCCAGTGCCCTGAGGCAACCGAGGGTTAGAATCTCATAGTATCTCATGGAGATCTCATAATAGTTAATGACTAATGGGGATCTTCTAGACTAACCAGTAGAACTGACTTTTCCAATCCAGTGCTACCTAATTACTGTAGTGATTAAGGTCCTTGGATCATTCTGGTTAATGTGGCTGTCAAAACCACGCAACATGAGAAGGGATGGTGTTTTAGGCATCTAGGTGCCCTTTCAAAAGAGAGAGATTGCTGTGATTTGGAGAGGAGTTGAGGAGAGTCTTATGCCAAACTGCATTGTAATTGTAACGAGCAAGAGTAAGTGTTTGTGTGCTCTAAACAAGGAGCAGAGCAAACATCAGCTCAGAACCACTCAGGTGGACACAGGAAGGAAGCTTTGCATTTGTCTGGGAACCTCTGCACCCCTGTGCTACTTAATTGGTGACAGTTTGGGGAAGAGCCATAGGAACTGAATGTTTGGGCATGAGGATAACAGCATCAGGGGGAGGACACATGTCTAAAGATGGGAGTCATAAGCTGCCTGGTGTTACAGAGAAAAGGTTAAGGGGTAATTTATCATTGTCTGTAAGTACCTGCCTGGGTACAGTAATTTGAAATGAGCGAGCTCTTCAGTTTGTATAACAAAAAGATAACAAGATTTGGTTGGCTGCGAGCTGGAGTGAGGTGGTGTGTTTTCTGAGACACAGGCATTACAAAAGGAGTGGGTGGAGGAAGGGCAACTGCTGGCAAAAGAAGCTCCAGCTCTCCACCTCCAGTATTTACTACCCCTTTTTTCTTTCCTTAACTAAGGGATCCTGCACCTGGTCTCAAATGGTAAGGCTAATCTGAGCAGAATAGAATGGAGAATTTGTCCTCCTCCCCATGAAAACAACAACATTGGTTTTTGTTGCAAACTGGAGCAAAAACATTGACACTTCAAAGTTTTCTACAACCTGATAGTTCCAAAAGATTCAGATATGGTAGTCTGCTTGGCTTTGGGAATTTTAACCCAAAGGATGCTTAGATAAATTCCCGAATCAGCATGTTGTAACCCTAGTTCAATGCCGCACTCTCCAGTATACTGCTAGAAATAATGTGTTTTGTTGATCAGGACTTTCTCATTTTGACACATTTCTTGTAATGTCATTTACCCCTTTGCCATCTTTGTACTATCACTCGTGTTCCTTGGCTGAGCTTCACCTCCTGTATCACACTTGTCCATTGAGTCTTAAAATGCATCGTGCAGCATATGCAGTGATGAAGTGTTTTTTGCGTTGTTTAAGACAAAATTACTAAATTTCAACTCAGAAGGTAGCTTAAAGTTTGTAGATCCCACTNAATAGAATGAAGAATTTGTCCTCCTCCCCATGAAAACAACAACATTGGTTTTTGTTGCAAACTGGAGCAAAAACATTGACACTTCAAAGTTTTCTACAACCTGATAGTTCCAAGAGATTATGATATGATAGTCTGCTTGGCTTTGGGAATTTTAACCCAAAGGATGCTTAGATAAATTCCTGAATCAGCATGTTGTAACCCTAGTTCAATTCTACAGTGTTAGTGAAATGGGAGAGGAAGCAAGCTTGCTAACTATACATGCCTGGTGGTAGCAGTGCTTCATCTGTCCTGTAGGAATGGACAACCTGGGGACATTGGCCCATTCTCAACATGCTTCTTCGTAAGGATGAAGGTGTTTTATGTGCCCAGGACATAATATCTGGTTTAACTGTGTTATTCTCACACTCAAATCATAGAATCATCTAGGTGTAAAGNAGTTCCAACACCCCTGCAATAGGCTAATGTAATGTCCACAGGAAATAAAAATGTCACTTGAGACCAAAATCGTAATGAAGCCATCACTTCATATTAAAAATGTAATTAAAGCTGTGCACAAAAGGAAACAATTTTTATATCACATAAATTAAAAAAAATCCTATATGAAATTTAAAGAATGTGAAAAAGCCTTCCTGGGAAACGTATTCAACTGAAAGGTCTATGACCAGTTTCATGAATGATCCATTCAACACAGGCCATGGTGACTTTTCCACTGTGTGAAGCTGTTAAAAAGAATTCAGTTTTGTTTGCTACATGGAATAAAAAACAAGCAGCTCAATTTAGCTCCAAACTCTGGGTGTNAAAGGACCTTTAAGATCATTAAGTGCAATGAGTACCTTTTCTAGAATAAATAATAAAAATTATCCTCTGCCAGGCAGGAAGAAGAAGTAAGGTTGCTTCTTGTGGGGGAGTTAGGTGACTGTGTTGTTGCTTGCCTTATTCTTTGTTCTAAAGAGAAGAATTGTCACATTAGTACCACACCGCTGACTAATGCAATGCATTATTGACCAGAGAGGTTGTGGCTGCCCCCTCCCTGAAGGTGTTTAAGGCCAGGCTGGATGAGGCTCTGAGCAACCTGGAGTAGTGGGAGGTGTCCCGGCTCATGGCAGGGGGGTTGGAATTAGATGATTTTTAAGGTCCCTTCCTACCCAAACTATTCTATGATTCTATGATTATGGGAAAACATCTTCCACTTTGTCTTTTGTATTTTGACTTAAAATGGGCTACAAAAGGACACATTTCTTCTTTATTGAAGTCAGATGTAACAAATGCATCTGACTTCAATAAAAATCCATCTTTATGGATTGCTTATCTCAGCCCATACCCAGGGCTTAACCACTTTCATGTCCTCTACCTACACAAGGCATCTCAGATGGACGCACCATAGTTTCTCTTGGCATTCTGTGATGCTTATGACAGTTTTCCAACATTGGTTGTCCCTGAGACACGTGATATAGCTATATCTAAAATAATAAAAAATAATTCTGCCTCTTCAGTTGGCTAATACTCTGCTTCTCAGCCCTAGCTCCAAAGAAATGTCAAGACAGATCCTGTTAGAGCCAAAGGATGACCTCTCTGTCCCCAGCCTGGGAGGGTATTGGCTTGCTTCCTGAAATCCACATTATTCAGGGACCTCCACAAGTGAGTCTGAACAGTTATGTGTCTTTCAGCAGAGCAGAACACAGGGAGAAAGCTCAGCTGGGAAAAGGATTTATGTCCAGACAATGAGGATATTTCATGGTGTGACATTTTATTGTGCACTGATGTGTTGTCATGAGTCCCATGAGTCACCACGAAGGCTGATCTCCAGCTTCTCAATTCTTAGCTCCTCTTTTGTCTGCTAGGTTTGCTTCTATCAGGGATTTAGCAATAATGAAATTAAGGTCTTTTTCTTCTGAATGAATTATGGCTCTGGTTCATGCCAGAGCATGAGCTCTGCAGGAGAAAGCAGCAACAGAAGTATCTGATGGGGATTGAGATGGATCAAAGAATTAGAGACAACCTTTTTCTTGGTAACACACCTTATAGGTGTTCTTTTGGAGTTAAATTCATTCAAGAGAAACTGATCATCTGCAGTCTATGGCTCAGGAGAGATCTGTGCTAAAGGCTGTGTTATTTATGTTATAAATACAAGGCCCATGTTAAGCTTGTCCACAGAAAGAAGGCATATCTCAAGCTCAGGAAAGGCCATTTGTGGATGACTGGTGATGAAGCAGTTTGACTTGCTGTGATCTCAGAGAAGTAAGATAGCAGAATCACTTACAGATGTGGTATACAGCTGGGAAAAAACCCTGAGAATGATCATGATGGGAACAGCAGTGCAACAATAGAATGAATGAAGTTTCTAAAGCTGAGGTTGTGAATGTCTTCACTGTACAGACTGCTAGTATCTTCTATCCAAGTTCTGGATTTCAGGCAGTCTTCTACCATGAATCATTATTATCAGTACTAGGAGCTACCTCCTCAGGTCAAATGAGCCACTTCTCTACATGGTGTGAAACTGAATTAAGTGGGTATTGTGGTAGTAATGTTTCTGATATTGTTTACGGAACTTATATATTTGACTGTCTCAGAGAAAATTTTAAAGTATCAATCATCTGCTGTCAACTCTTTGTTGTCTGGGGTAGTGTCTTCCTTCATATATTTTCTGAATGTACTGCTCACATACTTTGAATTATGGGTGATAGAGGCATTTGTTCATGTGCATGAATACCTGAGGATAGCTAATGAAGACAAGGGTACCAGTCTCTTCTTGGTCATAGAGAATGTCAAGCCAAGAGGCAGTGGATACATATTTTAAAATTCTGACATGAAATCTGAGGACAGAAAAGATCTTTTCTATTGTAAAAATGGTAAAAAAAAATGTAACAGGTTGACCAGAGATGTTATGGAGTATCTGTCTATGGAGATACTCTCAATTCAACTGGCCACACTCCTGGGCAAGTAGCAACAAGTGACTCTTGAAAAGGAGTGGTAGACAAGATGAGCTCAAGAGGTCCTTTCCATCCTGAGGAATTGTATGATTCTGTGATTTGTGAGAAAGCAAGAGCAGTCAGACCAAGGTTTGCTCAATATATGCAAATATTTCCTTCTTATAAACAAACTAGATAGCCCTCAAGTTGGTAACAACCTGTGATTTCTACACAAATAAAACTTGGAATGTTTCTACACAAATAAAACATGGAATAACTTACGTTACTGTAAAAAATTCACGGTGCAAGAGGGGCTATCTATGTCTTGCTGAGTCCTCCTGCAGAACTGTGGGTAACTCACTAATAAGTGACTGTTGTGGAAAGACTGACAGGTTGCTAATTCCACAACCTTCAAAATGCTTCCACATGGCCTATGGTAAGGACAAGCAGAAAAGTCCAAAGAAATTTAAATGTGCTCTAGTAAGAGGCAATCAGAGACAGGAAAATCTGTCTGGTGTCATGTTTGCTCATGACCTGTGAAAAAGAGCATAGCTTTTGTGGTGGAAAAGAACAGAGTTCTCAGAGAGGATGGCCCTTCTCCAGGATGAGATTGGAAATAAACTGGCAGATTCTGGGCCACCCCGCAGAAGGCAAAAGGATTGCAGACCTTCTGTGTTGGAACAAATCCTGAAACTTCCTTCTTTACCATAACTCTAGAATTCAGTTATGGTACCATCATTCCTGTTTGGATGAAATCAGTGCATCTTCATTACCAAGCAAATCCACGCAGACTCTGTCTTCCTGAACATTTTATCTGTAAAGGAGGTCTCTGGGCCCAGATGTAGGCAGATTATTCATCCATAGAAGTAGCCATATGGAAGGAGTTTAGAGACAGAGCAAGCAGGCAATTGTTTTGTAGACAAGCCTGTGCCAAAGCTGTGGATGTTGGCATTGTTTTTGTTGTAACTCACAATAGCCTCACAATCATGATCCAGGCAGGAACCATGACTTCAGACAGTATAAAAGTAAATGCTGTAATTTTACATACAGATGTTTTATAACAGATGTACACCGACCTGTGTCTTGAAAAACAAAGGAAGCAATCAAATTAACAATTCAGTTTTAAACACAACTTCTATTTGTAACAGACCCTGAGGGGTAGTACACAATTATGCAGAGAAATGCTGCTTACAACCAGCAGAAAATGACCACAGATGAATGAAGAGTAAGACCAATACAGCGTTACACTAACACACAGAGGACAGTCTTCTGTAATGGTCCTCGGGAAACAGTCTGTGACCTAAAATTGTAACCCAGGGCTAGCAGCTGTACTTTTCTTGGCCAGGGCTCCCTGTGTGATCAGATGATACTGTCCTGTAGGTTTGCAGAGCACCCAGACCTTTGGGATTTCTGGCTGCCTTTGCTGAGATGCAGCAGTGATGAGCAACTTTTCCAACATGGTGTCTCATGGGGTTTCCTTCATTGTTTTGGAAATGTCTTTGTGTGGCTAACTTTGTGGTGAAATGTTTGATTTTATGCAGTTGCAGCTTACTAAGATGGATTAAGAGTTTCTGAAAAAAAATGGCATGTATTCAGTTCATGCCATTGCAGCTCTATGCCTGGTATTTTACTTGCATCTCCCCATTTCTAATAACTCACCAAGTGTACAGCTCTGCTGTTACTATGATCCAGGGGAAGAAACATCATCTTTTTATTGCAGAAGAAGAAGGGAACTTAAAGTTTGTCTATTCCTTTCCTTTTTGGTTTTCATAGAATCATAAAATAGTTTGGGCTGGAAGGGACCTTAAAGATCAACGAGTTCCAACCCCCCTGCCATAGGCAGGGACACCTCCCACTAGACCAGGCTGCCCAGTGCCTTGTCCAGCCTAGTCTTGAACACCTCCAGAAAGGGGGCATCCACAACCTCCCTGGGCAACCTGTTCCAGTGTTTCACCACCCTCACTGTAAAGAATTTCTTTCTTATGTCAAGTCTAAACCTACTCCCCTCCAATTTCCATGCGTTGTTTCTAGTCCTCCCATCCGATATTATGTTAAAAATTCCTTCCCCTGCCTTTCTGTAGGACCCCAGCCAGCTCTGTGCTTTGCAGGTGCCTTTCCATTCACAAGAAGGCCTTGAATATGCTCCCTTGTCATCCTGGGAAGGAAAGCTACATTCTTCATCTGTGGTCTCTGGTGACAGCATCTGTCTTGAACCTTCCGGGAGTTGGGGAAAGAGGGAAAGAGAAATCCATGGATACAACTCTCAAGGGCAAAAAATGGGGGAGTCCCAAAGTCAGTCTCAAAATAGCACCTGACTGGAGTGAGGTGATCAGTGATGATGGAGGAGTAGCCATTTCCTTCCCTACATTAAAGTCATGATAGCCATTCAGGGATGAAACCCCATCTTCCTGCATTTAAGTTAAGAGAGCCCCATGGCACTTGTTCTAAGGGCAGAGGCAAGTTGTCAGTTGTGCTCTGCAGTTATGCAGAGAAGCAAGTCTGGCACCTTCCCTGTGGTGGCATAATGGGGAAAAAGTTGAGAAAACATAGAAGGTGTGGGCTTGTAATGGATTACAGCCATTCCAGAATGACAGTAAAAAGACCAATAACTTGTAAGGCTTATCACTGGAGGCTGGCAAATCACAGAATCACAGAATCACAGAATGACCCGGGACCCCAAGGATCATGTAACTCCAACCCCCCTGTCTAGCAGGGCCACCAAACAAACACATCTACTAGATGAGGTTGCCCAGGGCCTCGTCCAGCCTGGTCTTGAACACCTCCAAGGACGGGGCATCCACAACCTCCCTTGGCAGCCTGTTCCAGGACCTAACCACTCTCCTAGTAAAGAACTTCCCCCTAACATCCAACCTAAATCTTCCCTCCTTCAACTTGTATCCATTTCCCCTAGTCCTGCTATTGTCAGCCCTTTCAAAGAGTTTACTCCCTTCCTGGGTGTAGGTTCCCTTCAGGTATTGAAAGGCTGCAATGAGGTCACCCCACAGCCTTCTCTTCTCCAGGCTGAACAAGCCCAACTCCCTCAGCCTGTCCTCATAGGGGAGGAGCTCCAGCCCCCTGATCATCTTCGTGGCCCAAAGTACACCACTAGCCTGCTATACCCTTCCTGAGGTTTATTCAGGTGTCAGCTGCTGGCCACAACCACCATACATGACTGTATCTGCAGTTGGGGTACACAAGCCTTTGATCTGCACTGGTATGACTGTTCTTGCATGAATTCATCCTGTCAGCTCTCCCCTCCTGTGCCTTCTCAAGCTGTCCCAAAAAAAGGAAAGTGCTCAGGGGGCACTGGGAAAAAAAAAAGAGTTAGATGGCCTATGAGGCTATATACAATCCTCAGGCCATAGGCAAACTGCCTTAGAGTATTCAGAAGATATATGCATCAAATGCAGCTTGACTGATCGTATGTTACAGATAGGCCATGCTTTCACCCCTCAAGCACAGCCCTGATTTCTCATTGCTGAGTCTCCTTTCTGGAGCAGCTGTAATTTATGAACAAGATGATAAAGAAGCAAAAAAGAATCCTGTCAAGGTTCTCTATGCGTGTTGTAAATTGTCCATATATCAAAGATACTGCGTACATTCAGCATTTAATGTTATCAGTAAAAATATAATGTGAGGGGGAAAAAAAGAAGTTGCTCGCAAGGAAGAATGAATAATCTGTGTGAAATATTGAGCCTGTAAAACCAGCATTTCTCCTTTTGACTGGAGTGCTGGTATTTCTTACTATTTCATTTACATAAATCAATGATGGGAAAAAAAAATGGTAATAAGAGAAATGAAATTCCATAGCTGCAGGGAACTCGGGGAATTTGAGGAGGGAGTTTGGGGATTATAGACATGCTCCAAAGAGAGCAGCACCAGGGAGACTTATTTTTCTAAACTTTTCTTATTTTCCTTGCTCAGAGAAGTTAGCCCCTGTTTCTACATCCCAGGTGTGAGGTCATGCCCAGAAAAACTAATACCATTGGCATTTTTATCTTTAGGCTTACTGATTCATAGGTTTGATGCAAAAAAACCCCCAAACCTTTAAAAATGGTGACTTCAAACAGTTCTTCCTAGTAAATAAATTTTTAAAAAGACAATTAAAATACTCTGTATGGTACTTGAGGGGGTATTGAAGCATTGTGCTGGAAAGCATCCATGAAAACCCACGTTGTCTTCTATGACCTCAGGTGAAAAGAAGATAAGACTGAATGGGCAGCAAACAGAGCAAGAAACCTGTACTCAAAGTCAGACTCCTTCACCCTAAACATGCCCTAATGCTTAAATCTTTCTGATCCACTGATGGAACCATACAGGATTCAGACTTGCCTTCTGGCTTGTCTTAACATCAAGAAAGCTGAGACAGGACAGGGAAGGAAGGCTGTAGAGCAGCTGGAGATGTGAGGACCTTGCTGATTGATTCTGCCTTGTTCCTGACTGGCAACTCCACAGAAAAGGAGATTTTGCTAAGGAATGTAGAATTTAATAAAGCCTGACTTCAGTGACCATGCTGGAGCACTTGTACAGAAAAAGGATGGAACTGCATTCTTCTAAGCACCATACAAAAAGCCTCTGTGTTTTTTTATTGGTTTTTTTTTCCCTGCTTTCCTTTGTTTTCTCCTCCTTTGCCCTGAAGAAGCTGTTGATTATAATTTCACTGCAGTTTGAGATGCAAGCTTAATGGAGCGGGCCTTTCTATTTTTGTACTCTGTGCATTGTTATATGAAATAACATAGATTACATTTTGCTGTTGTTGATGCATTGAATATACTTAATATTTAAATCCATTGGTGTTCATGGCAGGTTGATATTCTGTGCTGAGATCAAAGATACTTGAGGCTTGCTTGTTTTTATTATTTATTTTGTGTAGGGATTGAATTCTGTCTTTTGGTGCGAGGGGTTTGTTTTACTTTTCTAACCTAAAGTTAAAGAATAAACTCGAATGAAGGGCCAGCTCTGTCCTCATACAAGCATCATCTTGAAGCTCACTTGGTCCTACTGAGAAGAATTGCTACCTCCTGTATGGTTTATGTTAAAGATCTGAAGGTCTATATTTAATTTGTTGCCTTGTGTCTTATTGCTCCTTCTGGTGGGATATTTCTGGTCTTAGTTTTCACCATTGCATGTATGGGGTTCTCCATTCTGTGAGACAACTTACAGTGGATAACCACAAGTGTCACACAGGCCAACAACTGTTTGTGATGCTCTGTGAATTTCCATTGTTAGAACCCAGTTATATAAGAAACTGCCTCATCCAGGAAGCCTATTGGTTAACTAAGAAGGGTATCTGGAATATATTTAGGTACTCAGATACTCATCTTTTTCTGGGTAATTGTTGTCCAGTTTAGATGTTTTAGTTAAAAGAGAGGCTAGGTTGGGTAAGGACTGACTGACATCCCAAAGGGATTGATGAAAGAGTTAATGTTCCCTAAAATTCTCATTCCATTAGTGTGTATTCATTTAGGGTTGGAACTTCCAGCTTTCATCTTTTAAGTTGCCCTATCTGAACCTTCAGGAGATCCAACTGATACAAAGTTGAATTTTTCNGGTTGGAACTTCCAGCTTTCATCTCTTAAGTTGCCCTATCTGAACCTTGATACCAAGTTGAATTTCTGATTTAGAAATTGGACACTGTGAAGTGAAAATATTTTAAGTTTGAGAAGCAGCCAGACAATATATAGTTAGGGTCAGTAGTCTCAGGGTGTCCACTAGAAGGAGAAAGAGAAAGAAGAAAAAATGAGATGTAAGAAAGACAGATCATGTTTACAAGTTGACAATCAATGGAAAATCAATAGAAAAATTAGAGAAGGTTTAGTTGTTCATGGGGATTTCAAGTCCTTTGTGATAGGGCTACTCTCGATAACTTAAACTCTTTGAAAGGGCTGACAATAGCAGGACTAGGGGAAATGGATCCAAGTTGAAGGAGGGAAGATTTAGGTTGGATGTTAGGGGGAAGTTCTTTACTAGGAGAGTGGTTAGGTCCTGGAACAGGCTGCCGAGGGAGGTTGTGGATGCCCCGTCCTTGGAGGTGTTCAAGGCCAGGTTGGACGGGGCCCTGGGCAACCTGATCTAGTAAATGTGTTTGTTTGGTGGCCCTGCTAGGCAGGGGGGTTGGAACTACATGATCCTTGAGGTCACTTCCAACCCAGGTCATTCTGTGATTCTGTGACTGTACCAACCTCAAGTGTAGGAACTTGTACTTGGCTTTGTTGATCATCCTGTCCCTCATGCATGTCAACTGCACCACTCACCCTGTTATCATCTGCAGACTTGCTAAGGGTGCACTCAAACACAAGATCAAGCACAGATTATGCAAGGATGCAGAGATTTGATGGCATGTGGTGGCAGCATGACAAAGGCAGGGAGAAGCTGGAAACCAACGAGCTTCCTGCTTGTTAAAAAAAAAAAAAAGCAGAGAAGACCTAAGAAAAACTCAAGCTTCTGAGTAGTCCTTGAAGACTGCAGCTAAAATAGCTTCATGAAATGTGCTCACTCAAGGCTCTACACTGAAGAGGGTTGAAAGCATCTAGACCAGCCTTGACAGCTTTATCTTACCTATTCATCATACCTTACTATGAGGGGTATGCTGTGGCCTCCCTCATAAGCCAGGAGTGATGTTTCACTACTAAGTAGTTAGAAAGTTTTCCTTACCATCCCTAATTGCTTTTTTTTAAAAAAAATTCAAATTGNAAATAGAAGATTAGTGTGGGAAATGTATGAGGGGTTACATAGATGCCACTGAGTTTTTACCACTACTTAAAAAATTTTCCTTACCATCACTAATTGCTTTTTTTTAAAAAAAATTCAAATTGAACTGCCTTCCTTCTTGTCCTTCTTTCAGTGGACATGACAACAGTTGATCTCCTTCCCCTTTATAACAACCTTTTATATGTTGGAAGAGGGTTGCCATGCCAACATTTTTTTTCTGTTGCCAAGCAAAATACACAGTGGTAGCTCCACTCCCAATTAAGCACCAGGCACAAGATCTCAAGGGGAGCTGTCTCCTCTTATCAGAAATACTGCAGTAAATTCAGAGAGCCTGACTGTACAATGTCTCTGACCTGATCCCATCTCTTTGTGGGTCTGCTTAAATTTAAACCAAGTCAGATGCACCTGGTTTCTGTAGGTGAGCTCTTTCTTTGTGCATTTGCCAGCATGTCCATGAAAAGGACCAAGTTACTGTGGTTTTTTCACATGTGAGATTCAAGCAAAATAGAAAGATCTTTTCCAAGGAGTTAGAGGAGGGACTCTGTCCCTGAAATCGTACACCAATCCTCTGTCATTGTTTGTGGGAGACATATATTTTCATGAGAGGACCTGTGCTTGAATCACACGAATCAGGAAGGGATTAGTGGCAACAGGAATTGGTGTAGTGTCAGTCCTTGCATCCAGGTATGGGTAAGCCTTTATTTGCTGCTGGTGACAGAAGTAATGAATCTTCCTTTTAAACAGAGCAAAACAGAAGATGGAGCATGGTCTGAGGTGAGAAAGAACCTGTTTGCCCCATGCAGCTTTCTGAAAGACATTCATCCAGGGGAGAATACAACATTTGCAATGTTGTCTAAGTTGGTAAGGCCAGTGTTGATGTGTGCCAGTCATGCAAGCTTCAGGCTGATGGCAATGGTGATGCATAGAATTGCCCAGGTGATGTCAGCAATAGGGATGTGTAGGTGGGGAGTGTCCTTGTATCAGTGCTGTTCAGCACAGATGGGAACTCCTGGATGCCACCCTCCATGATTGCAGTCTGTCTCATTGTGTCATTTTTTTCTCAACCTGCTGCATATCTGGACAACTTCAATCACCTTCTGCAAATCACTCTCTGAGAACAGATCAGCAGCCTGATGTAGTGGGAGGTGTCCCTGCCTATGGCAGGGGGGTTGGAACTCGATGATCTTTAAGGTCTCTTCCAACCCAAATTATTCTATGATTCTATGAACAGATCATCAAAACCACAAGCTGACCAAAGGCCAAGAGAGCACAAGAACATGTAGAATTAATACTTGTGCATTCACTGGACCAAATTATAAGAAAGCTGCATCTAAATGCACCTGTGAAGAGGATCAGGAGCACAGTGCTGCTCCAAAACCATTTTTTTGCCTTCTTCAGCATCAAAAAAGGCAGTCAGGGTCCATGTCCAGGTACAGATGAATTGAAGATGTTACATGATGTTTGGTCATTAGCTTTCAATGAGCCTGTGTGTCAAGGGAAAGGGTTCTGCAGTTTGAAGAGGGAATGATTTACAGACCTGAGAAATAACGAACCTTATACAGAACAAAGCCTGGAAATAAAAATGCATGCTCCACCTGAATTGCTACCTACCCATGTGTGTACTCAGAGCTCATATTTAGTGCTTCTGGTGGCACATTGACAGACGGCTTAGTGAAAACAAATGTTAATGTTAATTAAGCTGGAAAACTTCCCAGACTTAGAGAATGAGAGTGTTTGACTGGATAATAACTCAGATAGCCTGTGCCCAGCTTAGCACTCTCATTGGGAAATGTGATCACTCAGAAACAGGGGATCAAACAAATGGAGGTGGTCAGTTAGATTTCAGATCTTTTTGCTAGTAAAGAGGAGTGCTGTTCCTTATAGCATCTTCCTCAGCACTTAGAGCGCCCCGAGTTTCAGTGATCCAAGTGATCAAATACTCCTCACCTTTCCTTCTGAGAATGTAATTCACTAACAGCTCACAGCAAGGAAAAGCTTCCTGACTTACCTCCTAAATCCTCCTTTACTTAATTTCATTCCAGTGCTTCCAGATGATGATAATTAACCTCACTTTCTGCAGAGGCAGGCAAGTAGCAAGAGCTTGGAGGTATGAGTAAGGACTGTTTTATCAGAGTTTCATGTGTGTATAATCAGATATTCCTACTTAACCTAAATAATTTTAGTTCTGTTAGTTTAGGCTGATCTACATAGACTTAAACTAGTTAATGATCTGGCTCACTGATTTTAACTTCTCTGCTACATCCTTTTAATTCAAATGGTCACTCCAGCTATTATCACAGGAATCAGAATGCTTGCATATTAATTTATTTATTTATTGCTGAAAGGACTGGAGAAAAAAGTAATAATTAGGAAATGAGGGATGCACACAAATAGCTTAGAAACTTCTGGTGGCACTTCTATCTTTACTGAAGGCCATANAATTCAAATCTCAGTCACCAGCACCAGCCCAAGACGTGCAAATACAGGTAAAGGTCTATGGGCTAAATGGTCACTCCAGCTATTATCACAGGAATCAGAATGCTTGCATATTAATTTATTTATTTATTGCTGAAAGGACTGGAGAAAAAAGTAATAATTAGGAAATGAGGGATGCACACAAATAGCTTAGAAACTTCTGGTGGCACTTCTATCTTTACTGAAGGCCATACATTCCTATCTTCTGCTTCAGTGAGATGACTTTCATATTGTGGATGCAACATGTACTGAGTCCCAGCTGGCAGCTCAGCTAACCATTGGTATTACAATTAAGCTTCCTTGGTGTTCAGTTGGGGTGATGCTCCCCAGAGGCCTCCTTAACATTTTCCAAAGAGAGCAAAGATCAGCACTGAGAGATGCTGCTGGAGCTTGGTACCAGGCTGATGGCCAAGAACTGATGGCAAATTGTTGATGGAAATGCTTGCCTGGCTTGCCATGTTGTGCAAGGGAAGATGCTTGTCAGACCTCTCCCTGGAATGTGGGGAAGTAAACAACATATTTGTTTGAAGAGCCATTTGCTTAGAGATATCCTCAAAAGTCTCTCATTGGGACAGGGAGATTTTTTTACTTCTGCATTTCTCCTTTACAACCTTCATATATNATCAAAGGGTTGGAGCAACTGCCCTATGAGGACAGGCTGAAGGAGTTGGGGTTGTTCAGCCTGGAGAAGAGAAGGCTCAGAGGGGACCTCAGAGTAGCTTATCAGTACCTGAGGGGGTCCTACAGAAAGGCAGGGGAAGGAATTTTTAACATAATATCGGATGGGAGGACTAGAAACAATGGATATAAATTAGAGGGGGATAGATTTAGACTAGACATAAGAAAGAAATTCTTTACAGTGAGGGTGGTGAAGCACTGGAACAGGTTGCCCAGGGAGGTTGTGGATGCCCCATCTCTGGAGGTGTTCAAGACCAGGCTGGACAGGGCACTGGGCAGCCTGGTCTAGTGGGAGGTGTCCCTGCCTATGGCAGGGGGGTTGGAACTCGATGATCTTTAAGGTCCCTTCCAACCCAAACTATTCTATGATTCTATGATTCTGGTTTGCAATGTGGCAGGCCTTCAAAGTTACAGCTAGGCTGTGGTAGATATTGTGCTCACACTGACTGTGGACATCTGTCTGGGAAAATGTGTCATTTCAGTTCACTTTCAGCAGAGGCATTTAATCTAGCAAACATACCAGCTCCACCCTAAATCATATGATTGATGAAGGCCATCTTGGATGAGGTGCATCAGCTTTTGTTATGCTCCATGTGAGGCCGTTTTTTATGGTGGTCCCTTATCAAACAAAAGAGAAGGGAAACGGAAGGAAAAAAACCCCTTGGTATTAAAATAAAGTCCAGAGTATGAAAATGGTTTGAAATACAACAGATTATCTCTCAGTGAACTGGCAAAGAGTTCACAAGTGGTAGTTGAGATGCCCACTGCTCTGCCCAAGATACTTGGTATGACAACAGGAAGTCAGAGGGAGTGGTTTGGAAAAGCAGTGACTGGGGAGCATTTGTACCTTATCCTAATAATCTAAAAAGCCAAGGAAACTCCAACAAAACTCTAGAGGCTTGTGCTGGTGCTGTAGCAACTTGAAGGGCAGAAGGCACCAATGACCATTTCATTTGACCTCCCATTTGTGATTGAATTTAGCGAGCTAGCAGTCTATCGAGAGCTTGAAGCCAAAGTGGCTTCCTCTCTGAAGCAGAGGTTGAGTCTCGATTTGAAAGCCTTCAGTGGCAGAGACATGCAGTGCTTTCCATGGTACTTTGTTCAAACGGTCCATCACTCTGTTAAAAATTATTTCTATTTGAATATGTCAGGATTCCACTCGCAGTAATAAATATACCTTTCCCCACAAGATTAAAGACTGCTTCACTAACCACAATTTTCTCCCTATGAAAGTACTTACACACCTTAATCAAATCAGTCACCCCTCCATCTTATCTTTTTTTTTTTTTTTTATCAACTAAGCAGATTGCATTGCTGAAAGTCTCAGTGCAATGTACTTTCTCCAGCTCTCAAGTAATTTTTCTTGCACACTCTTCAGATCTTTCTCCAAAGTCCTTTTTAAAACTGACAGCAGACAACCAGCTGGTCTTCACATCCCATTCTCACTGGTGTCTCGCATGGAAGTGGAAAACATTTCTTCTTTCCTAATTACAGCTTGGTTCTTGTTTTCTCCAGGGCCTCTGGCTGTCTCTTTTCTACAGCACCATGGTGGAAATTTCTGGTGAGCTGTTTGCTTTCTGAGACCCCTTAGCCCTATTCCCTAACATGGTGTGCATTCCTTAAATCTCTATGGGTAACTTAGCAATTGTCTATTTAAAATACTTCCTATCCCTGTCATGAACGATAATGTATTTATTTTGAGTAAAAGCTCATGTTAAGCACTAGAGGGCTTACTACATACTTGTGCAGATTTCTCCTCATCCAGCAATTTAAGTGCATTATAATAACAATTTTTGCATTCCTAGTGGTTTCTTAATACCTTCCTTGATAACTATTGCTAATCATATTCATGAATTGCAAATAATTCTTTCATATTCATATTTAAAAATGGAAGAGGAAGGTGAGAACATCTTGAGGGATGAAGAACATGCTATTACTTTCTTCTCCTCTTCTAGCAATGAGCTAAAAAATATCATTGCTGAAACCCCTTGTGTTTTTAGTATGCCCTGCAGTTCTTTAAGTCTGGGACTTTCCCTTATGTCTTTAGTTTTCCCAACCAACGATCTGAATTTCATAGCTTCTCATTTTTGCTAATTACCATCTTCCTAGTTCTGTTTTTATTCTATTGTCTTTTTATTTCTAATTGTGCCCTTCATTTTACCAATGGGCCAAAATGAGAATTTAGCCACGCTGTCTTTTTTTCTTGATCTGCAAATTGTGGTTTTTACATGTGAGTGTGGCTTGTGTCAATGCACCACTGTGCTGGAAATTGTATAAAGACAGAATGACAAATCAGTCCTTGCAACAGTGCTAGCACTAATTATAAAGCAAGAAAGAACTGTGGATACAGGCAGATGGGACTGCACAAGAAAATACTCAGGGAAATATTCCAAATTGTACCTAGAATNAGTCTAAATCTATCCCCCTCTAATTTATATCCATTGTTTCTAGTCCTCCCATCCAATATTATGTTAAAAATTCCTTCCCCTGCCTTTCTGTAGGACCCCCTCAGGTACTGATAAGTTACTATGAGGTCCCCTCTGAGCCTTCTCTTCTCCAGGCTGAACAACCCCAACTCCTTCAGCCTGTCTTCATAATGGAGTTGCTCCAACCCTTTGTGATCATCTTCGTGGCCCTTCTTTGGACCTAGCTGCAGGATTTCTCATTCAGAGAAATTTTGCCATCTTAATGTCTCTTGGATCATTTACCCATGAAGGGGCACCAGCACCAATACCTGTGAAGTGACTGTTTCCCACCACACTTCACTTTGAAAAACCTCATAGTTAAAGAAAGAGGTTTGGTTTAATTTTCAAAGACAATTTTTGGGGGGCCTGACTAGGAATTCATATGTTCCAAGAGGCTTCCCTGACCTCTGCTCTAATAAAAGATCTTCCAAGGACAGAACAAATCCAAGGGAAAAAATATTTAAGACAATTTTGTTGTCACATTGCTACTGCCAAACAAGCCAGATTGAGAAGAGAAAAAAAGAGAAGAGGAAAAAAAAACCAGAAAGGGCACAAAAATAGAATAATTTGATGCTTTCAACTAGTGGCACTATGGCCAATACCAATGGTCCAGAACTGGTCCAGGAAATTATATTGAAACAGGTTATGACAAGAAGTGCATCTTAGTCTCTGAATAACAAGTAGGAAGAATGGAGAAGCTGCTCAGGACAAGAAGTCTGTCTAGCCAATTGACTTTAAGAAGAGGCAAGAGGCAATAGTGCTGTAAAGGAACTGAAGCCATGTGAGATAAATCCCTGGAACAGTTATTTGCACAGTTTTTTACTATATAGGTAATAGTTCTGAGCCTCTCTCTGTGCTTTTAGGAAAGCCTATGCAAGTTTCGGGGGCTCCAGTAGCTTTTCATACATTTCTAGGCCCAATTCTTTGTTTTTTGCACCTTTTCCCCTCAAATAGGAGTTTTGAACTTCATGAGGGTGGAAAAGAACTTCAGACATTTGTGTTTTCTACTTGCTTTGCTTTTTTGGGGAATTCTCTGCTGAGGAAGAGCTCTCCATGCAGAGCTCAGTAGCTTCCTTGCATCTATTAGGTTGATTGGTATTTCCAAAATTTAATTCTTGTTTTAGGCCATAAGTTGAACTGACTATTTTCTTGATCAAAATACTTGAGGTTTCATGTGGCTTCATGAGAAAGCTACAGAAAACTGAGAGATTCTCCTGATTTCTGCACAGGCTTTACTTCTGGACCAAGGTGCATGCAATTTAACTGAGGTTTAAAGAACTTTTTATCCTGCCTCAGTCATTGCAGGCAATTCTGTGAATTTCTGCAAGATAAAAAAATAGATTGACCAGTCAAACAATTAATTAATAAACCCATGAATGACTATTGCTAATCATATTAATGAATTGCAAATAATTCTTTCATATTCATATTTAAAAATGGAAGAGGAAGGTGAGAACATCTCGAGGGATGAAGAACATGCTACTACTTTCTTGTAGTACTTTCATGTGTTACCCTGGGTGCACAACAGAGATGAAAACCTTAAGTAACTTCACTAGTAGTGAAGTTAGAATTAGTTTATGAATATCTTCCTTTTATCTGTTTTGTCTTAGGACATAGGACATAAGAGGTGTTGTGGAAATAAACATGAACACTGTATATCCAGAGTGACTGTCAAAAAGCCAGATTAAGAGCAAGGAAAATGGGCACAAAGCGTTCAGTCATAAAACCACTGGAAAAGATGCTCAACAATGAAGTGGAATTAAATGAAATTCTAGCCACTCAGAATACATTATCCCTGCAGCATGTCCATGAAATCGCTCTCTGAATAGCAGAGTAATTTGCTCTTAGCCTATGAAGACTTTCTGATTTTTTTTCTCCCTTTTATCACCCCTCTTTCCCCCCTCCCCTTTTTTTTTTTTCTTCCTAACAATCATTTGGGAACTTGTTTCTCACTCATTTTGCTCCCAAAGGAAATATTCTCCAAAGGAACAATAGTGATGTGTCATCCTTACGGGTCACTCATTGAGTGGCAATAATGTGCCTGCTTCCCAATTGCTTTGCCTGTGTGCACTAAGCTGCTTCTGGAAGGGCTTTCATGTCCTTTAACTCTTTGCAGGATCACTGTCTCTTCATTCCATCAACCACAGATTTGCCTCTGCAGAGAAGCAAACTGCATAGACTGACCTGGCAATGGTCCACATAAAATATTTTTCTTAAAGTGATTAGCAGCTCTGATGGGGATAGAGAGAGAATAAAGCTGTAAAGTCTTCTGCTGTACTGAAGTTAAAACTAACTTGACCCAAAGCAGTGATGCATGGATTCATTGCCCCAAAGAGGTCCTGTACTCTATTTCCTGGGTTTAATGAGCTTCATCATCATCTGGAAAAAGTAAATGGTTGCTTCTGTTTGCTGAGAGTCTTAATGGAGGGGCTGCGCACCTTAAAATATGAAGGCTGATGTAGCTCATGGTGGTCATGCTTTCTGATCCACAGTTTGGGAACTGGCTATGGGGTCCAGATTCATGTACAAAGCCTACACAGGAGCAGCATCCATCTGTTTTGGGCCTGGTTTCCTAGGGACATTTAGCTCAGGCAGACACACTGTCCTAATCTGTCTGTGCCTCTGTACATCATTTTCTTTGCCAGTTACTTTTGAATCACTTGCAGTAAAGTCAAGTCAAGTCAAGGAAGTGTCTTCAATAAATTAAAGTGTGAATACATTAAACTCTCTTGGACTTAATGAAAACAGACAGCTGAGCAGCAGAAAGGCCTTTTATTATTCAAGCTCATAGCATGATCTAAAATCTCTATTAGACACCAGAGAGTCTACTTAAGCCCCTTACGTTTCTCCATTCCCAGAACTACTTATTAACATAATTAAAAGCCCTGAGACACATTTGCTGTTGCCATTTCTACCACTGGAGAAGAGGTTTGAAGAGCTATTGGATGTGAATAACAGAGATACTACATTCACTTTGCTGCAAATGTGGATGACGACACAGAGGAGCCTCGAGCTCTGTGGGTTTTGATTTGAGGCTTTTTTATTTAAAAAAAGAGGCAATCTGTGCATTTCACAGATGCTCAACCACTCTTCAGAAATAATACAGGTGTGCACAGAAGTAAATTTTGCTTTGTTTACTATGTAGTGAAGTCAGATGGGGAAAAAAGAGAAAAGCATTGGGAAGTCTTTCTTCCTCCCTTCCTTTCTCCTTTTCTTCCTTCTAGCTTTTCAATTGCATCTAAGGAAATTCAAGATGTTCAGCAATAATGAAAACAAAACCAGAGTTTTGTTGAAAACAAGGAAAATGAAACAGCAAAGCCTATTACTTGGGCCAAAAAAGTTATTTTTGAAAATTGATTTTGATTCCTAGGTTCCTTTTGCTATTCAAGTTTCTAACCTGCAAAGGCACACAAGTGCATTTAATATGCAACATCATGAATCAGAATGGTTTGGATTAGAATGGACCTTAAAGATCATCTAGCTTCAGCCCCCCTTCCATGGGCAGGGATACTTCCCACTAGACCAGGTTGCTCAATTCCTCATCCAGCCTAGCCTTAAACACCTCCAGGGGGAGGGCATCCACAGCCTCTTGGCAACCTGTTCCAGTGTCTCACCATCCTTACAGTAAAGAACTTCTTTCTTATATCCAGCCTAAATCTTCCATCTTGAGATCAGTACTGATGGGCACTGGCCTAGAAAAGAAGTCAGAGTCTTCTTTTAAGAGCTCTCACACATTCCAAATTCTTCCCATCTATAGGTGGATATGGTTGCATGAAGATACAGGTTACTTCATTTGCATTATTTTTTTTATNAGCCTGTCCTCATAGGGCAGTTGCTCCAACCCTTTGATCATCTTCATGGCTCTTCTTTGGACCCTCTCCAATAGCTCAATATCCTTCCTGTGTTGAGGGCTCCAGAACTGGACGCAATACTCCAGGTGGGGTCTCACCAGTGCCAAGTGTTCAAAACAGGCTGAAATTGCTCCCAACTATTTCAATATCTTTCACGAGAGGGCAATAGGAAGAATGGATTTGCAGAGTGGTGTGACGTGGAAAGCAGGAGCTGTGTTACATCCTGCTGTTCTCTGATCTTCATTGAGAAGAATTGCCTCCAGAAATAGTGCAAAGTCTTTCCTCAGGTTGTCTTTACCATTGATAGCATGGTCTAGCACTGTGGTTGGAACCTCAAACAGGTGCATACTCCATCAGAAACTCCAGGTCACTCTGTGTCTCAGTCCTCAAGGTTTTTGGTGTAAGCTGAGCATTCTTAATTTCAGAGGACATTAGTGACTGTTTGGCAGTTATCCCATTTCAATGGAGTTATGACTGGAAAAAATTTAAAAAGTCACTTGCACTTCAGGATTCATTTGTCAGCAAATCCCTAGAACTGGTAGAAACATGGATGTTAAAATATTTCACAAAGAGGAAAGGTCTTTTCAAGCAAAAACATGCTATTTTTTGAGAAAATATTTTCTGATTATTTTATTCCAGAATAAACAAACCATCCAACCAGAAGTCCTTTTTTCTTCAAGCTTATGTGATTTATTACATTTTATGTCATGACTGTACATTAGAAAAGGAAAATAGCAGCGTAAGAGGCTGGGAAGTAGAGAAAGGTCTTAGGTAAGTAAATAGAAAGAAATTTGTAAGTAAAAAACCAGAAATTTGTACATGGCTGGGAAGATGAATATGGAAAAATCAATTAGAAGTGTGTGTAAAGGAACCTTTATGTAATTCATAACACCTCTCTGACCCAATTAAATAATGACTTGAATGTCTAGTGTTGATCCTATCTAAACTCTTCTATTCCCAGGAATGCAAACAAGTGATCTATGCACTGCTGATCCTACAAAAGCATGTCCTGTTTTCTCCTTGGCCACAGAGAGCCTCACCTTCCCATATGTGCCTCACAGAAGTGAGCCTCAGGTTGTGCTGCAGTCAGCTCAATTCTTCCTGCTCTCGATCTGCAATCTCCCTTTCCTCTCACAGTGAAGATTTAAGGAAGAAATAATAGTGGTAGGTCATTATGACGTTTTAGTGTGTGTTTTATAGGGCATCATGACTCACTGATTCAAGAAAGAACTTTGCAGCTCGCTATGAAATTGCCTGTTTCAATCAATCCTGCTCATGGCTTCTCCAGGAATTTTATGAAGCGTAACTTATATATGTGCATGCAAGTGAGTATATATATGTATATATATATACATACATAGAGAGGACTGTATTTTTGTTTCTGGAAGAACTGGTTAAAAGTAAAAAATGAAAATACTCTAATGGAAAACATGAAGGCTCAGAGTGCTGAAAGCAGCACAAGACTCTGTAAGGTCAGGAGAAGAGAATAGCTGTCATTAATAACCCTGGCAGGAACATCTCTAAGATCAGTTTATTAGAAAGTTAGCAATGTTGCCGTCTTTGTTTTTGGTTCTTTGTGAGTTGGATGGAGTCACCACCTCCCAAAACTCTTGGGCCACTGATTTCTAAACTTTATGAGTCTTCATGTTATGGATGAATGAGTCATAAATCAACCTTCTGCTGCTTGTACACAGGAGCAAATTTTCTCAGCATTATTTTCAGTTTGGTTGCTGCCTGAGGTCTCTGAGGATTGAGAGAGCTTGGCTGCTCCTGAAGTAGAGAGCCTAAATACCCCAGGGCAGATGCATATACACAGTCCATGTGTTTCAGTAGAAAAAAATGAAAAAACCTGCACTTCAACCTCCATCTTCTGAAGGGAAGACAGAGACCCTGCTCTAAACAGATACTAAACATTACTAGATATATCTCCAGGTTGGACTTGGAGCAAATCCTGAGTAGAGATGAAAGATGCTTGAAGAGAACTGAGACATTGAAGAAGGAGAGAGAAAAGAGCAAGAAAAATTACTTTGAGGGTATTTTTCGTAAAGTTTTCATTTTGGATGGGGACTGGGATCCTGAACACTTCAAACAAGATTATGAGCAGTGTAAAAGACACAAATCCTGTCCCTAAGTTCCTGTTCCCAAGAGAAGAAACCACAGAGCCATGCTGCAGAGACAGCAGATGATGTTGATCATCTCTAGCTGGAAGCCATTAACTAGTGTGTATCCCAGGAGGTCACTACTGGGTTCAGTCCCATTTAACATTTTCATTAATGAACTGAATGATGGAGCAGAGTGCACCTGCAGCAAGCTTGCTGATGGCACCAAATAGAGGATTCTGATACTCCAGAGAGTTGTGCTGTCATACAGAAGAAATTTGACAGATTGCAGAAATGGGCCAGTTGAACTTCATGAAGTTCAAGGAAGAGAAGTGCAAAGTTCTACACCTGGAATCACTTGGGCACCAGTATGTGCTGGAGGCCACTCAGCTGGAAAGCAGTTTGTCAGAAAAGGACCTTGTGGCTCTAGGGAAAATCAGACTGACCTTATGTAAGTAATCTGGCCAGCCTGTAAAGAAGGCTAATAGTATCCTGGGTGCATTAGACAAATCAAGTCGAGGGACATGATCCTTTCCCTTTCCTCAACACTGATGAGGCCATACTGAGGGCACTGTGTCCAGGTCTTGTCTCCTCAGTACAAGAGAGGCAAGGACAGACAGGAGAGAGCCTAGAAAAAGATCACAAAGATCTCTCCTATGAGAAAAAAACCTGAGATAGCTGGGACTGTTTATTCTGGAGAAAGCTCAGGGGATGTTACTAGTGTATATGTTGTCTTAGAATATCACAAATAGCATTTGTATAGAGTACTGCTGGACAGCAGGTTCAGAAGTCTCAACTGAGCTCTAATTATGTCCTGATTCTGGCAGGAATAGAGTTAACTCTTCCCAGGTTCTGGCAGGGGCACGAGTATTCCATCTCATGTGAGCCATGCCCAGCTGGGAGCTGCCAGGGAAGGAGGAAGCCTTGAGAGAGGGCTGAAGTCCCAAATCCACAAGCATCAGTACCATAATTGTGTTGGTACATTCCTCTGTTATTAGTTGTTGTTTTCTTGTTCCCTTTGCTGTTCTGTCAAATTGCCTTTGTCTCAATCCATGAATGTTGTCTTTTTCTTCCAACTCTGCCTTGTAGAAGGGCAGTTTGAGCAAGCTACACCTGGTTCTTTATTGCTCTCTGAGACCAAGCCATGATGCTGTCATGTTTTAAACCCTGTACAAGGTATGTACAGGCTGAGATGGATATTATGGCTCACATGGTCATCAGTGCAATTTAGTCAGTACACTCTGTGAACAAGGTAAATGCTTCATCTGACATAAAATAATTGTGATCTGCACTTTCCTGTTTGCATTGGCTAGTTATCTATTGACTACAGTGACATTAGACAACTAAACTTCATCATGCTCTAGTCACTTCACCAAAAGGAATAACCAGCATTTCAGATTGGCAGCTAAAAGCATTATCCAAGCTCAGGGGGTCTGTAAGGATGTGTCATGGGGTAAAAAAAAATTTAAAAAAAAATCAGGAAAACAGCACAAAGGACAGATTGACCAAATGGAAGATTGAGAGAATTGTGGAAGTGCTCCAGGTGGGGTCTGAAGCTCCCTATCCATCCTCTCCTTGTCATTCAATGTGAAAATATTTTTTCACTATCTACTGCTGTTGCCTCCAACTCTAAATATTTTCCCGAGGCACAAGCATCAGAGGGAGATGGACCCTAAGTCTTCCCAGGTACAGTAAAAAAAGACCCCTAATTCTTGAAGTGCTCTTAGTGAAGTGAGCTTCATGGTCTGGCATCCCAGAGCATGTGTGAATCAGGGATAACCTTTGGTCTCAAACCACATAGTCCCAAACTGCACTCCAGAGAGACTTAGGGTGTGCTGACTGCTCATCTCACCAGCAGATTGTTTTGCAGCACTGTACAGTGAGGTTCCATGGGAAACCTCTGCTCTGTTAAGTAATGGCCTGAGGCAGCTGTGTGTACAAGTTGTGTATGTACATCTCAAAGTTGTCTTCAGAGGGTGCTTTGCTCAGACAAATTGAAGGTTGTTGTAGCAACATACCAAGTACCAGTGCAGGCTAGGTCAGCTCCTGTCAGATAAAAGAGTTGCACAGGTGTCAAAGAGCATTCTAACTGCATTCCCAAAAAACGTACTATGCAGTGGTGTAGGACTGGTGGATCAGGGGTCCTAAAAGACCAATATCTGCCTGATACAACACTCACTGAGATGTTTCTCCCTGTTGTGGATGATGCCCCATTGCTGACAAAACTGCACTCAAGGTTAGGATAAGAAGAACCCCCCCAAGGAAACAGGGCAGATTTTACTTACCATATGATACACTCATTTGTGTTACTTGTGTACTGCATGAGCAGTACAAGTAGCTTCCTCATGAGGATCTCAGTGTCATTACAAAAAAACCCCTAGTTTCAAAACATCCTTTGGAGGTTTAGATACTGGGGATTTTATAGATCCAGAGGCCTGCAGAGCAAGGTGGAGGGAGCATTTAGATCACACTTTCAGGAGCTGAGGATTGCAGGGAAGCCTTCAGCCCCTCTGGTCTGTGCAGGGGTAGCTCAAGCATCTTTCCCTCCTGTAGATCATGCTGCAGGGAGACTGTGAGGGTTGGGGTGCTGCTGCTACAAGTGAGAAGAGCTAAAGCAGGATGACCTTGTAGGAGACACTTTTTCTGTGGGTGAAATTCAGCTACTGAAACACTGATGCTTGTTTTCAGGTTTGTCACATACAGCTCACACCACTTATCTCCTTATGTTTTCTATTGTAAAGTAACAGAAGAAGCAGGGATTTCATTACTTCCCTCCCACAGAGGCCAACTACTCAGCACAGGAAGAACTGGCACCTTAATTTGGCTTTTACTGAGCTGGTTGATACCTGCTATATGAAAAGGATGGCATTTCTCTAAGAGCAGGCTGCAAAACTCAAATTAAATGATAAGCACAATGAGTGGACCATCATAATTCTTTCCCTACTGATATTTGGAAATGAGAAATTATAACACCCTATGTCAGTGGCACAGGGGTTTGGGGCTTATTTAAAAATGGAATGGAAAAAAATGGTCCCCTTTCCAGGAAGAGCACTTAACAATATGCAAGTAAAGTGGATAAAAGCAGCTCTACTGAGTTGTTACTACAACCCCAATTGCACAGAGATTGTCTCCTGCATTCCTGCACATCTTTGCCTTTTTGACATTTAACTTTAATTTATAGCAATTTAGCTTGCTCTTAGAGGCTGCACTGTACATTTGGGAAAGCAAAGTGATCTGTTAAATGTTTGTCTGAAATTCAAATTAGACACAAAGTACCTTTCTCTTTTTCTTAAAAAGAAATAAAAAGACAGCACCCCCAGTCCCCACCTGAATATACTTTTGGCATAGAGAGACAAATTATTCTCCTATTATAAATTCATTACTATAGAAGAGGACAGCTACAAATGGACTGGACTGTCTCAAGTAGTTCCCTGTCCTTTTTGAACTGAGGGCCCCAGAGCTGGACACAATATTCCAGATGTGGTCTCAAGTATCTGGGGACATTAATTCAGAGAGGTGATATAGTAAAGGTTGTGCTTCTAGTTGTATGAGAAACTTTAAATCAGGTTTCTGGGTCAATTTTAAAATTTGAATGCAAGTTCCTAGAAATTATGAGCCATCTAAATATGATCTACTGCTCTCAGCATGGGAGGAAGTGACTGAAATCCAATAGCCATTTACATGCAGGGCTGATTTTAGCTTAATAAATCAATTGAAAACTCCTTATAACTATTCTTGGATGCCAACTAAGGGTAGAAAATTTCTGTAGCTGTTGCCTCAACAATCTCAGTGTGAGGACTGTTTGCAGAAAAATCATGTTTGAAAAAGGGTATCTGAAACATTTGAAGAAGTTTGTTTAAAATTTCCAGCAGATGCTTATGAAATATCCTTTCTCAGCTCTTACAACAGCACTTGTTAGAAGCGTTGCAAAAATCCATCCTTGGAAGAACAGCCGTCCCTATGACTTCCTTCATCCATAGTAATCTGATAACAGGATGAAAATTTTTTTTGCAATCCCCTGCTTTTACATGACTGGCCTCCTGTGCTGTGTTTTCCACTGGATGCTTCCTACAAACTTTCTATAAAAAGCCTCCACTGCCATTGGATGGAGGGGAGACCTCAGAAAATGTGACAACTTTAGCAGTGACATTTAAAGAAGGTAAAAGCCCACATTAGATTTGAACGCTGACATCCATGCTTGCTCACTCGCATCACTCCTTGGGGTGTCTGACAGCTGGCCACAGCAAGCACAGCCAGACGTGTGCTGGGACTTTGCCAAACATGATGTGCAAGTCCCAGCTTCCCAGAGGCTTCAGGTAACTGGGAGGTGTGAGTCTTGGCCAGGATGTTTATCATTAACACATGACTACGCATCATCATGTATGTATCACTTCCTTTGCTTATTGCCATGGTATCTACTTTGTTGCCTCAAAGGAGATTATGTGCACTCGCAGCCAAGAAGGCCAACCAAATCCTGGGTTGCATCAAGAGGAGTGTGACCAGCAGGTCAAGAGAGGTGATTTTACCCCTCTACTCGGCACTGGTGAGACCCCACCTGGAGTATTGCGTCCAGTTCTGGAGCCCTCAACACAGGAAGGATATTGAGCTATTGGAGAGGGTCCAGAGAAGGGCCACGAAGATGATCAAAGGGTTGGAGCAACTGCCCTATGAGGACAGGCTGAAGGAGTTGGGGTTGTTCAGCCTGGAGAAGAGAAGGCTCAGAGGGGACCTCAGAGTAACTTCTCAGTACCTGAGGGGGTCCTACAGAAAGGCAGGGGAAGGAATTTTTAACATAATATCAGATGGGAGGACTAGAAACAATGGATATAAATTAGAGGGGGATAGATTTAGACTAGACATAAGAAAGAAATTCTTTACAGTGAGGGTGGTGAAATACTGGAACAGGTTGCCCAGAGAGGTTGTGGATGCCCCCTCTCTGGAGGTGTTCAAGACTAGGCTGGATAGGGCACTGGGCAGCCTGGTCTAGTGGGAGGTGTCCCTGCCTATGGCAGGGGGGTTGGAACTCGATGATCTTTAAGGTCCCTTCCAACCCAAACTATTCTATGATTCTATGATTCTATTAAGGACATCAGAGAGTCTTCTCTTCTGCATAATATTCCTCTTCCCTGGTAATTCCTGCTGGGAGAATTATTCTTCCATAGCAAACATGTGACAGCATCGAGACCATAAAGTTGGAGCTGAACTGCAGCGTATCTCTTTAAAAAATCCTATCTCATTTTGAAACCTGGAGTGATAAGGTATTTACCACTAGTTTTGCAAAGCTCTTGCAGTCTTTACTGCTCTGAGTAGTAAAAAAAAAGTAATAATCACTTTTCATTTATGGTGTGAAGTTTTCTAAATTCAGTGTCCAACCGTGTTAGATCAGCATGTGGGGAAAAAAATTTAATGTGAATTACTGGTCCCCTTACACCAGAGGTGAATGAAATCCTGCCAGCTCAGGCATTCAGTCCATGTTCATCATTGCTGTCTGACCACATGTGAACTGTGGAGGAAACTGGAGCTGTTATCATTATTTTGACAGACTCAGCTTGTCACCAAATGGCTTTAACTTTTCCCTGCCTTCATCCCTTTTGTTATAATGGTAAGTTTTGTTTTTTTTAATTAGGCAGTTTTGGGTTTTTTTGTAAAATGCCTGTTTTTTGAATGTGTTCTGGTTTGACATCACTTCAGAGCATAAACCTATTACTGTTCATTTGGATTTCCTCCTCCCCTTTCCTCCTGAAATGTTACTGTTATAAATGACAGATAGGGTGGCTGAAGAGAAGCATCACAGTGCTTTTGATCTATTAGTCAGGTGTGCTCTGAACTCCTACCCCTCCTTCCAGAAAATACCATGTTTCCATCACCACAGCAAAAGGTTTCTGGCTGGTCACATTAGCAGATTTAGCCACCAAGGACAGGCAACAAGTGGCCTCAGACCATCTAGTGAGATGTGGAGAGATAAGAATGCATGGTCCCTGCACTAGGTTGCTTACACCCTGTGGTGATGGCTTGCAATCCTCTTTTTTTGGCTGCAAAGGAATGGTTTTCCCCAATCAAGTCTTACAACAAAGAGGCAGAATTATTTTAACTCTACAAGACCCAGAAACATGGCCACCCATGCACACCAAAGAGCAAAGAAATAGTAAAATCCATTCAATTTTAAAACCTCCCCTAGATTGTTAGATTGTCCCACGGTGGATATGAGTTACTGGTGCCTGAGGAAAACTACATGACACCTCATCTAACAAATTAAATGTTTCCATGCAATTAAAATGAAGCACTCAGCCTTAGTGTAATAAACTTGAGGCTATTAGTATTCCTAGCACTATTGCCTTCATTGTGCTTTACAGTGCCATAAATATAAGCTCAGCATGATGGCTCAGCAGGCACTGGGCATGGAGAAAAATATCTTGTAATATTTGTTATTAAAACATTAAAAAGTCCTTTACTTGAGCACACACATTTTTTAAAACTTCTCTGACTGGGAGCCTCTGCTTTTCATCTCTCTATGTGCCTTGTGGCATTCCATCATGGCTTCTTGCTGGAGTGACAGGGAAAGCTGCTGTGAAGTGCTGTATCCCTTCAGCTGCTCTGGGGCAGGGAAAAACACCTAAATAAACACAACATTGCCTTGAGGTGAAGATCAGGTCCAAATATGGCAGAAACCCCTGTGATTTTTTCCAGGGACTTGGATACTGGATATGAAAAAGAACATCTGGAGAGGGAAATGCTCATATCCAGAGAGTCATAGCACCTAAATATAGCCTGGTATCTCCAAATCAAAAATCCCTTAAAGGGATTATCTGTCTTTCCCAGCATTAGCTCTGGGATTCAGCTCTGGGATTCAGATGGTAACACTGAAGTTCAGGTACCTACACAGCAGGTGCCCAGGTCCTCATCATAACTTGAGGGAGACCAAGGCATCTAAGAGAAATTAGCAGACTTTGGGTTCAGTTGCCCATGTGAAGGTGACTGGTGCTGTTTGAGAAGCCTTCAAGTATCTGGGACACCTGCACATTTCTGGCTGACAAGGAAACAGGACTCATGGGAGACTTAGGCCCTTTTGATGTCCAAGTGGCAAGACATCACCAAATAAAATAGTAAGAAGTATAGATGTTTCCTTGTGCTTTAGGTGTGCAAACTCTCCACAAAAATGTAATTGATGAAGATGGTGATGTGATCCATCTAGCCATATGGAGGTATCTTCTTTAGCATGAATTGTGTCCTAGACTCCATCAAACAAGCTTCCCCAAGGCTGATGTGCTCAAACAAAAGCATCTTCCCAAAAGACAGACAAACATAAGAAGACAAACCTCATCTAAAGACATTTTGGAGGAGACCTGAAAATTTGTGACAACCCTCTCTGCAGCCTTGTGGTCTGACTAGGATGTAGTGCACAGGATTGAGCTGGAGGGTTCCTTCTCATGAGATCAGCTCATGAGCTCATGGGGTTTGCTTGAGTTAAACTGCAACCATGTGACACTGCAGAAGAAAAGTAAAGTTGAAAATGTCATCAAGAACTTAGAGCTGTGCTGAGGGAAGGCAAGAATTGGCTTGAAGGTTGGAGAAGAAGCAGTAGCCCAAAGAATTATCCTAAAGAAGTCTTTTTCATGTAGCAGGGAAGATCTTCCTGTGAGTACTTACTCTTTCACTGAGTCATCTTTGTCATATTTCCATCCATGTTCTCCTATTTACACCCTCTTAAGTATCTCAGACCAACATTCTGGCTCTGCAACTCTCCATAGATGGTTAATACATTTCACACCCCGGTTTCCCTTCATCACACTCTGGCTAAGCAATGTGTATTTGAATTTATTTGGAGAACAGGGTTGTAGGGTTTTTATAAAATCCAAACAGAAATTCTATCAACTAATAGTTTCAGCTAAAAGTAGGCAACAAATGTCTCTGCTGAAATTTACTCATTATTTGATTTGGCATATGCTTTTTCTTCTTTACTTTATCTGCTGTGTAGGTACTGATTTCACCCAGTGCTTGTTCTATTAGTCACAGTTAAAATTGCTAGAATTGCTCTTCTTTTTTAGTGACTGTATTTTCTTTTTGACATTTGCTTGTTCGTTTTTGTTTTTTCTTCAGAAGTCTTCTTCTTCCCTTCATCAGTCTGTAAGGGGGTGCCACTAGTGATCATATTAAATTCCTAAGCTCAGCTAGGCTGTTCCTGTACAACTCTGGATGCATGATACCATATCTCTTCCCACTGCTGCTGAAAATCATGAGGTGTCTTTCTAAATCACCTGAGCTAGCCAAAGAACAGCAATGAGTAGTGGATCTTTTCCCTTAGTACTAGATCCTTCCTAGCATTGTCCCTTTCTTTGTTGACCCCACATAATTTAATAAGTTCTGTAATTGTCAGTTTAAAAATCTGTTAGTGAATTTTCTTAGCATCCATCCTTTGCAGCACAAATTTTGAGGTTTTGATTTGTGCTGTGCCTGTTCACAGTTTCTGAGAATACTTTTACTGTGTCTTTATCAATAGCCATCCTGCTTTCCCAGGCAGCTCCACAATTTGTCTTTGCTATTACAGATGGATTTAAAACAAGGAGTTTTATCTCTCAGTTATTTCTGTCTCAGTATCCCTATCACTTCTGCCATCGTTTCTCCTCCTACTGAGATCCATCTACCAGAGAATGAAATGTATTTTGGAAACATCTCGTTTATACCACATAAAGGATGAACTGTCTGGTTCAGGAGCTGCCCCTTTAACATCTTCATGTAGACATCCTTGGAGAATTTTTAGCTTATTTCCTAAATAACATATTGCTGAGTTGGAAATCAAATGTATGAAGGCATCATAGAATCATAGACCAGTTTGGGTTGGAAAGAACCTTAAAGATCATCTAATTCCAACTCGCCTGCCATGGGCAGGGATATCCTCCTGCACTAGATCAGGTTGCTTGATGTCTCATCCAGCCTGGCCTTGGATGTCT
>VZTY01005109.1:82004-120860 GCA_013400935.1 Turnix velox | reverse complement strand
CATTTGCCCCCCTGTGGGGCCTGAGGGATGCTCCTCCTGGTGTCTCTGCTGCAGGACGTCACTGGTGAGTTGCATTTTCCAAGGGGCCATGGTGGGAGGAGAAAGGCCGGGGGGCCTGCTGGCCCCCCAGCCTGGTTAGGCAGGGGGAGGGATGGGTGGGAGGAAGGGTCATGGACTTGTGTTTTCATTTCTTGCCTTCATGCTATGTGGAGTTTGCCTGAGGTCAGAGGAACGTTTAGCAGGAAAGCAGGAGCCTTGTGTTTTAGCTTTGTGTTTCAGCTCAAGGTGCTGTTGGTACAGTTTGTGTGTTGAGCCCCGAGGAGGGATGGGGCAGCAGCATTGGAGGAATAGGAATTTATATATACTAGGAGCTTTGTATATTTAGCTCACAAAATCACAGAATGTCAGGGATTGGCAAGAACCTCAAAAGATCATCTAGTCCAATCCTCCTGCTGGAGCAGGAACACCATCAACCATGTGAAACTTGACAATCAGGGGTGCATGAAGGTTACCTACTGGGAGAGTTAGGAATACAACAGCACTAAAGTTCTTATTAGCTCCCCAAATGCCCTTAAACTTTACAGACCATCACAACACGGCCATCTGGAACCTGGGCACATGATCGAAAGAACAAAGCACTTACCATTTACAGTACATAAATCTGTGGAGATTTCAATGTAGGCGATCATAAAAACGTAGAAGCAGTAGAGGTCAGAACACTTGTCTGATGGCAATAAAAATAACAACAATACACAAAGCAAGTCCTTTTCACGGAAATTTCTAATATCCGTCACTATTGTAAGTGAAAGGACATTCACATATAAGACAGGGGAGAAGATAAACCAAGACTATTATAAATTCTGGAGGGGAAAGGTCTAGTCATCTGAGATTGCGTGACCAGTAAAAGCACGTGTTATCCAATCAAATTGATTCCCACTTATTTTTGGCACACCAAAGGGGGGGTTTTGTTGTGCCATGGGAAATGCAAGTGCAAGGTCTCTGTCTTCTCTGACCATGAGCACTTCTCTCAGTGTCTCATTGGGGAATTTGTTATTTACCTTTTGAATAAAAGCTCCAACCCTAGAAAACATCCTGTTGTAACTCACACTGAAATACATCTATCACATAGCTTTCTGCAATTTTTCAAGCATAAGGAGAAACCTACTAAACCTCACAGCGCCTATCCTTCTTCCCCTGCTATGTGCATTCACCCTAGTACCATCCAATTAGTGGTAATCAATGCTTTCAGCTGTGGAAGCTGGAGATGTCCAGTTCTGTGTTTCTATAGAAGGTCATTCCTGATCCAGACTGAGAGGGAAGTGAGGTGGGATGTGCTATCATGGGCATGGGGGAGTGTGCAGGAGGGAGGAACCAGGAGAGCACCAGGTCTTTCAGCAGAGAAGTGGCTCCATCCTTCTCATTACCTGTCACTGGGCCTTTTAATTAGCCTTTCTCTCCCTCTCTAACAATCAGAATTGCAGCTCCTCCAGGACTCATTTGCTGGAGGTGGGCAATGGCATTATTAAAATCTGCCACGTACCAAATGTCAGAGACCAGAGCCATCATATCTCCAGCCCAGTATTAAATCCCCACCGCCCACTGTTCCCAATACAGATACTCCTGGGGAAATGTATCACTCAGCACTGGCTGGGAGAAGATGAGAAAAGCAAACAAGAGGCCAAAGACCTCATTAGAAACATGCAGATGCAGCTACTTACCCATATGGGCACATCCTCTGAATGTGTGCCCTCAATAGCACCTTCTGAGCTTCCCCAGCATCATGCAGCAATGAGACCTTGCAGGAGTTATAATTCTGCATTAGTATTTGATTGCCTCAACATCCTCTTTCCTCTCTCCATCTTTTTGCACCTGGATCTATAAGATTTCAGGGAGGGGAAAGCTGCCTACCTGAGCCTGTATAACATGAGCACACTTCCCCTTCAGCACAATTCCCGAATTCCTCCGGAGTCCTTCTCTCATGATGAACAAAATACCTGCTGCCTTTGTTTTTTCTTGGCTCAAGGGTAAATTAAAATATTTAGAAACTTCTTTCCTCTCCCTAAGATGGAGCTTAGGTGTTTTTCAAGAGCTTTACTTTGTAGTTATCTGAATAAGCACCATGATTTAACAAAAGTTTTATGAGGTAAAATGAGATGTGAAATAGGGAGATAAGGGGAAAATTAAAGGAGGTAAGAGAGAGAACAGCTCCAGGGTGAGAATGGAGAGAAGGAAGAGAGGTAGAGGGAGATGGTGAAGAGTGAGAGTGAGTGGAGATGAAACTCAGGATCACGTGGCATTTGAGGACTTTAAGGATCATCCTGCAAGGATGAGTTGGCCAGGTAGAGGGAATGGATGTTTCATCAAAGGAAATAATGGGGATTTGGGGCTTTTCTTGGTTTTCAAGCCCTGTACTGTGCTGCTAGGCAGCAGCCCCTGCATGCTGTGCTGAGGGGCTCATGCAGGACCATGTCATGCTGCTGTGCACTGTGGCTTATGTTAGTTTTGGTGCTCCGTGTTTCAGAGGTGTATTAGATGCGTCATCCCAGCTGTGAAACACTCTGTTTAACCAAAGTTGTCAAAGATGTGTGCAATAAATTGGGTAGAAAGGCACTAAACAACAATCACTGAACAACAGTGTGAAGAAGATGACTCCTCTATACCGGAGTGTTCATATCACACCAAGCAGCTTGACGGAGGCCTTAAGTTGGAGAAGGACATTCTCCCATGTCCCTGGATGAGGTGTCACATGGGAGGACATACTCTTTGTCTTTGCAAGCAGCTTCTGCACTTGCATGGCCAGAGTCGGTACCAGATTCAGAGGGTACCACTCAATGGCATTTTCAGTGTAGATACACAGAAAGATTCTGGGGACAAATCTTCCTTGGATAAATTAACAGAGAGGTGGCTGGTGAATCAGGAAGAAAAACTGGTCAGCAAGGCAAGCTGTGAAGTGACTAATCTCAGTAAGAGCTCTAAAATAACAGCCTGTGAGCATGCTTTTAACTCTCTAGTACATATATCTTACCCAAATACTAGTCTGCATAACCCAAAACTGATTATTTTTCCAGCCCTGAGGCAATACTGACATGTCTGGAGGAGAAGTGCAACAACGATAATGGTAAGAGGGAGTCTGAGGGAGCTTTTAATAAAACTCAGTCACAAGCACAAATTGTACCTTTCATACTGGCTATGGAGACAGAATCATTTTCATCTGGGGACAGGTGCTTTTGGGGCTGCCTTTATTTAAACAAATCTGCCTGCTTCCTTGAGATGGCAGATTGCAATTACAGCACAGCATGCTGGTCAGAACAGGCAGGGCTGAGTTTCTGTCCTCCAGCCCAGCTGGGAAGGGAGGTGTCTCCCCAGATAAAAGCAGCTGTTGGAAAGTGCAAAGCCATGGCAGGAATAAGAGGCCACACACAGCAGTGAGACTAATGAGTCTACTGCTCAACTCTTGGCTTAGGAGCTTTTTCTGCATTTTTTTCTAATGTTCCTGTGTGATTGAAGGACATTTGTGCTGAAGGTAATTGGGTGGATTTAGAATCATCGAATCATAGAATGGTTTGGTTTGGAAAGGACCTGAAAGATCATCTAGTTCTAACCCCCTGCCATGGGCAGGGACATCTCGCACTAGATCAGGCTGCTCAGTGCCTCATCCAGCCTGGCCTTAGACACCTCTAGGGAGGGGGCATCCACAACCTTTCTGGACAGCCTGTTCCAGTGTCTCACTACCCTCACAGTAAAGAATGTCTTTCTTATATCTAGCTTCAGTCTCCGCTCTTCCAATTTGCATCCATTGCTCCTAGTACTGCCATTGCATAACCTATTCTAAAAGTTCTACCCCTGCCTTTCTGTAGGCCCCTTTCAGGTATTGATAAGTCACTATGAGGTCCCCCCTAAGCCTTCTCTTCTCCAGGCTGATCAACCTCAACTCCTTCAGCCTGTCCTCATAAGGAAGGTACTCCAGCCCTCTGATCATCTTCGTACCTCTCCTCTGGACCTGCTCCAACAGCTCAAGGTGTTGATTTAAAGCTTAACACTCACCTGTTTGAGATGCTCAGGAAAGAATTATCCCTCAAACAAAGCAAATTTGGTCAGATCCTCAGCTGCTGCAAAATAACAAACATCCTGTGACCTCTGCTATGGACTGGACATAACATACTTTGAAGTGCTGTGTTTATCTCCCTGTTGCTATTAATTTGTTGAAGGCTGAAATCGTCAAAGGGAGACGGAGGAACACAGGAGCCCCAGTCTTAATGAAATATGGCCAGGGTATTGCCTTCACACAACACTCTTGGAACAATTGTGGCCATGCCCAGAAGAGGCTGTGGATGCCCTCTCAATCCTTGGAGGTGTTTAAGGCCAGGCTGAATGAGGCATTGCGTCTAGTGGGAGGTGTCCCTGCCCGTGGAAGGGGGGTTGGAACTAGATGATCTTTAAGGTCCCTTCCAACCCAAATCATTCTGTGATTCTGTGTGATCAGCACTGGAACAGACTATTTGATCTGTGCCTTCTGCACCATGTTCCTAATGGAGGTGGTAGCTGCACCCAAAGAGACTGACAGATTAAAATGAAGGGATCCAAATAGATAATTTTCAGAAATCTGAGAATGCTCTATTCTCATCCAACCCAGTGGGACTTAAAACTAGAATGGAGACTTCATGGGATTCTAAGCTAGTTCTTCTCCACTCTTCAAATGGGGAGCATGAAGTGATGTCCTTCCTCATCTGACCTGGATGCCATGCTTCAGGATCCCTCTAGCTGTGAGCACAGTGGTAGGCATCTGCTATCAGGTTTGGTTTGATTTGCTTGAGGAATGACCAAGGACACTAGTTTGGGACTCAGGAAGGGTTCTTTGAGACCATGGTAGAACCCCTGTGATGAGAGATGATTCGATGTAGAGTTTTCCAGCAGCTGAGGATGAGATCCAAAGTGACATCCATGGGATCACACAGTGTATGAGCAGCAGAGGACAGCCCTGAACTCCACTGCCTTCCAAAAGAGGGTGGCATTCAGTGTGCATCCTGCTGTCTTTCTTGTTGAGTGATTACCCTGTTTTAAAAAGCAGAGGATTGATTTGCTGAAGTATTCCTTTGCATGTGCAGCTTTCAGCTTGCAGCTGCTGCTCTAACTGCCAGACAGAAATTTCTCCTGAGACAGGAAAGAATGTTAGTTTAGGTAAAAAAAAAACCTAAAAAACATGACCATCCTGCAAACTTAAGGAAAAAAATTTAGCATGATTCTGGAGCTTAGCAATAAGAATCACTCACGAGCCGTTTCAGTAACAATAGTTTTAGTCTAGTTTCAAGAAATGAGCTGTCCTGACATTGGCTTCATGCTACCCTAGGATTAAAGCAACAAACTGGAATTGCAATATGTAATTGTCTTCATTTACAAGGGGTGTAAGGTGGGAATTTATGTTCAGACTGGGCTGTGACCTCATGTGCTCTTCCCAGCAAAGCAAGGGGATGATTAGATCAGATCTGGGTAGGGTGCCAGATAGGAAAGTTAATTAATGAGGATTTTAAAATGGGAAGTTTCACCTTCTGAAAAATTTCCCTGGTCTTGACATTTATGCTTCTCTTGAACAGAGCCAAGAGAAACAACAGAATATAAAATGTTTGGATTGAACAAGAGAAAGAATTGTCTTCAAGGCTGTAAGATCTATGGATGGGAATGTCAGATACCCTTTGAGGTACCATCCAGTTATAGAAAGAAGCACATAAAGGAGATCTAGGGCTAACAGTGCTGAATACTGAAACTTCCATGAGGTGCCAGTAGAGCCAGGGATGAGTGACAGTCCAAAATGACAAGGTTTGTTTGGATTATTCTTCATTGAAAGTCTGGTAAAATCAATTTTCTCATCTCATTTTTCTTACTTCTGAATCATCATGATTCCCAATGAGATGTAAAAGCTGCGTTTGGCCATTTGAGGTCACCAAACATGGGAGATCTGTGCAGTTTCAAAGCATTACAATTTTAAAATGAATACAGTCAGTTTTTGTTGTATTGTAATTTCACTTAAATGGTCCAATATCGTGAACAACCCACACAGAATAAATATCAAAAATATTTGCAATACCACACAAGTATCAAGGAAAAACTAACAAGGTCTGCAATGCTCCAAGACCCTTTCCACTTGTATAGATCAGAGGAAAGAAGCTTTTCCTCCTTTGACTTTGCACTTCTTTTTGGTGACTTCCCATTAGGAAGTTGGAGTGCAAAATTCTGTCTCCAAAAATATCTGCAGTTATATTCATCCACAAAGTAAATCCACAGTTTCAGGGTCTTCATTCCCACTTCTTTGTGTGCTTCCAGGCATACTGATTTTTTTGGTGAAAAAGGAAAGCATCACCAATCTGCTTCTTCCATCATACTACTGTTCTGTGAAATTCATCCTCAGCTCCCTGAACCCAGAAGTCAATAGACCTGAAAAGACTTCATTCTTTAGCTCACTGTATCTCCAACTGAGCAAGTAAAGCAGCTAAAGCTTTCTCTGACTTCTAATTGTAGAGGTGGTGTGGGTCAGAGAAGCAAAAGGAGCCTTATGGGAAGGCACCAGGTCCCTGCAGATTGGTTTGGCTTCTCTCTTTGGTCCTGGTAACACTGCTGCAAACAGTCACACTTGTCTTTCAGAAATTCACACCACCAAGAAGACTGGGCCATTGGATCTGCCACATCCTTGAGGATGTAAGATAAAACAGAGATGTTTTTGTTCTTGCCACATTTTTGTATTCATAACCCTGATGGTTGCAGGTTCACTTGGATAGAAAGGGACCTCAGAACTTTTCCAGTCCACTATCCAGCACAAAGTAGGACTAACTACAAGATTAGACCAGGTTACCCAGGATATTGTCCAGTCTGGTCTTGAAAACCTCCAAGGATAGAGGCTGTTTTAATGTCTCAACACTTTCAAGTCCTGGAAGATTATTTCTTTGCTCTGGATTCATGAGTATATTGCATGTTAAAGTGTAGTTTCAAGGAATGTTTCTGAGGGAACCATTGACTACTGTCTACAACCTTTGAAAAAAATGCAAAAATCCTCAAATGATCAGTCTTGGCTATGATTACAGGTCCATAAAATAACATAGTGCTCCATTTCTGCCCTCATGTGTCTGGCTATAAAAGTCTCAGATGTTACCAAAAAAAAAATAATTTTTTTTTCACCTTGCTCCATACTGAGAAAAACACCCCAAAATCTTGTATCACAGTCATCCAGTGCTGTCATAAAGATCAGTCTATTATTCTGCTTCTAAAAGTAGTCACAGTAGAAGCTGTGAGAAGAATATGAACACAACCATATGTATGCCACTTTCAGATAATCCTCCCTCAATCCACAGCAATTCATGGCTCCGTGTAATTAGTATTTCCCACTATGAATTAATCCATTTCACTTGCCAACTGCTATGAGTTTTCAGGGAGCACCATACACAGCTTTGAGAGCCCCGACTGCTAATGATGCATGTGAAGAAGCACCCTCTTTTCTGCCTCCTGTGCCTTTTATGTCCTGGCACACCTGGGTGGGGAGAAGCAGTATCTTGTTGGCTGGGCATCCAAGGCTGTATCCTAGCTTATGCTGTGAATAGTGTCTGGAGCCAGAGAGATGCTGCTTTTTCCTACTCCAGAGCAGGTATGGACAGTGGAGGGTATATTGACATGAGTCTGGCCAGCTTCCAACTGTGTTGGCACTATGGAGTCAGAGAAAAATATATTCAGGTGCTGGTGAATCCCTCCAACATTGCCATTGTTATAACCAAGGGGATGAGAGTAAAGGCTTGGATTACATGAAAGACATTTTCTCACCTGTGCCTCAGCTGCTTCATTTATAAATTTGGGCTAACCTTGCTTCAAAGAAGCCAAGAAACACAATTTGGCTTCTATAACACCTTTATCCACAGGTGTATAAACCACATTTTATAGAAATTATGTAACTAGCAAATGAAACACTTCAAGTCCTCTTCAGGCATAAAGGGACATCAGAGCTGTGGTTTCAAGCTCAGAGAGTAAGAAGCTCCTTCTGCCATCTGATGGTGAATGGAGGGAAGGAGTCACAGCATTCCATTTACTTAGCCAAAATTACCGAGGTCCATACCTTCTAGACAGGGGATTTTTTTTTTTGCCCTTCAACTAGTGGCAAGGACTGGGAAGCATGGCCACTTGGAGTGCTTCAGTTTCAGATGCCCATCCTGAACCTTATCCAGTGACACTCATAGTAATCACCAGAATAGAAGCCAAACTGGGAGTGCTTCATGAGGTGCAAGTTAAAACACCAGGAGTAAGGAAAAGATGTGAGACTATGTCTGGAACATGTTGGGGGGGGGAAGCTCTAAGAATGGCCCTTTGCAGGTCCTTGACATACCTGAAGTTTATTGGAGATACTCTTGTCTAACCAAGAGGACTGTGAGTAGCTACTTGTATTGCAGGGAGGTTCCCATCTAACCAGTCCATAAATTAAGGAGTAGGAGAAATATTTCAGGGAAAGGAGAGATTTGGAATTGACACAGGAACAGCATTACTGTTGTGATGTAACTTCTGGCCCCTGGAATTGGTGTTCCTTCCCACAACATCAATGATGCACCACCCCTCCTCTTCCACTTGCCCCTGCTCTTCTCCATCTTTTAGACTCCCTGTCTGCACCCAGTCTCCTCACTTCCTGCAAAACACAGTCCTCCCAAGCAGACTGGTGCATTCTTTCACCTGCATGCTGTGATTCTGTATTTTGAAAGTCCAAATTCTGACAGCCCTGTAAGGTCCCAGGAGGCCTTACAAGGCAGTGAAGTCTCTATCACTGTAGTTGGAGGGTGACTAGTGATTATGTAATTCACAAGTCTGAAGAGGGAAAGGTAAATCATGCCTCATGTCAGTGGTGGTGACTTGATGGAGGTTGAGGAGGGAAACAAACCCCAGCCTGTGCCAGAATGGTAGTCTTTCAAACTGATAACAAGGGCTTGATTTTACAGAGGGTGACATTCCTCACATTTTTCCTTGTGATTAATGTTTTCCTTGTATGTCCTTGCCACACCATGAACTCCTTGGTTGCACGATAACCCTTTGTGTGCTGCAGGACACATGAATCAAACAGCAATAAGGACTCAAAGCTAGACCCATTACAGTGTTGGGGTATCTCCTGGGCTCCCCTGACTAAGAATGTGGGCTGCATTTGATGGAATAGTGGTCCCTAAATCCTAGGAAACTAGTGGCATCTGATAAAATCACAATGCTGTACCAACAGTACTTCTTGCTTTGAGGGTCTTTGCATGAGCATTGTGTTGTAAATCACAATGATGCAACTATAATGCATATCAGAGCTTTGCACCTTCTCAGGGCTGTGACCACAGCTGCTGCCAGGCTGCATTTGGAAGAAAGGCTTTGCAGAAGGCAGTGTTTTCCTTCAGAAGCAAGCCACTGTTGTCCCAGTTGTATGACTGTGTCTGGGCTAGGGCCACCTAAGAGTAACCCAAGTCAATGTCAGACAAAATGTAGGCATAGGCCAGGAAACTTGGGAAGACATTCAGAAACAGAGAAACATAGCCAAGGGCCATCCTCCTTTGCAGTCTGCTTTGGTTTGGGGTCATTCTGCAGAGTAACTTGCCCACATGGAGACCTTGGGAAGTGCACTGCATTATCACTGCTTGACTGCCCATTATCACTTGCATTGATTTCAAAGCTGAATCATGAAGTTGAATGGTATGAACAGGGCAGTATCCTTTTCTCATGCAGGAGAAATAATTGGGAGACTTTGAACTCCCAGACATTTGTGTAGGACTGAAACAAAAACAGTGTGCTTCAAATCAAGATCAGGTGGAGATGGTTTTTCCATGTTTTACTTGCTGATCAGTGAAACAACTAGAGCCGGTATCACTGGAGTTGCTAGTTCTCCCTATGTGTCTTGTTTATAGAGTGTAGTGGCAACAGTGGTATTACTCATCTGAGACCTTAGTACTTTCTGGATGTTGGAACTTCACAAGTATGTGTTGATCTCTCTGAGGGAGGGAACAAATCCTGATTGAATCATCACAGAACTGAAGAGACGTGTGAAAGCAACTGATGGTGTTTTTTGCCATGGGTCTGGTGCATTTTATTTAGGTCCTTGTGTCCAGATGTAATGTGAGCAGTTGCATTTAGAAGACTTACAACTCTTTCAAATTACTCTCGATTCGACTCTCTGGGTGCTGAACAGTCTCCTCAGCTTTTTAATGGGTTGACTTTTTGCTGGTTCTCAGCTCAGCTCCCTTTGCCTTTCCATCTTGGGCATCCAGTGGCTTCAGTGCTTCTGTTCCCTGCAAAGCTGCATTAAAAAGAAGCCAAGAAACCAATACTAATTGTAACAGTAATTAAAATCCAAGTGTGAATGCTCCATAAAGGGTCAGCTTGGGTGAAGTCCCAGGCACAGTAGCAGAATGGCTGTTTCAGAAGTGGGAACGTGCCTCATGTCTGAGCTCTCAGCTCTGCAGAGCTAATTGCCTCTGGAGCAGCACTGAGTTTGGAGGCCTGCCTAAATTTCAAGACCTGTGCCAGGCTCTTCACCTGGAGCCATGTGGTAGCAACAACTTGTCCACATCTCAAACCCAGAGGCTGCGTGGCACCATAGCAGGAGCTCAGGGACTAAGAGGCATCCAAAGCTTCCTTTCTGAGATGTTTTTGTCCTTTGGAAACTGTATTGGGAACTGTGACAAGATGGGTGATGATCCAGGATGAGGTCAGTCTACAGTGGATGTACCTTACATCTGTTTAGATATGTATGATAGGGACAGTTTTGTGGAATCTTGGCCTGATTCTTCTCCGAATCAGGAGTAGCTTCACACATTTCTAGGAGTATCACATAGGCTTTTTGGAAAATCCTAAGGGGTGAGGATTTCTTGATTATGTCTATTTTATTAGACTGATTAGTATATATTCTGTCAGATCTGTCATGCAAAGGTCATTTCTTGGGTCACAGCCATTCTGGAGTTCAGTGCTTGAGACATCCTGAATCCTGGACTCCACTCCTCCTTTCTTTCCTTCACTTTATCACCAAACTTTTTCAGAATGTCTGGATACATCCTTGTGAAGCTGGCATGAGATCAGAATATGGTGCACTGCATTTAACTGCCCTTTTATCTGTTCTCCATCCTGGTGCTGTATACCAAGTACATCTTCTCTTTGAAATCTCCCAGAGATATGCTCTCTCTGACTTCCTCTGCAGCAGTGTTTACTCCACTCTCTCTAGATAGCAGATCCAAGCTGTCTAATCACCAGTTAAACAAGTATCCTGCTTGATTATTGTGCAACAAAACATTCAAATAGATGGTTTGAAAACTACTTCTGCAGGAAACCTTCCTCTCCTCCATCCTACTGTGGTGCCATTGTCCATGTTCCTTTGTAGTCCACACTATGGCAACAAAGATGTCTCTTCTTTTCTTATTTAGATGAACAAAGATTTACCAAAAATGTTCATTTTCTAAGAGGCCAGAGAAAAAGTATTTCAACAAGATGGAATTACAATAACTTAGTAAGAAAACTTTACTCTGCTTGGGGCCATTGATGAGATCATTCTATCCTGAAGCAAACATTCAGAGAAATATTTTCTTCAATTGCTCCTACTAGGTCATGGGAAAAAGCTCTGATCCTTATTTCTTGAGGTAATTGTAGCTCTTGGGGCTCTCTTGGAAGAAACAGAGGATTGGTCTGCATTTCTTGGCATGTTTTCTATGAGGTGATCACATTTTGCCTCCTGGGAAAGGACAGCAGTTCCATTAACTGCAGAGCACCTGTCCTCAACTCAGCATCTGTGCATATATGTTATGACACGATATAAAAAAATGCACATTGCCAAGTTTTCATATAACTTCCATAGAAGAGAGCAAGATGTAGTTTCTGTCAAAGAAAGTGTGAGGGTATGTGGTTTAGATCCAGTGGCTTCAGGTCCAGCTGTGGCAGAGAACTACACGCAAACCAGTGGGGAAAGTGTCTGCCCAGAAATGCACTCAAGGAGTGTCAAATATTTCAGTATCCTGTAAGGGAAACAAGAATGATTTTATGAACCACGATGAGATGGATTCAACTATCAAAGTAGTCATTATTAGAAAGTTAGATCTTCCTTGCATTTATCCAAGTTAGTTCCTGCTGGGCAAGCAAGAAAGTGTACTATCTCAAATACCATCTTGATGGTTAATAGTGTTATGGATGCCCTTCTGGTACAAACAATGCCACAGATTATTATAAATATGCATAATTGGTACTGAGCCAATAGTGGAATCAGTTACATCTGTAATTAAGAGTTTGAAATTCACTGTTTTTTATATTGGCATAATGCAGCCTGATCCTCTCAGTTTCAATTGGAGTAAATCTGCCATCAGATGCTACCAGAAGGTCCAGTACACACAAAATGGAACAGCTTCTTGGATGGTGACAGTCACTGCAGTAATGAGACACTGGTTAACCATCAGGTGAGGATCAGGCCTTCCTCTGTATTCTCCTACCCAGTCACAGTAGAGCTCAGAAAAAAACATGTAGGAGCAAAGAAAGCATTTTTCTCCTTTTCTCATACTCCTAAACCCCCTTCCAGGAAAACACCAACCAGTAGACAATAATAGCTCTTTGGGCTGACCTGGGGAGGGTGAGCCTGTGATTGAGATACAGGTCACTAGGGACAGCAACAGTTGAAGTCTTTCCAATTAGCAGTTTGGATTGGAGTCAAGAGCTGTCAGGGCTTTAATTTACTAACCTGTGTCTCTCTCCCTATATATCCATGTGACAGCTCATTCTTTTAGGGTTGATAGAGTGTGTGTCTGGCCTCTAACTGTTCCCCCATCCATCTCCCACCCCAATTTGCTTTCTGAAGAACATTTTCCAAAGGGGAATTTCCATGGCTTGGAAATTGGCCCAGATCAGTTTACACAAAATAGTTAGTCCTGTTAATAAAGAAAAGCTCAAGTCTCTCTGAGTCCTTTTTATGTCCTGTGGTGGGGATGTTGGTTGATGTTTGTCACTGTGGATGTTTTTCTGACCTGCATGTTGAGCATGCTGGTTGGACAACAACAAAATATGGGAGCTCTGTTGATCCTGTTTATCCAAGGTCAAAATAAGAGCTTAAAAATTGCATCCTAGCTAAATTGCCTGGGAGGTCGAAAAGCTTTTTGCCAAAGGATTAACTTTTTTAGAAGACAGGTGTATTGCATGTTCTCCATCCACATGCTTTGTGTACTGTAGACTCTTTCTCACCTTTGTCTGATCAACCAGCATCTCCCACCAACATCAACATCACATCACTGTCAGAATGAAGAGGGACACCCTTCCTTGTTTTTTGAGCATGTATTAAATGAACCTGGCACTTGTAAATATAGTCCAATGTTCAATACACACAAGTATGAGTGTCCCTAGTAACTTGCTACAATCATCTGGTGACTGCAAGTGAAAGGCCAAACCAGCAAACCATTAGTAGATATATCACAGAAACACTTTACCCTGACATTTCCTTCCATGTACAACCCATCCTATATCCTCATAAAACCTCATGGTTTCCTACCCAGAGCTTCTCTGGACCTTTATCTTTAGAGTGCATCAAATTTCTCAAAGACATTAGGCAAGAATACACTGAAAGTCTTATATCTAGAGAGGACTATTATCCAGGTGACCAGACATTATCTGATCTAGTGTCTGTCCCAGAAACTCTGGTTCTGCTTGAGTCTTCCCTAACATTAAACACTCTCTGTATACATGTCCAGTCTTAAGCCAGTCATTTATGATGGAGTTCACCTAGTAAACAGGTCTGCAGTGTAAAGTTCCCCCTGGAGCTAGTGCCCTGGGCTCCATTTGTAACCAACGGGGCAAAACAGGACACAAACCATCTTGTCTGTTCTAGATTTTACTTAGGAAGTGATGAGTCATTCTTAGAAATACCCATTTTGCTCCCTTGAATCAAAATGGAGGGTGGGCAACTAATTCAGATGGAGATGTGTACACGGATTTAAAGTCTTGGAGATTTAAAGTTTAAAGCTTTCAAATGATGTGAATCCAAATGACTATAATTATGGCACATATAGGAAGGAAAGACACAACAGCATCATTTTGCTGCTCATGAAATAAAGAACAAGAATAAAAATATAGAGCCAAGACCACGTGTTCTGTCATTGAAAGGCATCATAGATCATATTTCCAGCTGGTAGGAACCTGTTACCCCTTTATACTTCCATGCTCCTTGACCAGTAAACTGAATACTAGAAGTAAGCTGGGAGCAGGTAGAACAAGAGCAATATGAGGATTAGTTTAAAGATCTCTGTAAGATTCTTCTGTTTATCAGTGCTGGTGAGATTTCAAGGGCACAAAGACACCTGTGGTTCAACAGAGACTGAAGGGAAGCAAATCCCTCATGGTCCTTTGTGGTTTTTGAATCTTTCCTATTCAGATGTATTACAATAAAAACCTACTGTAAACTGAGAGCTGGGAGGGGGAGCACAGATCAGAAAGCAGTGAGCAAGATCAGCGTTAGTTGCTAGACTGACAAGAATAATGGAGAGGAGGAGGAGAGGGCGCGAGAGAATGCAAAAAGCATTAGGCAGAAATTCTGTGAAGCTTATGTAACCTAAAATAAAAAGTGACTTGCACACATTGCCGTTTAACCTCACACCCCTGTGTCTAATGAATTTTCAATGCTGGGGGATTGAGCAAAAAAACAAAACACAACAACAACAGCAAAAGCCGCAGCAACACACAATTAGACCCCAAACAGCAAAAGGATGGTGTTTTCCCCAGCCTTCTTTGCAAAGCTTTTTCAGCAGTGTATCTTAGGGGGCATCAGTGGGAGACGGACAGGCTCAGCACAGGACTTCAATTCCCAGGCATTGTCTCACTGATAAAGATTTTAATTGGAGTGTTTATGTTTCCAGTCCTCCAGCAACACAGATCTGCTCTGATAATGTGTTTTAACAGACGAGAAGTAATGTTTCGAAGATAAATGTGGTGTCAGCTGCCCACTGGGTTACACAGACATTATGGCCCACTAAGGATTCATTATCCACTGTATTTTTAGGGCTTTGAATGAGTTTTCTAGGCATCCACCTCTAGCTTTATGGAACTTTGCCTCTTCCCTCAGTTTTTTGACACAAGACTAGATTATCACTTCATGTAAATCAAGCCAAGCCACTTTTCTTGACTGTCTTAGGTGGGTTATTATGTGAGATCCCAAACAGCAGAGCNGTCTAAATCTGAAAGTGTATAATTTATATCCATTGTTTCTAGTCCTCCCATCTGATATTATGTTAAAAATTCCTTCCCCTGCCTTTCTGTAGGACCCCCTCAGGTATTGATAAGCCACTTTTCTTGACTGTCTCAGGTGGGTTATCATGTGGGATCCCAAACAGCAGAGTTACACTGAAAACAGGACACTAGAACTTCTGTTCTTTTACAGCCTGACTCCAGGAGCTTTCTCAGGAGTGCCAACAAGGCATTCTCTAGGAAGAGAAGCAACCTTTGGTTCTCAGCTTCAGGAGTCCATATGGCCATTAATATCTCTGAAGCAAGGGAGTGCAAGTGGAAGAAATTCATAGCTTCACTTCCAGCATCCAATGGTGAGATCAAGTTTTGTTCCCTAGCCACCACTAATTCTTGCATAAGATTGTACTGGGCAGTGATCTGTGATTGTGCTAAATACAGTTGTGGAGCATCCAACGGTGGTAACTCATAGCAGGCTGGAGGGACTAGGCTATGAATCTGGCCTTAGCAAGGAGTAAGTGTGTCATTTCCTCCCTGGTAAGCAGTGATACTATCCCACACCATTTGTCTTAACTGTCTCCAGTGATTTGATTGGCCTGAGAAAGTTGGTCCAACATGGATTTATTTATTTTAAGCACATGTGGTACATGTTCCAAAGTGCCACATTGACAGCCTGGGAAAGCATGGTCCTGGATTTACCCTCAAAACTGATGCAAGATGGGAAACAGCCATGCAGGGTCAATGTTCTCTGACAAATGTCCTTCATGAGGACCTATGAGATAGGGAGATACACCACCAGGTAGAAGAATATCAGTCTCCCACTCTTAAAGCATCTGAACTAATTTCAGATGAGTGAGAAGCTCCTTTGGGTCTTTGGGCTCTCAACAGCAACCTAACAACAAACAGTGCTGGAGCCTTTCTGTTTGTCCTCCTGCAAGTCCACATTCATCTAAAAAAGCAGTCAAACCAAAAGAAATGTTTTCCCTTCATATGTGATAGGAGGTGAACTTTTTTCCTGTTTTGCTCTGTTTCTGGTTTGTTTCCTTTTAGCTTACCAGATCTGTCAGGCTCATTTGAGCTTCAGAATATGGAGGCATGAAATATTTAGGATTGGCCCTGGTTTTATTTCCAGACTTCCAGAGACAGTCCAAAAGGAAAAAAGAGGCTCTAAAGATTTATATGCTCTTTGAATAAGCAGCAAGCAGAGCTTTTAATTGATCACAGTTCATTTAAAGTGAGAGTTGAGCAAAGCTGGAGCTGTTGCAGGCTCAGGACTAACCAAGATGCATTTCTACATGCCCTTAGAAGTATCAGTGTTGTTGGCAAGATCCCCCTGCTCCTGGAAGCTTCTTCCTCATAGCAGTATACTTCAACATTAAACCCTTTAAAGAGGATTGTGCTGGGCTATGACACATGTGTGCATGCTTGTGGGATAGTTGTAATTATCACAAAACTATCTTCTTGATCTCTTTGAGGCTGGTATCTAATGAATGTTCTGTCCTCTGTCTTTGATGCATTTAAAGTGAGACATGTGAAAGGAGTGGGAAAACTAGCAGAATAATGTCTGGTTTGCAACAGGAGGAAGATCTACTATAACTCCAATGATTATCCTTTTTTCATTGCAGTCTGTGAAAGAGCTAGCTGAAGGATTCTAGGAAGGGTATTTTTCACAAAGAGGCAAAGAGGTCCCCCTTTACAACATACCCCTTGGGAGTCCCTGGGAGAATTTCCTGTCTTCTCCTTTCTCACAGTCATTCTAAGAGCCAGGTGGCAAATGATGTCTCTTCATGTGCATATGGCTGCTGGTCTGCTTGCACACCCAGACACTGCACTGTGCCTGGTCCTGATGGGTCAAACATACCTCATGTGATGGCTGAGATCTGCATTCCATCTTGGGTCACTGCCTCAAAGTTTTGCCCAGGGAAGGTTTTTGTTATTTCTCCCTGTTTTTCCTCCTTTCTCCACACAGAGGTGGAATGGTATGCTCTTCCTCTCGTCTAGGGCTGTAATCACCAAATCATAACTGTCTTTAGTGTTGCTGAGTGACCAGAAAACTCCAAAATAAGAAAGCAGAAATGAGAAGTTTTTGACTGCCTTGGACCAAAAGCTTTGTAGAGTTCAGTGAGTCATTCTTCACAAAAAAATAATTAAATTGAAAGTGGAGGGTTGGGGGCAGTATGTTACTCATGAATATGGGCTGAGTGCAGCTGATGGCTTCTGCTGGAAGTAAAAGTATGAGGATGATGGAAAGGAAATGTCAAAATGTTTCTTTTCAACCTGTGTCATGTTTCACATCAGAAACACCAGAGCAATTTCAAAGCAAAATTGTTCAGCTACCATTTGTCATTTCAAAGTGGAATTTCTTTTCGAGTGGACCTGTTTATTTTTAATAATCTAGAAATTAAGCAAAAAAAATGTAATTAGATGATTAAGAAAATATTTTGGGTTGACCCTAAATGGTTGTTTTGTCAGGGTTTTTTCCATTTTTCTGCAAAGGAGAAGGAAAATAGTTTGACTTGAATTATATAATTTGCTTTTCATTGATTTTCCAGTAAAACCAGGGACCTGAAAAAGAGTGATTCTCAAGCTCTGAGTCTTGCTCTGAACTATGCTGGTGGTGTAGGTGGAGTGCCATTTCCCAATTATAGACAGTAATTGAAAATAAAGATTTGAGAGAAAAACAGTAGTAGAAAAGGTCTCTGAACTTCTCACCAGCTTCCTTCATGTTGTCAGTCCTCGACTCCACTAGGGTTTCAGCTGGAAAAACATCAGTCCTTAGAAAATGAGAAAGGCTTGAGATGGTGCTAGGTCAAGGTGCTGGATGTGGAAAGGGTAAGGCAAAGAGGAAGGAGCCTTTCTTCCTTTAATGAGTCACTTTAATAAGTGTAATACCAAAACATTGCCAGCATGTTCTCTTCTTGCAGAAGCATCAGAGGAGGAAAGAGCTCAGCTCACTTCAGCTCCTTGAGAGCACCTCTGCCCATAGAACTTCACTTGAGAGCATGTATCAGTAGGACAAGGGACAACAGCTTTAAATTAGAGCAGGACAGGTTTAGGTTAGACATTAGGAAAAAATTCTTTACAGTGTTGGTGGTGAGGGTGGCACAGATTGTCCAGAGAGGTGGTGCAGGCCCCACCCCTTGAGACATTCAAAGCCAGGCTTGATGAGGCTCTGAGCAACCTGATCTAGTGCAAAATATTCCTGCTCACTGCAGGGGGGGTGGACTAAATGACCTTTAAAGGTCCCTTCTAACTCAAGTGATTATATGATTCTGTTTTTTTCTTCTAGGAATGGGGCAATGAGCACAGAAAAGGAAGAAAATTTGCTCCCTTGGGGTGTTTTGTGCTAACACAGTGCCCATTGTCTCCCAGTATGTGCAGTCTCTATTTAAATATACTCACAAGAGCATTCTGGCTCGTCTACACTTCCTACTGAGACCTGCAGTATGACCTACAGGGTTTGGCTCAGAATTTGGTGGGTAGACACCATCCAAAATATGCTACTAGAAAAAGCAGCCCAAATGCCTGAATTCTGGTCTCATCTCAGCTGTGAATGTAGGTCATCTTCCTTACAGATTTTCTGTTATTTGCAGTGCCTTCAAACTGTCCAGTCCAGACTGCACCAACCAGATATATCCAAAGCCTTTTTCCTAAAGAACTGAAGTTATTTCTATTTTTAGGTCTTTCTGTTGCTTCTCCTCCCTATCCACCCAGCAATGCCTGAATATAATTATCAATTTCAACTAGTTTAAAAGTAGAGGAGAAGTTCTAAGAGCTAACAAAGTTTGGGAAAAGCAGCAAGGTGGAGAAGAGAGATCCATAAGCTCAGACAGGATGGTCAAATCATGGACTTCTTGTATTAGACACCGGGGAATCCACAGCAGGCAAGTGATCTTCAATAGATTCCAAAGGCAGAAAAAAGACAGTCAGCCTGGGTGTGTAGCTTAGTTGAGAAAGCATCAGGCTCCTAATCTAAGTGTCAAGGGTTCACCTAAAAAGTAAAATTGTGGAACAGAAAACTGGTTCTGTTTTGCCTCAAACTGGGATGGATGTGATTTTTTTGGTGATAGTTTTCTAGAGGTGAACCAGGTCTTAAGCAAGATCTGGCATGCAGCTGTTGAGAGACAATGCTTCATTCATGCTTCAACGGGGAGGTGGTGGCTCTTAGCAGTGGCAGTAGGAAAATGGAAAGAGAAAATGTCCAGTCACCTCAACACAAATTTCCTCTGTAAATCTCTCTTGAAGATGCAGACATATTATGGGGCTGTTAGCACTGAAATTCAAACAATCCAGGATTTCCTTTACTGAAACATTTGTATTCTCTTGAGAAAGGATTCTGTTCTGTGTCCTGTCAATTCAGTATTGAATCTACGCTTAAGACCTCTCTCTCCTTACATACATGATTTATATATATAAAGAAAGAAAGATGGAAAAGGAAAAGAAATAGAACACTAAAAAAAAACCAACAAACCAAGTGATACCACTGAGTGAACAGTCGCTTCTGCAGCCCCACAGGGAAAGCAGAGCAAAAACATCTTCAGAGGAAAAAATCCAGCTAAACAAGCAGAAATTCTCTGCAATAAGACTGTGAGCTGCAAAGTTTCCCACCCTTGCTCTTAGCCTGATTTCTGGGCTGCTGCACCACAGAAAAAAAACTTGCAAACTAATCAAGCCATACTTTATGCTGCTTCCAGAGAACACTTTGGGGAAATTGCTCTTCTGTAATGTCTGTCAGGGAAAAAGAGGAAAAGAAAGACATCTTCTACCTGTGCGTTTTATTTTACACCATTACTGAGGAGACCAAAATGGACCAGGAGTAGGGGGCTGGTGCTCAACCCAAGTGCACATTGATGCCAGTGGAGCTGCTGGGTATACATTCATTTACATCAACCAAGAATCAAGGCCTAGAGTTCTCATTACAAAGACAACATTGAATCTTGGTTTTTGTTTATTCCTGTTAGGAATAAATGGAGACAGAAAGAGGGTTGGGCAGCATAAAATAGAGAAAAAATAGGAGCAAAGAGTCATCTGGGGTAAACTGGTGCTGCTAAAGATTCAGAACAAGCAACTTCACTGTAGCACATCCTCTTCCTTCATCATCATCATGGTGTAAAGGAGTACTCCCTTTACAGGGTCATATAACAGGACAATGGAACCTGTGGTGAGGCTAATGCCAGTTTTGGAGAGGTGACAGAGACTATCTCTGCTCCATCACCCATAGAGCGAGGCAAAGAGACTGGTATAGCTGATGGGAGTCAGCATGGCTGAGAAGCCACTCCTAGCTGTGGAAATTTTATGAAGTTGATGGTAGGGGAGATCACATGAAACCCCACATATTTGCTAGAGCCTGGCTTGGAGATTCACAAGGCCTCCATTAATATATTTGCAGATTCCTGAAGAAACTGACTGGGAGCTTTGAGATGCACCCAGAGCTTCTCTGGACTCTCATCTTGAATTGTAGCAAATCTTAAATGTGACATAGGTGTCTCTTGGCACAGCTGTGGCCTGACCCTGAAAATACAATAGTTCTGAGCTCAGTGTTGGCCTCTGAGGTGGAAAACAACTGATAAGACTTGTGCCCTAACAGAAGTCTGAAAGTTGCATACTCTGGCTTGATATGAACTTTAGATGGGTCTTACCATTCTCTAGATAAAAGACTACATAAGACAAGGAGAGCTTCCTAGCCTGGCTAACCTGGTAAAGAATGCAACACTAAAGTGAAAATGTAATGCCACTATATTCTTTGACAGCAGCATCAGTTGACCATGACATATGACTCCATGGGAAATCTGACATTTTGTTCATGGAGTAAAGCCTGGAAAATGCACATTGACACACAGTTTCAAACAAAACCCTTAGGAAATGCTGTACTGGAACACGTGAGAACCATAAACCATCTTATCATTTACCCAGGGATTTCCATCTGAGAAGAAAAACAAAAGCCTATACACCCTATGGTTTAATCTGACCATGTTGTGTCTAAGAAATGCTTTTCCCTTTGAAGAACAGAAAGATCCTTAGGAGTAAAAGGGAGGGAAAATAACACTGCAGATCTTCTGACATTCTTCTCTGCTTCTGTTCAGCTTCCAGAAGTAGCCAGAAAAATATGACGCCTGATGAAACTCCGGGATAGGAAGCTGTGCTTCAGTGCTGCTATCCACGAGTCCAGGGATGACATAAGCTCAAAGACATATCATTGTAGTTGGAATCAAAAAACATCCTCAAATACTTTCCAAGGTAAAAGTCATAATAGCACCAAGTGTTAAAATGTGCAAGCTGCCTGCTACATGTGCCTGGGGCCAGCTCTCCCTGCAGAGCTGCCCTGCTCTTCAGCCCCTTTGGCACCTGATGCCATCACCTCCCAAGAAAGAAATGTGAAGTGCCTCAGTTTGACTGAGACGTGGAACACAAGAGCCACAAATCCATAAGAGGAAGGAAAGTGCCTGAAGACTGGAGCCTGCAAATGTCACTGCAGTCTTTAACAAGGGCAGAAGGAGCCCCATGGGCAGGGGGGTTGGGGAGCTCTGGTGTTTCATCCTCTGCTGCCGCTCGGCCCCTCCTCCCAGGCCCCCTTCTCCCCTCTGCAGGGCCAGCGTGGGTGGGCCTTGGCCGCAAGTTGTAACGCTGCAGTGGGGATCTACTCCTCGCCCTGCTCCGCTCTGGGCCCCTTCTCTGGCGGCCACATGGCTCCTGGGCTTGCTCCTGCTGGTCACAGGCTACCAGCACGTCACAGGCTACCAGGACGTAGGTGAAGGGGCGCCTGCAGAGCGGGCAGGTAGCCAGCCCAGGGCTCATGCCGGCCCACTGCTGGATGCAGTCGCAGCAGAAGCAGTGCAAGCAGCCGGGGACACGGGCTGCCTGGCTCACGGTGTCCATGCAAATAGAGCACCGCTCATCTGCCACTGCTTCTGCCTGCTACAAGTGCCTGGGGCCAGCGCTCCCTGATGAGCTTCTCTGCTCTGCAGCCCCTTTGGCACCCGATGCCATCACCTGCCCAGAGAGAGGTACAAAGTGCCTCAGCTTGACTCGCACGAGGAACACAAGAGCCAAGTGCACTAGTGGAAGGAATCAGCGGCCACCAGGTCTTGGCTTCCGCAAGGGCCATAGGCAAGGGCCTGAAACCAGCAGCACCAGCAGGTTGCTTGAGCATGGCAGCAGAGTTAGCCTGGAGAGCTGCCCTCCACACCTGCCCCTCCTCCCCCCAGCCACGCTGTCCTTCAGCCCAACCCACCCCCGGAGCCCTCTGTGGCCCACACAACCACCACCAGCTGAGCTGGCGCACAGTACCTGCAAGAGGAGCTCAAGGAAGGAGCAGCAACCAGATGGTGATCTTCAGAGCTGCCACAGAGCTGCTTGAGCCCACAGACCTGGGCAGCCCACTGGCCAACACGCTCCTCACAACTGCCTCAAGACCAGAGCCATGCTGAGCTTGCACACCACGCCTGTTGAACTCGCAGCAGCTCTGGTCCCAATGCACAGGGGTGGGGCCTGGGGGGCTATGCCTAGTCAGGGAAGTCATAATGGTTGCCCAGTAACAGGATTCTCTGGAAAGCAGACACCTCAACATGGGAAAAATGGGGCTTGGTCTCTGCCATCTTGTTGTGGTCTCTTTGAGGCAATCTAAGCAAGGGACTGGGCGGCTTGGTCTTGTGGGAACTGTCCCTGCCCATGACAGGGGGTTGGAACTAGATGATCTTTAAGGTCTCTTCTATCTCAACCCATTCTTTGATGTCATGATTGTAATACAGTCCTTTAAAAGAATGCTTTCCCTCAGTAATGGAGTGGTTTTTTGAATCTCTAATTGGAGAGTGGAGAGTACAGTCTAGGACACTCTGATGCTTTAAAATATAAAAGAAGTAAATATTAACAACTTCATGGTTAATGAAAAGAAAGATTCCCATCCAATAAACTGGAAAGCATTCCCGGAGGTGGTAATACAATGAGTCATCCTTCAGAAGAAGACATCCTCCAGTATTTGGCCTAACAGCCAGATGGGAAGCCAGCAAAGGAACTATTATCTGGGCATTGGCTTTGCAGAAACTGAATTAACAAAGGGAATAATCACAGAATCACAGAATGACCCGGATTGGAAGGGACCTCAAGGATCATGTAGCTCCAACCCCCAACTGATCTGGGAATAATCATGATGTGTTTGATGTTGCCGGCTACCTAAGTGTGAATGGAAGTGGATAAAACATCCATCAACCACTAAATTCAGGATGAAGAAGTCTGAACTGTAAGGATTTAAGGAAAGAACAGTTTGGCAGCATTTCTCCTAGAAGGTCATTCAATGCATTAAAAAGTGGCATTGCATCCAGGAGGTAGTTACTAAAGTGTTTCAATTACACCATTTTTAAGAATGATTTGAGCTCGATGAAACATTTTTTTTGTGTGTATGGAAAATGTCTTACTTTGAAAATACTCACATTTCTCATCAAAGATTGAACTTGGGGAAGCTTTTTGTCAAAACCTTGCAAAACACTGGGTTCAGTGGAAGGTTGATTTTTTTTTGTTCTTGAAAGAACAGAAGGTTTTCTGATTTGATTTTATCTCTGTTTTCAGGAAAGAACAAAACACTTGCCAGCAACACTTTCCTTAAAGACTGGTAAGGTCAAAGTCTTGGAATATCTTCGAAAAATTGGAAGGGGTATCAAAAGTTTCAGTTCAAACCTGCCTCTGGGATGCACTTACAACCTTTGAGGTAATGAATCAATGGATGATTCTGACATCAATGTCCTGAAGATTCATGAAAAAACCCCCTTGAAATCGGTGCCAATTTCTGGTTCAGAATTCTCTAAATTTTGGAGACAGCTACCAAGGGCAGATCCCAGTTACTTTTAATCCAAGACAAGATCTGAGCACTTTCAATAGTTTCAGTGCTCCTCACCTCAATATTGGAGAATTGTAGACATGAGCAATGACAGAAACAGAAAGACAACCAAGCTTCAGATCTCCTCTGCACATAGCGCTGTAGCATGTTCATGGGTCAGTTTGGGGTGTTTCAGGCCTCACAGGTTATAATTGTTCCCCATAAAGGACCCATTTAGGATTCATGCAAGGTTTTAAGAATCTTATGTTCCAGTTTGAGCATTACATTTATGATTTTAAGGACTTTTCTGGAAGATGGGTGATCCTTTAGACAAGCAGATAACCCCTTTATAATTCATGCATCCCAGCTCTTTTCAAACCCAAGGATAGTGGTCACCTTAAATCCTGTGTCATATTTCTCCATGAGGGATGTCACCAAACAATGACCAGTGCCTTATGCTTGGAGAGGATGAGTCCTCTAGGTTGTTCTGTTGCCAAAAAGGCCTACTTGCCTGGAGATTTGTTTGTCCACCGGAAAGCAAATGGGATCCTGAGCTCCATCTGGCGAGGGGTGGTCAGCAGGGATAGGGAGGTGATTGTCTCACTCTGCTTGGCTCTTGTGAGGCCCCATCTGGAGTACTGTGTCCAGGTGTGGAGCCCTCAGTACAAAAAAAGACATAGAGATTTTGGAAAGGGTCCAGAGGAGGGCCACGAAGATGATCAGGGGGCTGGAGCACCTCCCCTATGAGGACAGGCTGAGGGAGTTGGGCTTGTTCAGCCTGGAGAAGAGAAGGCTGCGGGGTGACCTCATTGCAGCCTTTCAATACCTGAAGGGAACCTACACCCAGGAAGGGAGTAAACTCTTTGAAAGGGCTGACAATAGCAGGACTAGGGGAAATGGATCCAAGTTGAAGGAGGGAAGATTTAGGTTGGATGTTAGGGGGAAGTTCTTTACTAAGAGAGTGGTTAGGTCCTGGAACAGGCTGCTGAGGGAGGTTGTGGATGCCCCGTCCTTGGAGGTGCAAGGGGCCCTGGGCAACCTGATCTAGTAAATGTGTTTGTTTGGTGGCCCTGCTAGGCAGGGGGGTTGGAATTACATGATCCTTGAGGTCCCTTCCAACCCGGGTCATTCTGTGATTCTGTGATGCTCCTGAACACAGGGATGGGATGGGATCATAACTGGATCAAATTTATTCTGTGCTCCAAAAAAACCTCAGATACATCCAAATGCAGCACCTCGGCCTCACCCCAATGTGACCCACGTGATGATTTCCAGGGAGCTGATGCTCACCTCCTGTAGCTGTGTGCACCAGCAGATTGCTGCCTGTGGGAGGAAGCTGGCTGGTTCCTTCCCCACACTTGCTCACCCCTCTGTGTCCAGCTCCTCTGGCAGCATTCAGGCCAGCCCTTTTCTGAGTGCATTTCTAGCAATTGCCTGCCCCAGGATTAGATGAAAGGTGAGCAGTTGCAGGAGAGCTCTGGAGCTTTGCACTTCCTTTGGCAGCTTCCTGAAAAACCGGTGCGTTCACAGACACAACACTCGATTATTCATTCCTGAAAGGAGGAAAATAGGGCACATTATGATATCAAAACCCAGCACCTAAAATCACTCACTTTATAGTCTGTAATTGGAAGCGTATATTTAGCCATATTAAGATGGAGAAGTTGGTGTTTGGGTTTTTCCCAGGGAAATCTCTCCTTCCCCATTGGCTCAAGGGGCACGGCTTTGCAGCTGTGGCTGCTAACTCTGCAAGCACAGTATCTGCCTGTGTGCTAAGGGCAGTAAACTCCATCATAATTCTGGATTTATATTGTAGCAACTGAGACAGTGCTTTGGAATCTGGGCTGCTACTTTTTGGAAGAGAGGTGTCCCTATGTATGTTAATAGATGCTGCAAATTGGCACCAGTGCAACCATGGCTTTGCAAATTCCTGCTCCTGTTGAAGGCACCATTTTTTCTCTAGTCTTGTGTGGGCAGGACACACAACAGATTTATTCAATTTTACAGCAACCTAGTGCTTTGAGGCTGAGACCAGAACAAATGTCACACCTCAGAAACAACTTCTGAAGTGGGACTTGTCTGGCAACACAGGGACAAACAGTCCCGAGCACCAAACATACCTGCTGCTGCCATTTTCTTGTTATGTGGACTCCCTGTTTCATAGAAGTGGCACTGATTTGTTATTGAGATTAGCTGTCATTATAGACCCAAACCATGACATTTATATTACCAACCTTCAGATGTTTTCAGTGCAGGTGCATATTCACAGATGTGGCTCTTCAGAGTCAGTGGAGCTTAAGAAGATAAGGTTCATTTGAGAATTTGCAAACATGCACCTTGGAACAAGAAGAGTAGACCCTAAAAAAGACCTATTTCTGACTAAAGGGAAATCTCAGTGACTGTCTCCAGCAGTCAGTCATATTTTGAGTTTCAACTGTCTTGCATGTTTACCAGGGAAGACACCTCAACAGATGTACTCTTGAGACAAGTCAGGGCAAGATAGAGGTATGTCAGAAAGGAAGAGTCTTGGCAATGAGGTACTTTGCTGCCAGTTGGCTCACCATCTGGAGAGACTGACAACATCTGCCTCTTTCACAAACACCTGTATGTGCTGACAGCAATGGCATGTGAAGGGAAGATCTCCAATGAATCCTGGTAGGGAAAGCAGTAATCCTGGTTCAAAAACAAAAGGAGAGTTGCTTAGAGTATGTGTCTGTCTTTCACCAAAAAGTATGTTCCATGTAATGATTTTTTACCTTCAAATAGCTCCCAAGTCCCTGGAATCTCTCCGGAGCACTACTGACTTCTTGTATTTGGGGAAACTGAGGCAGGCTGTGGTAGCAGAAATGACAGTTCCAAGGATGTTAATCACTGCATGCCAATGCAGAGGATGAACCTGTGTATATGAATGCTTTGGGCATTAGATAATGTACATTTCTGGGTGTGATGTTGTTCCCCTTCCAGCCTTGGAGGGAGAATATTGGCTGTGGATGATCTGCCAGCAGCTGTTTTAAGGGGAAAAGGAGAAAGAGGAAGATTTAAGAACAGGAACAAAAACTCATCCCTGTGGCATCTTTTACACAACCATTTCCCTTTACAATGTCCCAAACATCCATTAAGGAATGATTAGGAGCAGCCCATTTTTGACTTACAGATGAAACCAGATGCCAAAACCCCAAAAGTGACAGCAGCAGTAAAAATAACCCCAAACCAAAAGCTTTACCTCCTGAACCTGGCAGCAGCATGAGACCACCTTAGCAAAGTCATCATGAGACCATTCATCATTTCACAAAACTGCTGCTGCTGTAATTAAAGAGAGACTATAAAGATTTTGGGTTTTTTATCAAATACTGGAAAGCAAAGGCACTTAATATCAAAGTGATTAAGATCTTTGTTACTATTCATAAGTAGGAGTTTCACTCAATGAGCACCTATGATGGATGCTTAAGAGTTATTTCTGCTCAGGAGCAAAGGGAATCTGTATGGACTGTAGCATGGAAGTGGTTTAATTTTGGTAGCCTTTCTTGCAGTTCAGTAATGGCTTGTGGGAGGGGGTGCTCACTTTTCATATTGCTGTAATGTGAAACAGATCAGAAATATGTCTTTTTGAGTGAAAAAAGGGTTCAGGGGTATATTTATTTGGTACCTTTTCCTGTTAACATCTCCATCTTCTCAGTCCACATTCCTGCTGCAGCAGCTCTGGGGGTGTGTTTCTCAGAACCAAAACCCTACATCTCAGGCAAACCCATTGCAAAGTAAGATGTGTCAGGGTTTGGGGTAAGCAATCATCTCCTTTCCAATGTCTCCCCTCGCCTGACAAGGCAGCTATTTAGGTTTTGGTTTATGGAGGTTTTTGGTCATGGAGGAAATAAAAGAATTAGGAATGAGAAATGTGTGTTATTTTTTTCTACTGAACAGGTTTTCACCAGGAAAAAGATTACTATAGGAAAAGTGTTCACATTTCATCATCAAAACTGTAAACATCCTTCACTCTTCAATGTCAACCTTTGCCAGCTTTCAACAAACATTTTGAGGTACGGCAGGAATCTGGTACTGTGAAGAAAACAGTCTTTTCCCATTTTATTCCACCTTCAATTCTCATCCTCCCCCGCCTGCCCAGCATCTCCCCAGAGCTGTCTGCACCCTGCTGCTTTCTCCATCCCAGCTCCCGTTTTACCACCCTGCTGGCATTTTTACAGGTTTTTGATTTTTTTTTCTGCCATTTCTTTTCCAGTGAAAATTTTGTTTTGGCAAATGTACAAAGCTGGCTCCTTGGGGGGAAGTCAGCAGAGCATTTCCATTTCACTACTAGGGACCAAAAGTTACTGAGTGCTGATGCCCTTGAAGTTGTGTGCCTTCTTCTGATTTAATATAGAGCCTTTATGTGAAAGTTAAAGACAAATACCTCCCCTTACAGAACCACTCCCTGTGACAGCCTCACTAATTAGTTGTTATTAACATTGATGGCAGAGCTATCAGATTTAATAGGCAGCAGATTATGGCAATTACAGTGAATTCACTGGGTATGGGAAGCTGGAGTTTTGGCTCTGGGGACAAACAGAAAGGTTTTGTTGGGAAGCACATGCAGGGCTGCAATGCAGGGTGCTCTTCAAGGCATGAAGTCACAGACGGGAAAATGTACCAGGCAGTGGGACTGGGAGGTGAAGAAGGGTAGTTATCATAAATACATGGAAAAAATGTAAAAGTCAGATTTGGAAATGCTTTTCCCTTCTTCTATTTTTCTTTTGCGTGGTTGCCCTGTTGCTCACTTTCTCTTTGCTCTCCTCTCTACTAACCTCTTCCAGAAGAAAAAGACAGATGAGAAAATTATAGAAAACACCAAATATTATTGCTTCTCACTGTCCCTGTCTGGATGCCTCTAATGTATATGAACTGTTTTCTTTCACTCTGCTGGGAGGTCATGGAGAGTGAGGCCAGTGCCTTTTCCAGGGTGTTAACCTGAGTCTGAATTTATATGAATTAGTGGAGATGGGTCTGAGGTCCAAGAGCCACCTGTCTGGAGGAGAGGTGGTGGCATGGGAGGAACCTCAGAGATCCCCATAGCTCATCTCATCAATGATTTTGGCAGGTCCACCTGCCTGGACCATTCCAATTAACTAGAAATGTGGAAACACTTCTGAGGAGCCTCTTGTCCTCCCTCCCTGCTTGCTCTCATGGTCGCTCAGCAGCACAGGCATTTCCCTTTCTGTATATGTTTCAGCATACTGACACGACAGCCCAGCACTCCTCAAGAGCACATTTACCAGAGGTAGCCCCAGCTGCTCTGTTTTCCCCATTATCAACAAAGCTGACAAAGACATCCTCCTCCAATTTCTGTAGCACTCAAATCCTTGTCCCCTACTGCCCTCTCCACTCACCCCTCAAGCAAGCAGCTTGGCTGGAAAGCTGATCTATCAAGCAGAGATGCTGGAGCTGCAGTTGCAGTGATAGCCTCCAAGGGACCTCTCCTCTGCTCCTCAAAGCTGGACCTCCCATGTCCCAGAGATGGAGGAAAGGCTAGAGGCTGAGGGGATGCAGATGTGAATCACCCCATGCTTCCTCTTTACTCTTGCTATCTGAGTCAAATTCCAGAGATGTCTAGACACTACCACTGAGATCAAAGTGTATCAAGGCCCACCTCAAAAATCTATTGATTATAGCTTGGAAAAGGATAGGCTAAGAGGGACTGCAGAGACAAGTTATTTTGTCTTTGGATTGAGACATCCTCCTGTCTCCCATCCTTTTTTCTCTGTCATCTCCCATGATTTCTCCTGAGGCACAAATTAATTTTACTAACATATATATGAGATGTCCCTTAGGGTTTTATAAGTATTGGGAAAACATATCTATTACTCAATATCTGCTGCACACACTTCTGATGAGAGATATCACTGGGTGGCTTGCAGGACTTGGACTTGAATTAGCTGCTTGTGTTGTAATGTGTGAACTGCTGCAGCTGGAGCTGCAAGAGTTGATGTGTCAGAGAGTGCTATGAAGAGTTTATCAGCTGCTAGAGCAGTCATCATGAAAGGTGATGGAGTTGTTCTGAACAGATGACCTCCCCAGACCTAAAGATGGCTGGAAAACAGGTCTTAAGGAAGCACAGACCTCCTAAAGAATATTTTGTACAGGTTCCTGTGTTGTAACAGGATTCTGTTAAGATTTTATATTCTTTACTGGGAAATTGTAGAGTCTCTTTTCTGATCACCTGAAGGCTACTTTCTCAGTGCAAACCAACTGAGACCCAAGAGGAAAATGGCTCAACTAAAACTTGAGCACTTGCCCATTGCCATGGGTTGATTAAATCTGCCCCTGTGGTAAAAAAAATAATAAAAAAAAGTATTTTTGGGATATCCAGAATGACTCATGAGAGTTTTTGGTTTAAAGCGGTTAGAATAAAAGAGGTGCAAATGCTGATAAATGTTCCTCTTCATTTTATTTATCTCTCACAATGCAGAGAAAAAATGGCACAGGTTCTATTTCTATAATGTTCTGTTTTCATCTGTAAGAGGAAAATTTTCAAGCTCAGGTGCCAAAAGCAGGAAAATTAAATCTGTGTATTTAGACAGTTAAATAAGAGGCTCAATTTTCAAAGGTGCTGATATCCTGTATTCCTAATTGCTATCAGAAGAGACTGAAATCTTACTTTACCTTTAAAATGGTATTTTCCAGCTCCATAAAGAAAACTTTTTTTTCATTTGCAGTTTCCACAGAAAATGACCACTAGAGAGTGAGAAACAGAAAGAACAGTAGTCCATTGAAAAACAACATAGATTTTTTTTTTTTCCTTTTAGAGTTCAATGCCTGGTAATAAACAACTAAAAAAATCCATGCCACACAATGAAGAGGATATACATTTGCCAGCTGTAGCCATAGACTGATGGCTCTACATAATAAAAAGCCAGCAGCTGTGTAGCCTTTTTCTCTGGATGCTTTATGCAATTGGGAATGCAAGTCTCCACTCACTCTCTGGACCAGACTTGCCAATCAGAGGCTAAAACTATGGACATCTTTTGGAGAGAGAAGCATTAGAGTGTGAGCTTCAAACTTGACCTTGGCTGGACCAAATCATGAGACACGTTGAATTAAGCCAGGGCTAAGAATTTCTCATCATTTCCCCCCAAATGTCAAGAATCAGGATTGACACTGGTGGAAGATCAGATGGTCTTGGATCATTCAATGCACAATGGAATGATTTTCAGTGTCAAAATGCAAAAGAAAACACAACACAAAATTCTGAAGAGAAAATAGAGATTTGTCATCCATCACTGAAAACCAGTCTGGTGCTGGAATGAAGAACAACACTGTCTAGAAGAGAGCTGCCAGCTAGAGATGGGTGAACTTCATCCTCGTCTTTCTGAGAAAGCTCTGAGACTTCAGCAAAGCTATGTGGGAAGTATTTTCAATGTCAACTCTCCATGCCATTGAATAAACAGAGGACTTAAGTCCCCAGGGGCTGTCTGTTAGCTTTGAGTTCATTCCACCAACAATGTGATTTGCTAAAAAACAAGCTTGGAAATCAAATGAACAGACTTTCCAGGTGGGACCCTAACCACAGAGTCTTCTTGACTTTTTGTCCCAGGATATATTTTATGCTGTATTTATGCACATGCTGCCTTCAGGAGGATAGTCTCAATGTGTGTGATCTTGTGCAAACACTACAAAAAAGGTATCCAGGTTGATCATCACAGGATGGAAGTTATTCAGACTGAGTAACTGTTATTTCTGGAAATACCAACAAAGTAGATCTGGTATATAGTTGTTTTTAAAGCATTGTGGTTGTTTCATGGTATCTTCTACCTTTAATAACTTCATGGGTTGAATGGTGGATCATTTGGTGTGTTGTACTTTAATGGAAATAAGATGATATTCAAGATACCTGAATGAGCTTGCTTCAGAGATCCTCTTGCATTACACAAGTTAGTGATAATCAATCTCAGTTATAAAACACGGTCACCTTGATTATACCAGAGGACACAGGTGGTTCTCCTTGTTATCAGAAAAAGTTGAGAAATTAACACAATATCACCATGTTATTAAAAAAAAGAAGGAGGGAAGGAAAGCATTTTAGCAATAAAAATGCCAATCTCTGGTTTATTTAAAAAATGCTAAAACAATGAGCTGAAAATGGGCAACCCAGAAAACTCCTTTGATAAATGTCAGTACTTTTAAATTAGGACAAAGGAATTAGAAAAATGGAGGCTTATATTTAATTCACTTGAAAGCAAATTAAAGGGTTCGGCTTATGGATGAAAGAGAAAATTAGGTTATTTTTTTCTCAGAGTTACCAAGGCTACTGAAGCCCAGAGAGAGCCACAGTTCAGCACACAGCTTGGTGAGCTACTATTGACAGGGCTGTTTGCACATCTTAAGTGGATTTAGGAGAAGTGTCTCCATCTCAGAGTCAGAAGCTGGACCAGACAATGTGTCACATCCTGGCAGAAACAGCACTTGGTTGAATGTCTAACCTAGGGATTTTTCCCAAAACAGTCCTTCCTCCCACACATTTTAGCGGGGGAGGAGGGTGATGCTATGTTAAATATGAAGCCTCCACCAGCAGGTTGTTTGATTTTTGAGATATTTGTGAACCAGTTAACCTTTTGCAACTTGGTGTGGTACTTTCAACAGTTTCACATGAGATAAATGCCTGTCTTTAGTCAAGTACACAGAAATGTTGGCCCTCAATCTATGTGTGAATGTCCAATACCAGTTTATATTGCCATGACTCAAGGTGGGAATGATTTCCAACAAAGAAATATTATATTAAGTGCTCTGTTTAAGAAACCCTCTGCTTTCAGGTTCGTGACTTTAGTTTTGTATTATTTCATCCTGTTTCTACTTATTCTTGAGGCCTTCTCTGTGATTTTCAGCTTCTACATTTCACAGAGGTTACTTAGCTTTGTTCCATCAACGAACTTCATTAGCATTTCATTTCCATTGGGAGCCAAAATTGCTATTCAAACTTTAAACAAAGCAATTGCAAGACAGACCCAGGAGAAACTCATTAATAGATGGAGTCCCCAGTCCAGTATGTTCAGTAATGTTTCCCCATTAGCCACTTCCTTAGCTTTGATATGGTTCCCTCAGCAAACTTTGCCTTCCCCACTGGAGTAAAAACATTGCCTCATTGCACTGCATATATTCTTCATTTAAAACCCAAAGGAAAGAGATTTTCCACGTACCTATTTTTTTCCTACCATTTTTTTGAATCAAACAGAATTCCAGGTTTGCATGCTACAATCTCTCAGACATTCCCTATGCCTTGAGTGCTCCATTCCCTCCATATTATAAAGCCCAGAAAAGTTTTAAGCAACAGCAAGCATCTCTGATGTCCCTTGGATTACCTCTGTCTTTCAATTGTAAGCCTTTTTCTTGCAGGTCTACAGCCCAGAAACTGCATTTTCACTCAATAGCTTTCTTTCACATTCTTGCCTCCAGATCCGAAGTTATGCATGCTGGTCCTTGGAGATCTGGTGATGGAGAGCAGCCAGTCCTTCTGATGCGGTGCTTTTTGGGATAGGGTTTCCCTGTTGTTCTCATTTCTCAGTGTGTTTTCATAAACACCTTTGCTTTTTCCATCCTCTTCGATTGTTTCTCTTAACTGGAAGAAAAGGTTAAATATTTTTTTCATTTTCCAAGACATCTTACTTACATTATGATAAAACCTATGACTGGATATCAGACATACCCTCATTGAATTGTATAGCATCTGCTCACCTTCTGTGTTTTCCTTTCAATGTACCCCATGAATGGACATATGAAAAATACAGAGGGACTTGGGTCATTGCATCACTCAAATTCCACTTTCCTTTTGCTTACCTCAAAATAGGTACAAATGGTGGCAGAATAATCCCACTGGAGCCCATTCAAGGACTGTCTGCACTCCAGCAAGTGTTTGTTGATAGTATAACTCCACAAGGTAATATGGTTCCCTAACCGGTGTTCAGCTTCCCAGGATCTCACTGAAGGAGAGGAGTTTGCAGAGTGTACAAGGGTTCCCCAAGGTCCCTGCATTTTATGAGAGGTGCTCAGCCACAGGTGAGGTCTGCATATTAACAGCCCTCGCTTGGAGGACACTTCTGTGAGATCATTAGATTTGGAATCATGTTACCTTTTAACAGTCAAAATATCCCAAGAACAAGTCAAGGCAACAAATGTCCAAAGATACACTTTTTTTTACTGAGCAGATGCTCTCAGATCTTCTTTCTTCTAATTTAATTTCCTGGCCCTTAGAGGACAGGTGATCTCCATCCACACCGGTCAAACAGATCTCTGGCCTCTCTGCCCACACCTTTGTCTTCTCCAAGACAAAGAGACAATTTAGTCAGGAGAAAGTCACTCCATCTACACAAGGATCCTGGTTTACATGATAAAGACTGAGTAAGAACAACTTTTCACGTGACTCTGTGGGTAGAAATGGTTTTAAAGGAAGTTGTTCAGAAAAGATCTTGTAGTGTCAAAATCCTAGTGACAAGTGCTATTGACTGCTGTTGAAAACTTCTGCTCCTGCTCCATGTTGTCCCACACTGGGACATCAAATGAGGGTCCTGGGTGATGTGCATAGGGAAGGAGTGTTACCTGAGGATCTGGACAGTAATCATTATATTGCAGAACATCCTGTGCCAACTGAGTTACTCAGAAATATCCTCAGTGACAGAAAACAAGGTGCCAAGTGAACTTATCCTCTGCACTCCATATATTTCAACACCTCTGGCAAACAAACCCCTTCTCTCTCTGATCTACCTCCTATTTTTGCTCATGGTGAACAAGGTTTGGCCTGCTTTCACCTCTCTTTGATGTCTGTTAGTCTTTCCTTCTTTCCTAGGGCTGTCCAGGTGGATTTTCCTCCACTGGATTTTTCTTCTGGGCTACACTGTCAAATATTTCTGGTGAAGGACAGAGAGCTTATTCTTTTTACTCCTGTTTCTGAATATCATTGGCACAGCAGGTAATGTGTTCTTGTTTTGTTCTGTTCACCACTTTGGTAAGTATTCTTTGCACACAGACTTTTGCTTAGGGCTTATGTGTTTTGACCTCAAGAGGCAAAACAGGCTCCAGTTTGGAGACTCGGATCATTACCAATGTAAAGAAAGACTGGATTTCTAGTTTTCAGTCATGAGGTTTGTACATAGCTGATGTGATGCTGGATAGGCTTCAAGAAACTGTGAGCTATTATAATGTCAGCCTATATATCATATCAACAAGGTCAGCTCATCATTAGATTTTTTTGAAACTATATTAAGAATGGAAGAAGAATGTTTGCAGAGCTGACCTGAAGATGCATTGCCTTTTTTTTACCTGTCTTAGTCCAGATTTTGAGATTTTCCACATGGTTCCACGATGAGCTCTAGGAACATTTGAGGCATGAAGTACTCTGGTCTTAGTTTTGGAGATCAAGACAGTCATTGCATGGGGCTTCTCTGCTGCCTCACATTGCCTGGTGCACCATCCTAACATCTGCCTGGCTTTTTCTGCCACCTCACATGGTTACACAGATTCTCACTTTTCCCACCACAACTTTTAGCCAGCTTTTCCTTAGCCTAAACCTCCTCATGTCTTCTGTGCAGCTGTGGCTTCTGTTGTCCCCTGTGTGTGATGCATCAAAGGGCTGCTACTGTTTCCCTTAGAATTATTTTGAGGAAAGAGTTATTTATGCACAGGTGCTGTGCTGGGATGGATGGATGGATGGATGGATGGATGGATGGATGGATGGATGGATGGATTGGTCCTGGCTGTTTTCCAATTTTCTTGGGTTGCAAGAATCTCATAATCTATCACCATATCATCATCCATAAAAATAGATGGCTACAGTTCTCTTACATTGTTTTCATGTTGGTTTTTTTATTTATTAGGGACCATCTACTGTCATGTGAGTGTGCATGGTAGTGATTTTACTTGGGGAAAACAGACTTAAGTTCTGTTTCCATTGTGACTGGTTTCACACTCAACAAATGCATGTCTTTTAATCAGCATATTTTATGTTCCTTACCTGTGATTTCTCCATGAACTGGCCCAAACATTTCTTTCTTTTCTAAATTGAGCTCTGGGGAGCAGCTTTTTGGGATAGGCCTAACAATAGGATTTTTTTGCACCTGACTGATTACTGCCTTGACTCATTCATAAGGAAAGGCAACAGGTAATTTTAGGAAGGGTGTGTGTATNAGGATTTTTTTGCACCTGACTGATCACTGCCTTGACTCATTCATAAGGGTGAGGAAGGGTGTGTGTAGTGCATGGAAGGAGTGTTATTTACTTAACTGTATTCATTTCAGCATCCACCCAGCAATTCAGAGAAAGCCCGGATCTGATAAATAAGGCAGCAAGGAACAATGATCCCTCTCTCTTTGCAGTAGTTGCAGCATGTCTCTTCTGAGTAGCTTTTCCCAGTGCATGGTTTCCCTGCACCCCTACATGCAAATAATTACAGAAAATGCCTCCTGTTGGGACAGATAGTAAGGGTTATCTATGCCTAGACTTTTCCCATCCCTGAAACAACTTACTTTTTTTTTTTTCTTCAAACTTAGATGTTGCTTTCCGAGCACTGCTTCCTTGACTGCTTCCTCTTGTCTAAGAGAGAGGCTGTGTTCTGCTCTATCTCTGCAGAGAGAGGAGAACAAGGCTGCCTTTGCATTGCCTCCTCCAGCTCCAGGTGTCTGATGGAGGAGGTTGGTGCATTGTCCCTTACTTTACTGAAAGGAAGGTTTCTCTGCAGCTCAGGTCTCAACAAAGGGGTAAGACAAGGTAACAGGTAATGCAGCTCCCCATGTCCCTGCTCCAAGCACCTTTATGTGAGGTGGGACATCAGCCAAACCCATTCCTTCTTTAATTCATTGGATAATGGGTCTCAGATCCCTTCCTTTGGTCCAAGGACATTGGATTATCTCATTCCTGAAGGGAAGAAAGACATTTTCCTAAAGTACTTTTTTTATTTGTGATGTTATTTTTCCTGGGCAAATAGCTGCTTCAAAAGTAGAACACTAAAAAAGAATCTGAAAGATAATTAAAAATAATAATAAGCAGGAAAATCCAATCATTTGCCCAGGTTCCCAGCTAGATGTTTCAATTGCATCTCATTGCAATTTCATTTTGAAATTTGCTTAAACATAATCGTACACTTTTTTAATAAGTCAAAAAAAGTCCAGCTCAAGAGTAATGCTTTTTTATTCCATATGAGGTTTTATTAGCACTTTCTTTTTCCCCACTGAGTAGCTCAGGAAATGCTCACTTTGGGTGTGAAACAAGGTTATTAAAAACATTAATTTATTTACAACTTTACAGTTCTGACAGAGGACTAAAAAAACTTGCTAACTGAACAGCACCGGCGATGGTAGAAATACTCAAAAGGAGAGACAGGCCAGGGATCACACATTCCTTTTGATTTGCCAGGAGTACAAAAAGGAAGAAAAAAAAAAGGCAAAGAAAAAGTAGTTTTTCTTTGACTCTGTTACGCTTTATGTATAACACCTGCAAATGGCTGTATGAATTATTTCCCTTTTCTGTTTTGCTCATGAGAAATAAAAATGTGCAATTCCTCTGGTTTCCTGGGAGGACTTGCTGGAGGATTAATGAGGTGATGCCAGGAGGAAATGCAAGTTAAGAACCCTGAACAGCTCCAGCAAAAAAACACCCTTCCTAGAGCCTTTAAATACCTGTTTAGCCAAAATACCTGACCCAGCACTCGAGAAAACTCCCACTGCAAATGTTCAAAAGCACTTCTTGAGCTTTCAGCGTGGAAAAAGTGTCCCGGTGGTTCTCTGAATCATCAGGGGAGGCTCTGTTAAGAAGAGAGACAGGAAAGGCAGGACGGGGGAGAGTATAAAGAGGGAATGGAACCTCTGACAGGGCAATTCTGTATTAGGAGGAAGGCCAGAGGTGGCCGTGTTTACAGAGTAAAGGCTTGGAAATGAGGATTCTTACTTTCTTGGTCAGTTAATTACTGTGCGAAGCTGACAATATTACTTCACATTTTGTTTCTTGGCTACTTCATGCATGAAAAGAATGTAGTGAAAAACTACACTCACTCATCATCATAAAGATTAAGAGGTGGCTTTAGGAGCCAGGCTCTGGTGCTTGGATTACTAAAGAGGAGTCATCAACTAGGATGTGAGGATTAAAGGCAAAGGAGGCTGGGAGAAGCACCAGGGGGCAATTGTGAGGGACCTCTTGCAGGGTCTGGATGGGTTCAGTGCACCATGGAGAAGAAGATATGAGTATCTGGATAAAAGGTTATGGGAGCCTGAATTTACAGAGATGTTTTCTGCGAGAGTCGTGGAGAGGTGGGGAAGGGGATGTTGCTGGCTATTAATGGGAGGTATCATGGCTGTGAGGGATGGTAGGATGTAACGCAAGACTTCAGGGTCGTGTGCTTGTTAACATTCACAAGATCAGGACACGCGACCCTAGGGGATGGTGCTGGTGCTACTACCCTCTCTGAGGGTGCAACAAGATGAGCGAAGGAGAGGGTGCAGGGACCCTTCAGGAGAGCAGCAGGGGGGAGAAATAAGTCGTCCTGGGGATAGAAGGAGTGAAAGGGACTAAATCCCCGGGGAGCTTGAGGGTCGCAGAAGACAGAGGTCGATGAACTCGGGGTAGGAAGAGACATCCCCTCACCGCTTCGCGCCCCGGGGACAGAGACCCGTGGCCGGGGAGGCGGGGAGGAGCGGGGCCGAGCCGCCAAGCCCCTCCCGCGGAGAGGCGGAGGCGGCAGCGGCGGCAGCCCGGGGAAGGCGGCGAGGGCTGCCCGGCCGCTCGGGCACAGTGGATCTTGCGACACAAGTTCGCTCCTGAAATAGGAGGGGAAAAGATAAAAAAAAAAGATTAAAATTAAAAAAAAAAAAATTAAAACCCAAGGAAGC
>VZTY01005109.1:36793-81928 GCA_013400935.1 Turnix velox | reverse complement strand
GGGCGGCGGGGACGCGTCCCGCCCTGCCAAGCCTCCGCGCATCCTCCGGCACCGCCTGCGCCGGCCGTGCCGAGCCGTGCCGGGCCGGTCGGTCCGAGCCGTGCCGTGCCTTGCCGAGTAGGTGTGATCCGAGAGGTAGGATGAGGGGCATCCTCTACTTCTGCACGCTGATCCTCCTGGGTGAGTAGCGTGGCGACAATGGGGAAGGTGGGGTGGGGGAGACAACTTTCTGCTGTGGATTGCTTTTGGCCACCCCCGGGCACGGGAGGTGTCTCTCTCCTTAGTATCCCAGGAGCGGTGGCAAGCCCTGGGGTGGCATCACTCAGCTTTCTGTTACCTTTTCTGTGCTGGACTCAGCCGCCGGGATCTTTCCTACTGTCACTCCGGACAATCTAGTTTTCAGGGGAAATGGCTAAATTTCATTAAGGCTCTATTTGCTGGGAAAGAGGAGCCTGGAGGGATGTGTTGAGGCAGATGTTTTGACGGCACAAGGCAGCCCCACGGTGATGGTGAAGCTGGAAAATGCCGGGACTGGTGGGAGTGGGCTGGCAGCCCCAGCTCCTCCGCTGTGCTGTACAGCACCCTGCACGGTGTCCTGCCCCGAGCATCTGTGTATGTCTGTGCCTCTGTGCGTGTGTGCGCTCTTGGGTTCCGGCTGCATATTCCCTCGCACCTCCAAAAATACCATTTGTCCTTAGTGCTTTTTGTTTGTACCGGGAGCGGGAGGTCTGAGAACCCCAGATGTCTCCCCCATCTCTACGTGAGCCCTCACGGCAAGCCCCGTCCATTGCTGTGGTTGGGAGACCCAGCCACCCGTGAGTTGCCGCCGAATCCGCGTGGATGTGGTGTGCAGCTTCCGTGTTTTGAGCATCCCACTCGCATCCTGCTTCTCTCCGGTTCGGGGAGGACGGTTCTTCTGCGTTCGATGCCCGGGGCTCCCCCAGTCCCCGGGAAGAACCGTGATGAAGGGTCTGTAGCCCGGGGGCTGTCTGGGAGCCGCCTCGCTGCCTGCCTTTGCCCGGCTCCAACTCCTACAGCTGCCCTCAGGGTGGGTTTTTTTTCCCTTCCCTTGTGCTTTTTTGAGACGGCAAACCCCAGATGAGTTTTGTGCTTAAATAGACCGGGAAAGGTGATGAGAAAGTAGGGGGTAGGATGTCCCGGTTCTCTTCGGGTAGCCAAGGTAAGAGGAAAATATTTTGGGTTGCATCGAAGGGGCTGGGACATCCTAGCCAGACCGACATGGCCCCGCACTGTCTCCTCTGCACCCTGAGCATCCCGACTGTGAGCTCAGCTCCCGAGCAGGTTTTTTCTTTCCTTGGAGAAGGCTTTGTCAGAGCTCCAGGTACCTCCTCTTGCCGGATTTCCCTGTCACTAGATGTCAGCAGCAGCAACTCTTGCAAGTCCCAAAGGCTGAGGGGAGATGGGAAGTGGATTTCGGCCCCCCAAGAGGGGACATCTCCAGCCAGGGAGTGCTTTGCTCCGGCGATTTGGAGGTGCACCAGAAAGTGGACACGCCGTGGCAGGGGCTGGAGCTGCATCTTGGGCGGGAAAAGGTCTCTGCCTCCCTCAAAGCAAGGGATTTTTCATGCAAGGCTCACAAGGCCTCTGGGTGGGAGTCCAGGTCACTGCAAGATCCATTTTCCCAGTGGTTCAGATTGACTGACTCACTGATTGACTGCCTGATTGACTGACTCGTGAACCGATTGATTTTCTCTAGAGAAAACGGGCTTAAAGAAAAGAGCAAATGGCCATCTTTCCATTGTTAGCAATGCAATCGAGAATAACAGGCAGGTGTTAATAGTACATTCATTGCCTCCAATCCAAACTAGAGCAAAGCCATCAGTTAGTGTTCGCATTTTAGCCTTCTGATTTTAGAGTCTCCAGAAGAACCTTTTCATCTCTGAACTGGCAACTGACCCCTGCATTCTCATCACCATCCCATCAGATTCCATTTAGTGCCTTCACTTGCTTTTTAGATGTTAGTGTTATGGATGGATAAGGGCTTCTCATTTAGAGACTCTTGGGGAAATCCCCTGCAGGGATCAGGGCTGGCAGACTGGAGACAGCAGCCTCTACAACCGCAAACATGGCAATTCCAAGCTTTATCCATGTGGGCTGCAGTGTGAGCACCTTGCTTTTGCTGTATGTGACTCCTGCCATTTTTGGATGATCCTGGGCAGAGAAAGTGAGGCTTGGAGAAATTACATCTCTCCAAGGTGAGATGAGGCAGCATCACCCTCATCCAGCTTGGATAGAGAGCTCCTGCTGTCACTTCATACCCAGCTCCCGAGTGTCACAAGTATGCAGAGTGAACTAAACCAGGCAACTAATATAATTCAATAGGGTTTTTTTCCCCTTCAACCACTTTCTAACTCCCTCATATATCTCAGCAGCAGCCACATGAATACCAGTGCCAGAGGCAAGGACAGAACAGGAGCAAAGAACTGGGGATAGGTACATGGCTTTGGAGAAGTTAATTGCTGGCTCAGTGTCCCCTTATATTTTGTTGCACCTGTGGTATTGACTGGAAATGCCATTTAGAGGTCAGTAGTGAGGCACTCAGGAAAACTTTATGGAACATCAGTGTTCTAGAATACACCTATAAAATTAAATGTAAAGAATACAGTTAATTTTACAAGGACACTGAGCTACACCTGTAACCAGTCCCCAAAGCATTGCCCATCCCTCATGCAGCTTTCAGAGGACATATCAGTCCCTGCACTAACTAAATAATAATTAAAGAATAAGAATGAAAATCTGGGCTAAAGCTTAATATATTTGTTTTGTGAAGTTCCCATGAGCCAAAAAAAAACATTTATGGACCAATGCAACAGAGGGCAAGATCCCAAAATGGCATCTGGGCTGTCTTCTGCTGAGAACTTCCATATTTACCTGGCAAGTTTTACTACACTTGGTTGTTAGCATAATTTCTGCCATGTTTCCCACAGGCCTTCACTGATGCAATCAGGGATTGTGTGGTGGATTTTCACCTGGTTTGGGAACTCAGATCCCAGGGGGAGAACAAAAATCTTTTTAAAAAATGTCACAGTGTGTATGACAGAGGGAAATGCTCTTTAAATTAGTGCCTTTGTCAGTTCTGACAGGAACAATCCGTTATTTGCATCAATAAGAATGTGATATTTATGTCTCTCTGTATTGGTGCAGAGAAGAAATAAAACTTCTCCCTCAACAGGCTGCCCTCAAACATCACAAATTCCTCTGCAGGGATCTCACCACACCCAAAAAATATTTTTTTCCAGAGCTGTGGAATCTTAAATAGCAATTACTGATGGATAAAAATTAGAAATAGTTAAGGCTAATAATTATTATAAATTACCACGAATAGTGTTTTGTTTTGCTTTTGGAGAAAGAAATGTCCTCTCTGCTCTCCTGACAATTTTTGCAAATTAATTCTATTGTGCTTGAAATTCCCTTCATTATTTTCACACAAGACTTGTTCATTTTTATGACTTTCCACTTGGTCATTTTTAAACATGACTTTTAAGGCAACTAAAATTTGCCACCTTTCAATATCCATACTCCAAGATATCCACAACTTCTTTTTCCTGGCAGTGGACTCTATATTCTGTTTGCTTCGTTAAAAAAAAAAACAGAACCTCTTTCTTCTCAATCCAAAAGTGGAAGAGGACAAATTCAAAGGAAGTTCTCCCACTAAAAAACTTTTTTTAGAAGGACACATTTCACCAAAAAAAATTAAAAGGAACAAAACTATTAAAAGCTTGTTCCTGTCAATCTTCAGTTCAGTACAGTTTCCTTGTCTCAAATGCATCTGTCAAAATCCCCTCTTGTAACACCTCCTGGCAGTGAGCTTCAAGCCTGGATGGACTGATGGTGGGAGCTGTGTGATAGCTGGAGAGGGAGAAGCAGTGGGGCTGGGAAGATATTTCCACCACCTCATGTAGACTGCCACCATCTCTTTTGGACACCATAGCTTTAATGGTTCAGATATGGGCATGCTGGGGTTAGAATCCCAGTGAAAACAAAGTGGAAAATCATGGCTGAGAGAATGAGTTGGAAGGAGTGGATGGGAATGAAACCACAGATAGGTCCTGATGCAGGAAAATGAGGAAAAAACAAATTTGAAATGACTGGGTGAAGGTTTGTGGTCAGGAGAGGGTTGTGGTAGTCAAAGTGATGCAGGACAGGGACCCAGGATCGATATATGGAGAGGGGGAAGATTTTTCAGAAGGTGAACCCACAATTTTCCCTGTGTGAAGAGATCTTGGGATTGCAGCAGGGAAATAAAATGAGTGTGCAGGTAGGATAGGTATCATTTAAATCACCTGTGACTCCTCCAGGATTTGCATCTGATAACAAATGGTGCTGCAGAGTGCTTTATAGGCATTTTAAAAGGTTGTTATCTTCATGAATAGTTCCAAGCATTTCCCTGTTTCTTACTGGAGCCAAGCTGGTAAGAAGCCCTACCCCAGATGCAGACCTGTCTTGGGAGTCCTTCAGTCTGAAATGGCAGCCAGGCAAGACATTTCCCAGACCTCAGTGCCCAGTCATCTCGTGCACTCACTGGTCCATCCCTGACTAGGATTTAGCTGCCAGCAGCAGGTTGTTTGAAGGAATAAATAATTCCCAGAGATGGAGACTCTCTGGGTCTCTGGTCCACTGCTTTACTGTGGGGGAAAAGTATTTTCCTATATTCTCTTGAACTGTATGTAGATTTCCTTGCTCAAAACTTTCTTGGACATATTTAGTCACTCTAGAGTCTCATCTCTTTTCACCTCTTCTCATGTGAATCTCTGTTTGTCCTCCATGGGAAGCTCTTCAGTGCACATGTTCCTCTTTCTGTTCAAAGACATCTGTGAAGAAGCTTGCCTGAAAGATGCAGTAAAAATACTGTGCTGTGGTTTTGATTTATTGAATCCAACTGGAAAATCCTGTCTACAGTACCTGTTCTCACTGAGGACTTGGACAGAGTTATTAGCAGCACTCCCCAGGCTACCGCTGACATACGGGTTGCAGGGTCACTTTGACACACAAGTGCAGGCAGCTGTTTTCAAGTTCATGGGTCTAGTTTATTGAAGAGAAGGAAATGGGACAGTCTTTCTGGTGCCTCTTCCCAAAGCAGGCTCAGATTACTCATCTTTCATATATCATCAGGCTAAGCCATCTATCTTTTGCCCCAGGGGGATGGAAGTCCAGTTTGGGATGGGATTTTAAACAGGTCCAGATGCTAAAACTGGACTACGAGTTAAGACCTGAGAAATGAGTGGGGTTTGCTTTCCTCCTCTCTTCCTGTTACTTCTACACATAATTTAAGTCAAGAGTCAATGTTAATGTTTGTGTCCAAGGTGCAAGTCCATGCTGCAGACTGTCCTGCTGGAGACTGCCATGTTTCTGATCTTTTCTACTTCAAGGGATTTTTACCACTAACCCTCTGCAAAACCCTCAGGGGTAGAAGTGCCTGAGGGAAGTGTTGAACATTGGGAGCATGTTTGTATGATTTGAGACCTCTGGAGGCTCCAACCTGAACAGGACCCAGCAAGTACTCAGGACAGGTTTTGGGAGAGCTCCAGGGTGCCCTCAGAGAGGACAAATTGAACACAGTCTCTGCAAAATAATCAAGCTTTGCTTCAGGCTTTGCATCAAACGAGGCTGGCTGATGCCTCTGCAGCAGCCACCTGGGAAATCCCATCATCCTTGATTAATCAAGGATGCAAAGGAGACACAGGGCAGCTCTCCTCATGGGAAAAGAGCCTTAACTTGGATGATGGCTGTGAATTTTTTTGAACAAACCTGATGTCTGGGCTACCACTCATAGAGGTTTCATGTAGTCTTTAGTCTTTTCCATGTGAGTTTTGAGTAAACAGTAAAATCAGTCACAAAGGGTTTTCAGTTTCTTAATTCATCTTCTTTTACTATGGCAGCAGCATTTATTCAATGCTTAATTTTTATTTTTTTTTCCTCCTGCTGCCTATCTTGGACCCTCCATAAGCATCAGATCCACTATGATTGTAACTTACGTGCCTTTTCTTTCTGTCAACTGCCCATCTGCATCACCCCTAGCTGGAATCCAGGATCTTCAGACTGGCTCCCAAAGTGCTGGCTCTAGGTGCAATGATTTGGTTTGCAGCCACTTGTCCGAGAGAGAAAAGCCAGAGGAACCCCATAGCTTTGCACATCTACCTGTCTCTGTGACATAGGATAAACAAGTCTTAATAATAGGCTAGGTAGTACGTATGAGATTTTAACTTCTGTGCATGTGAAGAAAAATGCATCTCCATGACAGCTTTCACAGCAATATCTCTCAGATGTTATACAGCTGACTTGGTTACCTGTGATCTGGAAATAGGTAGCAGATGTTTCCTGTACCATTGTGCATTTTTTCCCTTTGTTACTCTCTCTGTTTTCCATTGACGTTTGCTATGTACAGCAGAAGGCATCTTAAAAAGATGTCGCAAGGCATGAGGTGACATAAATCCATGCACAGAGTCTCATGTAATAAAGGCTGCAGGTTAGGATGATGTGTTTGCCATCTACTAATGGAGAGGAGAGCAAACCAGCATGCTGAATTATTACACAGGGCTTGGAATGAATCAAAGCCATTTGACCTGTTTGTGTAAAGCCTTAGACAAGGCTGAGTTTGCCTAAGTGTTTCCTCTGCACGGTGAGGAATTACACTCCTCCTTGCAAGGGTTAGTTGATTTAGTTGATTTATGCCCTGGATCTGACATATGAGTTATAGCAATTTCACGCTAGCTTTTTTTTTTGTTTGTTTTGGTTTGGTTTTGTTTTTTTTTTCCAATCTGTTTGTTTAGTTTCTTCCTCTTGGTAAGACAACATAATCCAGCGAGGCTGCTTGAGAGACAAACCACTCATCTTTGTCTGCCTGTCACAGCCACATCATCTTTTGGAGAGAGGGCACAGGCAGAGTCATCTCAGAAGAGCTGAAGAGCTTTCCTTGCAGTGCAGGAAAAAGTACTTGGGGCCATGGTGCTCACAGCCTATAAACACCTTCAAGGTAATGTGAAGGAGTCATTCTCCCCCTCTGAAGGAGCTGGAGTGAGGAGGAACAGCAGCTGTGTGTTAGGAACAAAAGCTTTGTTTTCAACCAGGACAACATCAAATTATTTAAAGGATGGGAGAAGGGCAGATTTCCCTTTGAGAAGATGCTGGGATTACGTGTAGGTTGTCAGGCTTTGTGAACATCAGCAAAGCCCTAAGTTGTGCTGGCCGAAGGAACTCCTGAAAAGTGGTTGGGTGCCTCATTTCCAGAGAATTTTCTGGTTTTCCCTATTTGATTGGATAGCTCATCCCATGTCTGTGATGATTTAGGATGTTAATTGTAGGCAAGAACTAATGGCAATGTCATAGAATAGTTTGGTTGGAAGGGACCTCTGAGATCATCTAGTTCCAACCCCCCTGCCATGGGCATGAACAGCTCCCACTAGAGCAGGTTGCTCAGTGTCTCACTCAGCTTGGCCTTGAACACCTCCAGGGAGGGACATCCACAACCTCTCTGGGCAAAGAGACCCAGATGAAGAACATCCTCTAGGCTCCAGCCTTATGGTGTTCTCCTGCTGTTTGGGGAAAAATATCAGGAATTGCATTAAACTTGCAATAGAAAACTTCTCTGTCAGGGCCAGAAGGGAAAGAAATAGTAGGGAAGATCCAGAGCTGATTCTGGTCTTGAGTTTGGAAGTGGAGAAGAAAGGGGTCCTGAGATGCTGGACAGATGATACAGATGAACTTTAACAGGGAATCCCAGAGCTGGCAGGAGCAAAGTGTAGGACTGTAAAGGTCTGAGAGCCATTCTCAAGCTGGGGAAGCCGTAGGGGTTGGATTTCCCATCTACAAAAGGTGACATGAGTCCTGCAGGCAAAGCGCATGTGAAGTGAAGTGACAGCTCCAGGACACATCCATCAGTGTGGAGTGTAGAGGCTTATGTGCTGGCTAAAGCAGCTTCAGAGTTACTGCCCTCCTGGGACTAATGCAAGGAAATTTATCTCCCTCTCTCGATGCTGCTTCATTCTTTCTCCCTGAGATCCAGCCAGGCCAATTCTTAATGTGTGCTGGAAAGCCCACTTGTAATTAAGTACCTGACTCAGGGGGGTTCAGATCACTAGTCAAGTTTGTTATATGCTATCACATTACTGATAAGTTATTAACTGTTATGAGAAGGGCTGGAGCAAAAAAAATAAGGTAACAAACAAATTAACAATATCCCTCAAATTCAAAAATTCATTCAACTCCCCAAGATGTGAGTAATGTGCAGGGTGAATGCTTTCCCACAGGACAAGGAATTACAGCATCTGTTTCTGAGTATGTCTCAGGATTTGGAAAATGATGAAATCTTACTGCATCCCAGTGTAAAACACAAATATTTTTAAGGTAGGAGAATTGTTGTGAGGTGGAACCAGGTGACAGTGTAGTCTTTGACCTGGGATGTCTGTGCTTGTGTGAAGCTGCTGACTACAAGCTGGGATCAAAATTTCTCATCAGCGTATCAGGGAGCGAAGTGACTTTTAGCAGCACCTGCTGTGCACAAAACCCACCACGCTCTCATTTTGTTACTCAGGCAGGAAGTGAATTCAGGTGCAGTAGCTGACTAATCTGCTCTGAAAATCTTCCTATATCCCCTACACAGGGATCAATGATCCTCCTTTGCGTTGGGATTAGAGATGTGGGCTGCCAAAGAGAAAGGGCCTGAATTCAGTGATGTGCCATGGAGACAGGAGCAGCTGTGGGGTACAAAGAAATAAATGCCTCCAATAGAAAAGCTGGTTGGAAAATAAAAACTCATTCCCCCAGAAAAAATACCGGGCTTTTGGTACAATTTAGCTTCCAAACAAGAGTGACAAATCAGGAATAGTAAAAATTGCAATAAAACATAGTGAGTGGAAAATAAAATGCTTATTGAGGATAATTTCAGGGGAAGAAAAATGAGGACTAAAATAAAATCTTAGATGTCCCCATTCTGTTTTACCTTCTTTTATTAAGAAAACAGAAAATGGTGTTCCTGGAGGGACACTGGGCAGGAAGAGAAGTGGACCATGTTTCTCTCTTGTCCCTTGCTTCTTCATTAGACAAGAATGCTCTTAGCAGGCTACAGGAGACAGGCTTCATCCCACCTGGTTTTCAACTAGAGAGAGGTTGACAAGTCCAGAGGGACATTTACTGTCTCTGCAGATCAGTGTTATCTCCAAAGACTATGAATTCAGTCACGTTGACAATTTTAGACCTTTCCCTGATTTTTTAAGTGATTTAAGTTTTATGAGATGAACCTCACCTAAGCCAAAAAGGTTTCTTGTCTTCCAAGAGAGCAGCTGAGGATGGAGGGAGCAGTCAAGGAGCTGTCATTTCAATGTACTCAGCTCAATTAAAAAAAAGAAAAAGGAAGAAAGAAATATTAAAATATTTATCACTGTTTTCCTACTTACAAACCCCACATTTCCCCAGGAAACACTTTCCTATAATTAATAGAGAAAGAAAGAAATCTAATAGGAAATAACAAACCTGATGCCTCTGGTCACTGATGATCAGAAAGAAGTGCCTGGAATTGAAGACTCTGCTGGGGGTCACAGAAGCCAATCACACAGTGACTAGAAGCTTTGGAGCCATGGGAATTTGATTGTCACTAAAGTTCCTGAAGTGATTTTGCCCATGTCCATCTCCTGGGCATTGATTGTGAGCTAGCACAAGTCAAAGACTTCCCAGATGATTTGCAAGTGGTTACTCTGTTTTGACTCAAAGTGAATTTAATAGCACAGACAGGTCCATTTTGGGGTATTTGGGCCAGCAACTTAGTTTTCTTAATTAACTGATTGAGGAGCAACATGAGAGTCCACACTTTCCTTCCCAGGCACTGTCCATTTCTCAGCCTGTGGATATTGTTAGACAGCGTTTCACTTTAGTCCCTTTCAATCCCCTTGTATTAGTCTTCCTTTCCATTGATCTCCAGCTCAGAAGGCAGAACACTAACAATGACATGAGATAAAATAAATCATAGAGCTCCCTAACTTGATCAGGAACAAATAAACCCCCCTATTCCTAAAGCACACAGGGTGTATGTTATCTGTTAATCCAAATGCACATACACCCTGCACGGGGCTGGGAATGTGCAAATGCATCTGAAGTTTCTTACAGAGCATGTGCAGCAGCAGCAGCAGCTCTGAAGAGTCCTCTCCAGCTGGCAAAGCCTTTCTTGGCTTGCCATTGCAGTTAGCATGACCTCGTGAAAGATAAGACACATGAGAGAGGTCTGAGAAAGCTTGATTTATCCAGAGTTGAAAAGGGAAGAAAGACACAGAAGAGAACACAATCACACTCTATAAATACCTTCCAGGTAACTGTGCAAGGGAAGGAAGAGGATTAGTCACACTTCTGTAAGACAGGGAGGGGAGAAGAGAGAGCAGCAGCATGAAGCAGAGAAAGTTTGAAGTTAAGTATTAGGAGCAATATGCTTGGACTATTTTTCTTTCTCATTTTTGCTGGAAAATGAAATAGAAGGGCTTCCATTTGGACTTTTCTTGAAGCATATTTTTAGGAGAGTTGTAGATCCTGGGCATGAGGCTTAAACAGTGCATTTGTGAGTAGGATCTGCAGATCCTAAGAGCAACCATGAGTTAAACAGCACGTTTCCATAGCCTCCAAGATGGCAAGTGTTGCTAGCTGCAGGGTCACTCTGCTGCCTGGTGCACTTGGAAAGGAGGGTTGGACAAAGTTCTGTCATGTATCCTTTTTCCTGCAACCCGTATATCCAACATTCATGTTGAAAGTATCATGCAAAGATCACAGAATCATAGAATAATAGAATAGTTTGGGTTGGAAGGGACCTTACAGATCATCGAGTTCCAACCCCCCTGCCATAGGCAGGGACACCTCCCACTAGATCAGGCTGCTCAGTGTTTAAGTCCAGCCTGGCCTTAAACACCTCCAGAGAGGGGGCATCCACAACCTCTCTAGGCAACCTCTTCCAGTGTTTCCCTTTCCTCACCCTAAAGTATTTCTTTCTTATATCCAGCCTGAATCTCCCCTCTTCCAATTTATGTCCATTATTTCTAGTCCTTCCATCACATTTCCTATTAAAAAGTCCTACTGCTGCCTTACTGCAGGCCCCCTTCAGGTACTGAATTCTGTATGTACAGATGATGCTGCTCAGCCTCGGGGTCTTGATAGTTATTCGACTGTAGAGTTGAGAGGTGACTCAGTGATGGATGATAGGTTTGTGCCATTCAAGAACCTTGGCTATCCCTGGACTCTGCCTCTTGTTAGTGGGTGATGAGATAGCTTCTTCTCTCCAGTAAAACCACCTTACTCTTGGTACCTTAGATGTGCTCTCAACCTCTTTGCTTCTCCAGGCCCTCCCTGGCCCCAGGACACAATGCCTCCTGCCCTCAGAACTGGTTTCATCCTCCCTGCAAAAGGAGGTAATGAAGACAGGATCTCAGATGCAACTTCACCAAGGGACTCACTACATATCAGGCCTGGGCAGTTATTCTTATTGTCACCTTCGATTATGCTGGGACTCAAAAGCTACCATTTTCTAAAAAGTGTGGGTAGCTGCTGCCAAGATTTTTCCCTGTCTTCATAAACAAGTGCCAAGAACTCTTTTTTCTCATAATAAATTGACCAGCCAAATATAGGTGTCCCTGGAGAAAGCCCTTCAGTCTAGTAAGAATTAACGACTTTATTTAACCAAAGGTAAACAATCTAATTATGCTGTACCTCAGCCTGTGGTTTCCTGAGAAAATTGATCTTGTGTATGTGTGTCAGTCTGTTCACCCCAAATACATATGGAGTCTCTGTCCAGATTTGATAGGTTTGATAGAAGTCTTAGAAGATGTTTAGATCCTACAGGCTGATATGAAATTGTCTGTGGAAATGGGAATGGGCTTCTAGTTGTTGCCTGGTAGGGGAACACCTAGCAAAGTTCATAGTAGAAAAGATGTATGTGAAAGGAGAAGTAGAAATCCACACTCCTTTCATACTGCTATGTATTTTTTACCAGCTAAGCAGTAAAGTGTCTGATGAAGATTTGAGAAGAGCCAGGGTCTATAAAGGCAGTCCATGCAGCCTGCATGTCCAGGGAGACAGACAAAGTGAGAGCTTCATGAGTTCCCAGTTCTGCTCCTTGGACGTACAAGCAAATAGACAGTGGTTAAAAGGAAGCATGGCCCTCTGGACCATGTAGCTGTGTACACTAATGTGATGTGCTGCCTCTTGGACAATACCCAGGATCTTGGTCCTGTGCCATCAGCACCTTTTGAAAAGGGCTACGTTTTCCGAAGAGGTGGATATGAGCATGGAAATTTGCAGGAACTCCCCCAGGCTTGATTTTCTTGAAGTGATGTCACCTTGAACATGGCAGGGATGCAGAACTGCTCAGAGGGCAGTGTGTAACTGTTGGTGATGAAGAGAATTAAGAAAAGAGTAAACTAGTCTTAACAGAGTCCATGATGTCAGGATAAAGTCTCCCAAGATGAGGTCCACCTTGTTGGAAATAGAATGGAACAACAGGGAATACTTGGTTGTAGTAAAACTTTTCAGCAGCCTTGCTGCCTGGTTCAGCTTGTGATGCTGCTCTGCTTGCACCCTTCACGTGCTGCTAGGCTCAGATGTGACACACAGCTTTCTTGATCTCCATGATGTGACGTGTTGGGTGGCAAAGGTTAATGGTATGGCATGCAATGGTCGATAGCTGTCGACTACAATAGATATGGTGATGGTTTGCAGCAAGGAAGGGACAGGGATTAAGTGAATTTGCTGGTGCTTTCCCTGCTTCTGTGCATATGATTTGTGTGCACCTATCTGAACCTCTCTGCTTGTTCCCATCATCCCTGTCCTGCTGCCCCTCAGATTCAAGGGCTGGTCCAAAGGTGCAAAGCTAGGAATTTGCCCCGTGGTATTTTACACAGAAATCACAAGGTAAGACATCAGAAGGGGAAAAAAAAAAAAAAAAAGGTGAAAGATATAGTAGGGGAAAAAATGCTCCTTCATGGTGCTTTTGTTTTCTAACAATGTTGACATTATGTGGAGTAACCGAGTATAAAATCTGCCTATCGTTTGGGAGCTGGTGTGCAGAAAAGATGCTATTATCTGAGCCTTTTATGCCTCTTTACTCTGTCTGGATCAGAGGAGATAAATGTGTAGATAGGAGCTGGGGCTCCTATCTTTATTTAAGCTGTCAGGTACTGTTACATTATTTTATGTTGATTGTTATAGAAAGCCTCCACAAATAGATATATGTTTCTATATTCCCCCATGTTCCTATTTTAATATGTAATTTAATAATAAAAGAGATGTATTTATATTATTTTTATTTGTAATGTTGGTGCTTCTCTTTCACTCTTATTTTTCAAATAAACATTCACAGACACATAGCACTTAAAATACGCACATTATCAATCTTCTCTGTTGTCTTTTGGGCTCCCTTTCAACTGTTATTGCAGTCATTCTTTAATTTATACTTTAATGTAAAAACATTTCTAGTATAGAACAGGTTCCCTGTGGGGTTGGCAGACTTGCAGTGTGAGTGCATCTGCATGAATGCATGGCTGTAGTAACATGTAGCATGTTCCCACACACTCCTACCTCCACATGGCTGAAGTCAAGCACATGTACACATGAAATGAAGCAAGAACCATATCTGATGAGGTATGAAGTAGAGCTGGTTGCAACAGGTTGCCCAGAGAGGTGATAAATGCTTCCTCCCCGAAAACATTCAAGGTCAGGTTGGATCCGGCTATGAGTGACCTATGAGTTGAGGATGTCCCTGCTTACCACAGGGTGGATTTCTTCCAACCCAAACCACTCTCTGATCATAAGTATCCTTAAGCACTGTCTTAATACAGTCCAATCTTGTTATGTATCAGCTCTCTGGCATAGTTTTGAATCCCCCTGAAGTGCCTTGATATGCTTAGGAGGTGCCATGTAGGCAAGCCAGAATGGATTTTTTTATTCCAGAGCCAAAGATTTTGTCCAGACTTATTTAATGCACAAGTACAAATAAAATCCAGGATGCCACCAGAAGCAAGGGGCTGACCTCAGTTTGCAAAGAAACATTTCCCATTAGGAGTTAGCTACTTCTCAGAATGTGGACATTCTTAGGCCAAGTTGATTGAATCAGCAGTCGAGGTGCGGGAATAGGAAAAACACGAAGCACAGAGTTTTGATTGAGTAAGTCCATATTTGACTGCTTGCTTCTTCACATTTATCACAAACGTTCCTTCCTTTTGGCTGAACTTCTATTTATTTTACCTATACCTACACCTATGCAGCCCAAAGCTTGCTGGCAAAGCAAATTATTTGCATATCAAAAGAGGGCACTGATGTCCAGGATGGAACCATGGAGGTCAGGAAGGACAGTGGAGATGCCATTCTGGGTAGCAAGCGCCATTTCTGATCACAAAGCATTCAGAGGCAAACCAACTACTTTGATGTTACATGAGATTATTAACAGATACTGGGGTTGAATTAAGCCCCTCAGGGTTTACACAATTTTTTTCCACGATATTTGGTTATCTTCATCATATCTGGGCATTGAGCTTCACATAGGTTTCTGGGAGAGCTAGGTACTTGAGAAGTAGCTAGGTCATGAATGCCCATGGGTCTGGAACCAGCTACCTAGTCTAGATCTTGGGTAAGTTTGCTTGAGCTGAGCTCATAACAGTAATTTGTCTGCAGCTTGCTGTCTCTAAGTTTTGTGACCTTACCTATGTGAGATATCAGTGTAGACAGCAGTCAAATAGCTCCAGACAGCCCTGCAGGAGCCCTGATGGTTGAAGCAAGCTCTCTTTCTGTTGATTTTAACAAAGACACAAGAAAACATTTTATTTCACTTTTTCCTCTGCAAAAATATGTCTTTTAATGCTTTGATGCCACTTAGAATTCTTTGTCTTATGGGGCAAAGTCACAGCCATCTGCCTTGTTTTCATTTTGAGATTTTAAAAAATGTAATAGTCTTTACTGACCTCATAATTTTCAAAGGATAGATAGCACCGCGGTAGTTGGGAACATCAGTTTGATTGACTTGAGGCTGTAGCTGGGCTGTGTTGTGTGACTCCTCAAGTGCATGGTGACCGCCTGTGTGCAAAAATCTGACTGGGGAGCATGGCCTTCAGGAGAGAAGGGTAACTAAAGCAGTTTGAACAATTCCCAAGCAGCTACTTGGCAGCGTTTCAGATTTAAAATAGTGAGACAATTAGTGGATGTAGTTTCAGTCTTGATTATTTCCCTCTTATGTCAGAAAAAGAATCTGTGGAAAACTGGGACAGCTTCTTTTTGAGTGTGTTGAAATTGTATCAAAAGGGAAAATGAGGGAATCCCAACAATGGCCCAACATCTCTTACTCCTCCACATCTGAACTCCATGCTGTCTGGTACACACCTCCATCTAGCATCTTCTCAGGTCTTGGCTATAGAAACTATAGTAGCAATTGTAAGGGTTGTTATAAACACTTTTGCTCTATTATCTAAACCACAGGAGTTTGGGGGGTTTTTTTTAGGAAAAATTAAGGGAAAATAGTTACATAAGCATTTCCTTCTGCTCGCGTGTAAAAAACTCCTGAAAGAAAAAGATTATGTAAAAAAGCAACAGGGAATCTCTGACTCTAATACAGACATGTGTCTATATTCTAGTGATTTTTTTTTCCCCCACTTGTGTCAATATTACTGTGTTTAACTGATCATGCTACTGCTGTTCGGTCAACAGGGCTGCAGAATGTTTCTCAACCTCCAACACCTGTTGTGGCAGCAGTGGGAGACTATTCATGGAGACAAACAGGAGTCCAGATTCACAGAGGGACCAAGGGCACAAAGACCAACTGCTGATTCCTTCACATGCTGCTCAAAGGAGCAAACTCTCTCTGCATCACAAAAAAGTGAAGTTGAAAAGGACTGTTTTGTCCTCTCCCTGATAGTTCATAATTGGCATTTAGACAGGAAATATACAGACTGTCTTTTCCAGTGCATTTCCCAAGACCTAGGAAAACTCTGTAGTCTTCCTCTGTCTGCAAACTATAAACACATGCTCCCTGCATTCCCTGCACATGGTTAATATTCCCACATGCACAGCATGATATGAGCCTGGCCATGTCCCCAGACCATGCACACTGCTGTCTTCCATGTTCTTCAAGGACACAGCAGCAGTATGAAGGGCAGGACAGGCTCAAGAATAGATGAAATGTTTTCTTCCCTGGGGACCTTGCACAATGCCCATACTACTGCCCAGCACTCAGTTGCAGCAGAGATCCACAATATCTACATGGTATTTTGAAAGAACTTATTTGAAACCAGGAGGTCACCCTCTGTGGTCCTGGTCCATTCAGCCCACTGATACCTCTGCCTCCCAGAGAAGTCCATGTGGGAGCTGTTATTTGGACTGACAGCATGGGCAATGGGTTTGTAAGGGATCAGAAGTAGTCTTAGTCTTACCAATGACCTGTACCTCTGATGAGTAACATGGTTTTTTTCCTACATAGACAGGGAAAATACATACATTTTGGCTTCATGTAGGAAATGAATTAAAAAAGTATGCAAAGGAACAACTCACCTTGGTCCCCCCATGAAGCTTTGTCTCTTCCATCCCTGGACACCTCCCTTGGCAGTTCATGAGAACCAATTTCTGTCTGTGGCTGTGTCACAGGCCCTGAAAGGCTGCCCATCTCCCCTAAGCCTGCTGCAGTGAACCTCAGAGATCTGGTCTAATCAGCAGGTTTGCAGAGAAAATGAGATTTTTTTTTCTTCTTGGCTAACTTCCAACAGCAGCAGCTCCAGCTCTCCAAGGCACATCTCAATTAATTAATACAGTCAAACCTTATTAGAGACAATTGTTGGCCAGAAATTAGCCAGTCCTGAGTTATCTTTGCTTTTGTCCTTGTTGTTCCACTGTTGCTTTCCTCCCAGTTGCCTTTCTACCCAGCAAAGCATATCCTGGCAAAGTCTGATGTGGAGTGGAAGCTTCTTCAGTGTGCAATGGAAGTTCAAGCCTCCTGCTAGCACAAAGCCCTGCTGCAGTCAAGGTTGCTGAGCAGATCTCAGCACAGCCTGGCGAGAAATCATGCAGTCAGCCAAGGCTGGGCAGCAGCAGGTTACAGCAGTTGGGGTCCCAGGGGTTCTTCTGTCACCTCAGACTTGATGCTGGTGGAATAGCAGCAAGCTATTTCTTTGAGACAAGTGAGAAAGTGACCCAGAAAGCCTCTGTGATAGGGGGCACTGGATCCTGCAAGTCCTCCAGACAGACTGAGATTTGACCTAAGAGCCTCTGAAGCTCCGAAGGAAGGAAGGAAGGGAACAGAAATGGTGTTTGGTTTTGTATCACCAGCCACAGCTGCTACTGTGAGAGTTACTCACCTGATTTTTTTTGATGCTTTGGAAAATAGTAAAGTTCAGGCAGGATGAGCTATAGCTCTTAGGGGATAGTATGTGATGTTGAGGGGAAAAGGGTTGGGGAAATGCTGTGAAGATGGAGGTAGCAAAATCTGCTCTGCCTGTTGTGAAGGGCTTCTTAATTGTGAGGATGTTCTGGGTTTGGTCCCCACCTTAGCAGAAAAGGCCTGGGATACCTCAGAACTCACCTGAATACCTCAGCTGCCACCCTACTGCTGCCCCATGCATGAACCATGGCTTTGAGTCCATTGAGTAGACCCTTCTGAGCATACAGCTTTCAATAGTCATGGCTGCCCCTAAGCCTGGGAAATGAGGCTGCAAGTAGCAGAGACATGGGCTGAAAGGTGGTCTGAGGTTCATCCTCAGCAGGGAGCAGCCATCTCCAGAGCCAGTATGATCTCTCTCAAAACAGCAGTGGCACAGCAGGAGAAGAGGCTGCTTTGTGTCTGCAGTTGAATGAGAGGCAATCTCTAGTGCTGTCAGAGCAGCACTTTTCAACAGCCTTAAATTATTATTATTTCCTTTTAGCATGAATGCAAATAAGTCAGCTTTTCTAGGTGGCTTCATTAACTACCTGACACATCCCTCTGAGCCTCACGATTCTTGTCAAGTATCAACGTCCCCATCCTATTTTCATGGCAGGGTCTGAATTCCTCCAACTCCAGCTCATGAGGGAAAACAAGTTCAGGGTAGGATTAAAAAATATCCAAAACATAATAGCAGTTTTTTCTTCTTCTTTACAGTCACTAAATAACAGGGCAGATACCTGCCAGAGTCATTGCAGCTTTCAACCAGAGTAACTTATTACTGTATCATGGTGGTAACACAGAAGTTGAGTCCCATCCAGGGTTTTAGCAGATAGGAGTTGAAAAGACAAGTGGTGAAATGCCTCATCCCCTCTGTGGGAAGGAGAAGAATTCCCTATCTTCTTCATTTTGCTTCTTCTTGATTGAGCAAGAAGGAAACAAGAAAAATGCTGCTGCAGAGTCATTATTAAAGCCGATGAGACTTAAAAGAAAACAAATTGACAAACAGGAAAATCTTTGTCTTCCATAAAGGACTTGATTTGTCTGTTTATTATTATAAATGCATCAGGCTTTTTCTTTGAGTCTCAATAGATACCATTCTGCTTCCCAGGAATTGCCCAGCTTTTCCCCCAAAATATTACCAAATACAGAACATGTGTCACTCTGACATGTATCTGTCTCATGGTCAGAGACACTGCAAGCCTCATCTGCACTTGCTGCACTGTTTGTAGAAGTGCCCAGTGTCTTTATTTATTCCTTCTTCTCAAGCCTGGCCTTGAGACTCAGCATTGCTCCTTGAAAGCCTCAGCTCCTGAAGTCAGGTGCTTATAGGAGAAATACACTTCTTTTCCTTCAGCAGCCATCTGTCGTGCACAGGGAGAGATGTTGGAAAGCATAATGTAAAAAACTCTTCTTCCATTCCTTTTGGGATGCAAACACTCTTTCCCTTGTGCTGATCCCTTTTGAGATATGCCCTGTCTGGCTTTGCTTCTCCTACTGCATCTCATTGTCCTATAAGGAGATCCTTCTCCTCTTCATCATGTATCATTGAGAAGACCTCCTTCAAAAGCCCTCAATATATTTCCCAAAAAAAGTGAAGCACATAGAGGTTGTTTCTGCCTCTCCTTTGAGGCAGGGGAGCTGATTTCGAATATTTGTAAGAAAACACAGTTGGAAATGCAATTTTGAGGAAGGGAAAGTTGTCACCACCCAGCCACCTCTTTTCATGCTTTATTTCAGGACCAGTCAAAACAAAGAGCCAAGGATTTGAGCAGAAGGCACAGCACAGGGACTGGCTCAGACTTCTGGGAGAAGATCAGAAGCTTCACATGTGGATGGAGAAGTCCATTCTGACTGATACTGATGACAGCCAGCTTTAAGTATGCTTTAGCAGCAGTGTGTGTAAAACACATGAGGCTTGATATTCAGCTATGCAAAAAAGGAGTCGCAGACTCCCAAAGCCTTTGAAACCTCTGATTTTAATGAAGGATAGGTACTCCAAAAATTACAGACTGAAAAGAAAAAAAGGAAGTCTGAGGTGCTAACTGAAACGTTACAGTAGCTGTTTTGGTACTCAGTAAAAAGAGTTGTGGAAAGCTCAAACCAAGCTTCACATTTTAAGATGCAATGATATTTTATAGCTGAAGTAACTTTGGCTCCACTGGCTTACTATCAGCCTTCACAGAACCATACCTGCCTTCCAGAGGCTCTTAGTCTGTGGACAGAGTGCCATTTCTGATGACCATTTTCAAATCAAAGATGCCATTGCACAGAGGAGGTATCAGGGTGTTCTAAAAGCAAAGGCTTCTTTGGAGAGGTTCAGAACACATGTTTACAGATTAAATTTTCATAGTGCAGTGGTTGGGAGCAGAGAAATGTGAATGGGATAACAGATTGCCAGCTTTTAAAAGGAAGATTGGAGCTGTAAAACTAGTTGCATGTGAAAAAGCAAGTAGAATTTACAGAGGAAGAATGAGCAGTCTCCCAAGGTCAAAATCTTTCAGCCTGAACCATTGCAACACTCAATATCTGCAACTTTCAGTACCTTCTAAGAAAGGTGGGAACAGACTTTTTAATAGGGCCTGTTGCCATAGGACAAAGGGTAATGGTTTTAAGGAAAAAGATGCTAAATTCAGACTAGATATAAGGAAGATTTTTTTTACAATGAGGGTGCTAAAACACTGGACCAGGTTGCCCAGACAGGTGGTAGATGCCTCATCCCTGGAAACATTCATGGTCAGGTTGAGCAGGGCTCTGAGTAACGGGATCTAGTTGAAGGTTTCTTCCAACCCAACCCATGCTATGATTCTATGATTCCACAGCACCCTTTATGGATGAGGCTCTGGGGAAAGTGACCTTCTACCAAGACCTCACAGCCAGGCTTAGAGAGGAGGCCTGCAACCACATCCTGGTGGCTATCATGGGCCTTAGGACAGATGAAGATGGCAAAGAGCAGATTCTGCTCACTAATCACTCCACAGAGATAGATGTTGTTTGCTCTTAATTTGCCTCTCAAACACTACTTGAGAATTTGTACTGGAGCAGAAACAGGCATTAAGGGGGCTTGACCAGTTGTTGGCACGCCTGGGTGCAGAGGTGTTGACAGCTCTGTTGGCAGAAGCAGAGGACAACTGGCAATTTTTCAGATTCTTGCTTCTTCCCCAGCCTTGCTTTTGTAGTTATCTTTGGATTTTCTCAACAAAAAAATTAAGCCAGTCTCATTTCCAGAGGTGGGCAGCTGTATACATCGTGTCACTCCCAAAAGGATCTGCTACCTGCTCTTGGGGGTTTTCCTGCCCTACTCTGCTCCCCATTATCAGCAATTAATTCCCACCCTGCACTGCTGGCACTTGTGCCTCCCCATACCCAGCCAAAGCAGCAGCTCCCTTCCCAAGCACTCCAAACCACTGTGTCCCTCTCACAGAGGTAAGAGCATGACCACAGCATTTGCAGAAGGAGGAGCACAGTCATGACTCAGATGGGTTACCTTTCCCCATTCCACTTCCTAGTAAATCCATGTGCTGCTGAAAGAAAAACCCACAAAACCTGCTTTGGAATATCAGTGCTCATACTTTCTGTTTAAGACTCCTCTTATTCATCAATCTGAATAAATATTTTCCTTTTAGAAACATTTCTAATTTAACTTGATTATACTGGTATTGCTATTAATTATTCCAAATCAATTAAAATGACCCTGTAAAAACTGTCAGTGTAAAGTTTGACAAGGTATTAAGTTTTCCTTCAAAACATACAGCTCTTTCCCATCAACACCACATGCAGGAGAGCAAACTTTGCACACTTGATACAACCACCTATGTGTGTTTGTAAAAACTCTATCTCTTAATGCAGGAGCTGAAGTGCATGTGGTCTCTGGTTTTGTGAGGACATTTTGCTTGTATTTAGACCTTAATGTGCAAATTTATTATTCTGTGGGTTTGGAATAGTTTGCAATATTCCTTGTATGACCCCAAAATACTGCATTTAAGAAATGCTGCCGTGCACAATTCCTTGTAAGCTGCTGCTAAAGGAGGATTTTATCTGCTCTGTAAGCAAAGATAGGAACTCGGGCTAGCAGAGGCAATCCATGTAAAACCCAAATGCTGTGTGTGCAAACTGTGTTATAATAATGGTTATAGCTGTTCCAGGACTGTAACAGAAGCAGCTATTCACTCTTAGAGGTTTGGGTTAGGGAGAGAAACAAATATGTTGAAAGCAAGGATTTTAAATTTAGCAACTAAACTAAACTGAAAATCCAAATCAAGTCTGTACACAGCAGTTAAGGACCGTAAACGTTCATGGGCTGTATGTGCACCTGCAGGTCTTGGGGGACCCCTCATCTTCTACCCATCTTCTTAACATCTGAGAAAAGATCACTCCCTTGATTAAAAAAAAAAATGAACTCTTCACACTTTTAATAGCTGGGGAGAAGCCACTGTATATATAGTTGGAGCAACTGCCCTATGAGGACAGGCTGAAGGAGTTGGGGTTGTNAGGTCCCTTCCAACCCAAACTATTCTATGATTCTATGATTCTATCCTGGAGGGCTGTCAGAGTGTATTTAATGCAGATCTCAGCCATCTCAAAGCTAGAAACGTAATGATATTTGAAAGGAAAAGGAACACCCCCTACTTGTCAGCAAAAGGGAAACTCTATCTAATACAGCTAATCCCTCTACATCAGGGATCAAGTCAATGCCAATCAGAAGTCAATGGTATTGTTAACCTCAGTGAAGGCAGTGATGAGGGGGTGGGTTGAGTGAAAGATTCTCTGCTTGCACCACTTTACTTTAAAAAGTAAAGGCATAAAGGGAGAAGCAAGAGCCGCCCACTGCGGCTGAAGATCAGGTTCGAGACCACCTGAAGAACTTGGAGGTGTACAAGTACATGGGACCTGATGAAATTCACCCACGGGTCCTTAGGGAACTGGCAGATGAAGTTGCCAAATGGCTGTCCATCATATTTGAAAGGTTGTGGCAGACTGGTGAAGTTTGTACAGACTGGAAAAGGGGGAACATAACCCCCATTTTCAAAAAAGGAAAAAAGAGGATCCAGGAAACTATAGGACCGTCAGTCTCACCTCGGTGCCTGGCAAAATCATGGAGCCCATTTGTTCACAGGTCTCCACATCCCAATAGGAAGGAGATACTGCTCTGGGCCAGTCTCTCCTCAAGTCTAAAAGCAAGTACCTAAAAATCCCACTAGCTGTTTTACATTCTTGCAATATATTCCCTCGTATTTCCACTCTCATTTTCACTTTTTTCCCCCCTCAAAGTTTTGATCTTAAGGCAGAGAGAGTGATACTGAAAATCTGTCCTGTGGCCCAGGGCTGTTGTTATATCACCACTCCAAACAACTCTTGGTTGTTTTCCCTCTAGGTTATTTTTTTCCAAAATTTTGCACAGAAGATCCAGTAAACAAAGCCAAGTAGTTTAAGTCATCCAACTTCATTTTTCCCCCCCTTCTTGTTTGCACAGGACAAAACTGTTGGCATCACAGAACATGATTTCCTTTTTCAGTTTTTACATATTTTTTTCTTTATTTAAGATCTTTTAAGGAGGCTTTTACAGTCTCCAATACACAGCACTTGTTTTGCTCATAGCATCAACAAGAGGCATTGTATTTATATTGCTTTAAAAGTTAGAGGAAGCTTGATCCTCCTGAACAATTTTCCTAACCCTGGGGTGAGATGATTTTCTGTTTAATATGAACCACATGTTGTGTATCTGAAAGTGTCAATGGTGTTAATGAGGTTTAGCACTCTATCTACCATAGTCCTGCTCTACATTTGTGTTTTTTCATGTCATGCAATGATATTTGTCCTGATTGAAGACATTTGTCCAACAGTCTTCACAGAATCATAGAATAGTTTGGGTTGAAAGGGACCTTAAAGATCACCTCATTCCAACCCCTCTGCCATAGGCAGGGACACCTCCCACTAGATCAGGCTGCTCAGTGCCTCATCCAGCCTGGAGTGCCTTATCCAGACTGTTGTATTCTGAAGAACTTGGTCTTAGCCAGAGATGAAGCATGCTGTCAGAAGGTAGCTATATCTCTGCAGTACCTATAGAGAGGGAGGAAGAAGCTCTTGCAATGCTGCTTTTGCATGTGTGTCCCTGCTCTGAAAAAATGTGTTTACTTCTGCCCAGGGAGAAAGCTTGCAAGCTGCTAAGCCATCCCTTTGGGTGTCTGGTGGCATGAGACAGAGAGAGGATGAACATGCCTGCTGAAATGCTGGTGCCATAACGGGATGCCCTGATGTGGGGCTCTGTGATGTGAGTTTTAATGTAAAACACCTGTGAAAAGTAGAATCATAGAATCATAGAATAGTTTGGGTTGGAAGGGACCTTAAAGATCATCGAGTTCCAACCCCCCTGCCATAGGCAGGGACACCTCCCACTAGACCAGGCTGCCCAGTGCCCTGTCCAGCCTAGTCTTGAACACCTCCAGGGAGGGGGCATCCACAAAGGATCCCCATCCTGTGTCTTTAATTGATGCTTATCCTCCCTGTTACTCACTTTCTAAATGCTTTAAGGCCTGTTGGGTCTTCTGGAGTTGTACAAAATGAAATCAGGTAGACAATCTGTAGAGCCACTCACAGCAGGACATTGTGGATGGGTTTGTGGGGAAACTGGTCAGATTCTCCAAAGAGAAATATGCTGAGAGTCACTGCCTTGCATAGAAACCACTTTATGCTCATGATGTCCACAGAACAAAGAAAGCTGAAGGCTGGGAAAGTATAAGAAGGCAGTATGGTGTACTGATCCCATTTCCATAGGTATTTTCTGTCGGTCACTACTGCACACAGGCGGCTAGTTGAGAAGCACCATTTGACGGCTGTTGCTATGTAAATCAGAGTCAGAAAAGGTTTAACGCCACTTTGTGGGGTCATTGTGTGATTTAAGGACTACAGAGCAAAGGTCTGCCCCCAGCACGACCCCCATGCTCCTGGCTTAACGTTATCAACAGCTTAAAATATTCCTTACTCAGCGTAAGTATCCAGAATACTGGATATTCCTTATCCAGTCCCTCTTGTTTAATAGCCCTGGTGGATGGTGCAACTTCATCCCACCATGACAGGCATCCGAGCTGAGGCTCCTGCTTTGCTGTTTGCTTTCTGTGCACTTCCATTCCAAGGAGATGGAGAGAGTTAAGGCTGCAATTTGTTTGCAGTGGAGCTGGAACAGCCAACTCCAAGACCTCTGAATGGAAAGCATCAGCCTCCCTGGACTCAGACTTCCTCTGTGGCCACTACTCTGACTTTATAGGAAATTAATTGTGGGCAGCAATGCACTCAGGCTCCCCAGAGCAGATGCTGGGGTTGAAGGTACTCTGCAGTGCTGGCAGGACAGGCTTGGTTTGAGCACAAGCCTGCTCTCGTGCCGCAACCCTGCAGTGTCTTCCCAGCCCGGCAGGGAAGGACAACAGATGGAGAGACAAACCCAGGAGGAGGATAAAATGTTTTGAGAAGAAGGAGGAGGAAAGGAGAAGAAAAATACAAACAGGAGGGAGGGTGTCAGAGTATTAGAAGAAGGCACGGTTTCCTGAGATTAGTCCTTGGGTGTATTCATGCCCAGGGTGCTTTCTGATGCTAATCAGGCAGGTGAGGGAAGAAGGAAGATATAAGCCTCTCTCCAAGGATGATGTGATATCTTTGCTAAGTGAGCAGAGAAGAAAAGCTCTACTGCCTGGAGTCCATGGCAGCCACTCACAGCGTGGAGCCCTGAGTCAATAACCCAAGGCAGGAGGGATGGAAGGGCAGATATTAAAGAGCTCATGTGTACGCCTGGAGTCAAAATGCTTCTTAGACTCTCTGATTGAAGTTAAAGATGAGCTTTTCACCTTTTCCCCTGGGGCAAAGCTAATGACTGTTCTCTGAATCCACCACCTCCATGGTGTCCCCCGAATCTGGCTACTGAGGTGGATGGTCTGGTCCTTGCTGATCTGTCTCTGGTATATGCAAGGATGGTGGTGAAAAGGTGGAGGAGTCCAGCTCAGGGTGAAGAAATGCTGAAGGACTTCATGGCAGCACCACCCAACACATGTGTGGGGTGGGTGGTGCTAGAATATTTTAGTCTGGAGTGGATTTAAACCTCTGTGGGATTATTTTGTTAGGAATGTTTTGATTTTGATCACAGATGGTGGAATATTGCAGTTTTGTTACCAAATAAAGCTTTGCCAGCTAACCCATGAAGGCTTTGAAATTCAAGAGGGAGCAAGTGCATCTTGACATGTTACTCCCAGTTTTTTCTATAGTGTTCAGAATGATCCTGTGACTTGCTGGAAATCAAGACCACCAGCTCCTGTCTCAAATAAATTATTTTCTTGGCACTTAAATGTTGTATTCACTGCCTCAAACAGGGCAAATTGTAGCCACTTCACAAGACCCCAGCTTTGCAAAGCTGTCTCATGTAGTGGATTGTGTTTGACAATGAGTTTTCCTTTAATCATTGAATATGCAGAAGAAGTAACCACCTCAGGATGAGACAGACCATGGACCACAAGCAGAGCCTGAGGGTGAAACCCAGTTAGGAGAGAACAGAATAAGGAGGGCTGAGAAGAAGCAGGAAAGGGAGGTGGTCTGAAAAATCTAACTGCACAGACAAGAAAAATAAAGCTCAGTTTTGCAAGTCTGGAATTTGTGCTTGTGCAAAGAGCAGCAGTGCAGGACCTACGCATATTTGGCAAGAATGGAAGGAAGGAGTTCTTGCTGTCCTGGGATTAATTTCATTTACAGAAATGTGATCCCAAGCAAATTAGGAGAAGAAAAACAAAACAACCTAAAATAAAAAATTACAAAACCCAAATACATCCACTAAAGAGAATTGCAGTGATACATACATAAGTGTATCCAAATGTGAGATTCCCAACTAAATTCTTAGCCCTTTTACCCTGTATTTATGAAGGATCTCTGCTGATTTATGTCTGCTGAAGTTCTGGCTCAACAGTTTTAAATGGCCAGCATTCCTTTAAAAGATAATTGGCACCTCCAAAGGCTTTTCTTCCTCCTATCCACCTTCCCACCAGGATAAAAGATTCCCCTGCATAGTAATTGGCCAAAATGGAAATTGCACACGTTTTTTCCCTAAGGTATGCACAGCTGAGCATCTGCGATCTCTGCTGGGAAGTTCGATTTTATTCAGCCATTCAACTGGGGTGCTCAATAAAAAGTGCAAGAGTGACAACAACAACACAAATCAAAAATCAAAGGGCGAAAGAAGGTAATATTGCTACCAGCTAAACAGCTCCTTTTAATCTGCTTCTCCTTCTGAGGGGGAATGGTGGTGTTATTAAAGTCAGATGAGAGGAGAGATGGGATCCTGGGTGTGTGAAGCTGGAGTGGTTTGAGGAGATAAGACTGAACTTTCAGAGGCAGAAGCTGGAGCTTTGTTGTTAACAGAACGCTGTGAATGTGTGTTGGAGGGATGCTATGGCAACTCCTCTCATATCAGTGCAGGGTAGTACAGGGCTGGATCTGTGTGGTCAGCCAGAGGCAGACCCAGCTGGAAAAAGAACAATTTTGAGGATTTTTTTGGATCCTGATCTGAAAGATTTCTTTCCTTATCAGAAAGAGGTAGGAACTTCTAATGATATAGTCCCTGCATCCTTTATGGCGTCTCAAGGCACCAGAAAGGCACCTCCATATGGTCATGTGCATCCTGCCTGTTGTCTCCACTGGTTTCAATGGGAACTGAGACAGCTGCCAGCAACATCCTACTGCCTTACAGATTAACTCTATGACACTGAGTGACATGCTTCAACTCCAAACTGGTTAAGGAAGTCCCTTCTTGCTTGTGACATTGATTTCCCTCTGTTATTCCCTGTGGATAGTGTTAACTGGAAAGATCTGATGAAATGCTGAAGGTCATTTGGCCAGTTAGCCAGTTTTGGAGAAAGGCTGGAAATGCAGCTCAAGCCAAACCTTTTCAGACATAACAACCTGAATAAATCAAATAAGCTGCCTAATATGGAGAGGTGGTGACTTCTCCTATTTGATGTCTTAATTTGGAGGAGAACAAGAAATGTTTGACACCTCTTACACACAACCACTGTTATGCCATGAGTAGTTGCAAGCAGCCACTTTCAGGATGCCAAATATCCAGGAGTTACAAGAGAATCCATGTGGCACCTTCACAGTCTCCATCCTTTCAATCTCTGCTCAGTATTTTCCAGCTCATTCTGGGAAATTCTCAATTATAATTTCAAATAATGCTATAGCATTGCACAGAATCATTAAGATTGGGAATGATCTCTAGGTATTGAGTTCAACTCCCATTGTCAAGAGGATTACTTAGAGCCAGTTGCCCAGGACTGTGTCAAACTGACTTTTGAATATCTACAAGAATGGAGACCCCACAACTTCTGCGGGCAATCTGTTCTAGCTCTCAGCCACTCTCACAGTTAAAAACGTTTTTCCTCTTTTTAGTGGAAATTCATGTGTTTCATGCCCATTGCCTCCAGTTCTGTCACTGGGCACTGCTGGAAAAAATCTGTCTCACTTAGACAGGTGCCTCCCAACAGGTATTTGATTGAAGGCAGCCACACAGCAGAGAAACTGGATCCAAGCTGAGGGTTCAGCTCAATTTCTCAGATCAGGAGCATGTGAAAACTTGAAGCCTGGGGCTGGGGCTCAGGAGAGTTTGAGTTGTCCTCTCTCTGCCACTGAGCTTTATGCATTCCCTTGGGAAGCCACCTCACCCTGTCAGGTCCATGACTGCCCTGCTTCTGCATTAACAACCCCACAGCAATGGATGAATGGTTTCTCCTTTCGATGATTTTAAAAGGGCTTTAGAGTAACAATAGCTACCCTCAATGCAGGGAATTCCACATTTTAGCACTGAAATGGAGCAAATTTCAGCCATAACCTCAACTTGATGAGAGCTGCTGTTTTTCTGAATGTTCCAGCATATCTGGGGTTTTTTTGGAGGTGCTTCCGTGGTGCTGAGAAAAGAATGGGGGGGAAGGAAAGATTTCCTTGTCATGTGAAGTTATATGAAGTCTGTGCATCACGACTGCTAATGATGAAAGGGGAATAGCATTGTCCAGACTTGTCTTTTTGCAAATTCCAGCTGTCTTTGCCACTGAACCTGAGCTGGTAGTCACTGCTTAAAGACCTGTCGGGGGTAAATTCAGGCCCTCCTTTTGTAATTCATCCAGACTCAGCCTCAGAAATGTGATGGTTTGAGTTATGCTCATTTAGCCCCATCCAGAATTTCTTCAAAAGCTGCTCCTGTTGTTGACTGTTGGCAGTCAGAGAGATGGATCCAAGTGTTGGTCAGGGAGGTGGGGATGGAAGATTCTTTTGTTGGTGTTCAGTATTACAGAATCACAGAACTACAGGAAGATCAAGAGATCATCTAATCCAATTCCCCTGCCAGAGCAGGAACACCTAGACCAGGTCACACAGGAAGGCATCCAGATGGGTTTTGAATGTCTCCAGAGAGGGAGACTTCACAACCTCTCCAGGCAGTAGTCAGATGCTGGTACATTACTGCTTCCTTTCCCCCAGCTTCATTGCTCTCCTACATGATGGGCACCAGAAAAATCCCATGCTCACCCACTATTGACTGGGATCCATATAATCAGTTGCCAGAAAATGAACAGTAGATCCAGACAAATCTCTATAGCAAGAATTAGATATGTCCTATGGCTCATAACGCCCTAACCTCAGCTTTCAAATAATTTTTGTTAGGATCAGGGTTTTCTGCTTTGATCTTGAAGACCTTTGTGTCAGGGGTCTTCTCTCCTTGTGCTTCAGGGAGATGTGGTGGCACAGAGGGGAAATGAATAGCTTCCCATGCTACAAAAATGGTGATGCTGCCACTCTCAGACCTGGAGTGTGTAACAGAGAAGTCAAATAATTTGACCCATGTCACCAGCCAGTCTGTTTCAGAATTGGGAATAACCCTGAGGATTTCCAATTGTGCTTGATGCTTATCAACATGCCAGCAAGCTTATCAATGAATAACTCAGCCTTAATCCTCACTATCTCAGTGGGCTTTTTTGGGTGTTAACTAGTTGCCAACTTAGTTTGATAAGAAAAACATGCCTGGGCTTTAGGGGAAGTGAGGGGAAAACCCCTGCACTTTCACAGAAAGGCAGGGATATTAGCTCCCAGAGCAGACATTGGTGTGAGATAGTAGGAACCCTCCAGATACCTGAGTGTGTAAAATTCAGACATCCTCCTGCATTCATAAAATTGGGGTCAACAACACCATTACTGATGCTAACTATGGCAGCCCCATTTCCCAGAGTGTCAGCTGTAATAAAATAGCTCCCCAAATGTCAGGCAGATCATAAAGGATATTAGAAGCCTAATGGAGCACAGTCATACTTCTAATTGTGAGTAAAATATCAGCAAATGACTGAATACTTTGGCAGGCTTGTCTAATAATTAGTCCAGGATGCAAAAGAGGGGACTCAGTTTGCTGCTGAAAATGAGGTTGGGCTTATGATGAGGGGAATAAAGACAGCCTTTTGAAAAGGCAATTTTAGATGAAATATTGCTGGAAGAGTGCTGTAAAAAATGTCAAGGATAAGGTCTCAGCGTGCACAATCAACAGGAGGGCAAGCCCACTACGCTGATTGCCCAGGGAGACTGCCAGAGCTACATGCTGGCAAATAAGCTGAGTTTAAAGAACAACTTTGTCGTGTTTGATTTCATTTGAGTTTTTACATCAAAGATCTTGTTTATCCTCTCCTCCAAGCAAAGCGCTACAAGAGGCAGTGCTATTCTACTACCTGAGCAGTAAAGAAAACCCAGCAGCTTTGAGCTAGAAACATGAAAGACCATCTTTTTGACCCCGCTTAGACAGTCTCCAGAGATCCTCCTCGTCCCTTGATTACTGTGCTTCTCTGAGTGATGCCACTCAAATGAAGTTACACTTCTTGTAACTGCACTAAACTGGCAGGCAGACAGTCAGTGTTGCAGAGATATGATGTGTTTGCCTTGTCCTACATGGGGACATGACACTCACCATCTCACCTTGCTGCTGTATAGAGAAAGCACTACCTTTGATGACTTCTTCCCAGACAGCTTCTATCAATGCCGCCATGATGGAAGTGTGGCCAGAAATGGTGCAGCAGATCTGCATGAGGCAAAGAGGGTATTGTGAAGATAGATATGGGAACAGAGTTAGGTAATAGGATACTACCTAGGATATAAGAAAGAAATTCTTTACAGTGAGGATGGTGAAACACTGGAACAGGTTGCCCAGAGAGGTTGTGGATGCCCCCTCTCTGGAGGTGTTCAAGACTAGGCTGGACAAGGCACTGAGCAGCCTGATCTAGTGGGAGGTGTCCCTGTCTATGGCAGGGGGGTTGGAACTCGATGATCTTTAAGGTCCCTTCCAACCCAAACTATTCTATGATTCTATGATTCTGCTGTGATAGAGGCTGATGAATGCCTGTGACAGGCATGCAGGAGGCACCTGAGAAGATCTCAGTTAATTTTATGGTTCAGGTTTCCTGCAGTTTGGTGTTGTCTGGCTTTGGGATAAGGGAATGGGTGAAATGATCTGTTCTTGCCATCATCAGTTGTACTTACAATAACTCCCACGGCACATTCGGCAACATCAGCAGAGTGTGATTGCTGGCATCCTGGCCCTGTTCCAGCAGTAATAATTATATCCTGCCTCCCCAAATTCCTCCCGTAGTCTCAATTAGAAACAATTTTCTTTTTCACTCCATGACCCAAACAGTTGCCTCAATTAGTTTTGCAATGTTGATTAAACAAGCCAGTTCTTATAGATGGTTGGAAAGGGCTTGGGAGTCTATGGGGATTTGAGCACTGATTGAATGCACAATATTAATAGAAATCAATAGAATTAATGGGTTAATTCTGTGCTAATACATAGTGCTGGAGGAGAAGTCAGGCTAATGAAAATGCATGTATTCCCTAAACTATTCCATTTGCATCAGATGATTCATCCACCACCTCTTCTTTCAAACAACATTAATGAGATTAAAAGCACATTTACTAAGTGTACATGACCAAGGTGGGGGGAGGGAGCACAAAGTTGCTTTCAGCAACCTCTGCATGAGCTCTGCTCTCTATGTAAGGTGCTCTCTCTGTACCTGTTATTTTGCAGGTTACATGGGAAGCAGAGGAGAATCAGGAATCTATTGTGAAAAGGGGAATTTTCCTGTGAAGACAACCAGCTCTTTGCTAATGATTTGCAGGATGATTTTTCTAGATATGGATGGACCCTTCCCTATATCTGCCCTGGGCTAACTAAAATTATGGTGAAAAGTGAGAAGCTGCAGTGATTCTGATGCTATGCTAAACCTTGCATTGCATCAGCTTTGTTTTTCTCATATTGAATAGATCCACCAAAAAACCAATGTTACAGCTCCTGGATTTTCCTTCTTCTCTGTGCTGACTTGTGATTGCAAATGAGTCTCAGTGGCACCAGCAAAATAAGGTGATAATTGCAAATATCTGGGGCTGCATGAAGAAATGCACATTTTCAATATGTTCAGATATCCCTGGCTGTCATCGAGCCCCAACCCTTATCAAAGGCCAAGAGGAAATATTGGTGAAGTGGGGCTCATTCAGTCTGAAGAGGAGGTGCAAGAGGATACAGCCTTGAGCAGCAGAGGAGATAATCCATCCCTTGCATCCTTTGATAAAGGATAAGAAGTCATGGGCTTACCATGAGCCAACATCTGGGAGTTAGAAAACTTTCTGAGAAAGAGAGACACCAGAGCTGTGGACATCGTGAAGGTGGGTATAGTGCAAGTTAGATGCACATCTGTCAGGATAAGTGCTGTTGCAAAAAAGCAAAAAAAAAGAAATGCCCTTTCCATATACTCAGAATTCAGTGAACAAATGACATCTTTGTAGAGCCTGTGACCAGACAACCCAGCCTCTAAGCACACTAAGAGCTGTGTTCACCATGTCATGTTGCATTTGCTGCACTGTGTGCGTTGTGTGGAGGTTCTGTACCTTGCATTGCACATAATGCACATGCATGAATAGGGTACAGGATGGCAGGATGAGGATTAATGGATGCAGATTTAGGCTGGAGATAAGAAAGAAGTTCTTTACTGTGAGGGTGGTGAGACACTGGAACAAGTTGTCCAGAGAGGTTGTGGATGCCCCCTCCACATAAGCCAAACTTTTTGGCTGTTTCCGTGTGTGGTCGGTCTGATAAAAGAGCCCTTTGTAGGCTGCATCCAAAGGCCACCTGAGCAGCCTATGACTCACTTCAAAAAAAAGGCATGTTTGCTGTGGGCCAGTCCAGCCTTAAAACAATACCCACTGGTTCTCCAACAGAGCAGAGGAGGTTAAAAAATGTTTGGAGCTTCTTTTCCCTCTGTGGGAAATATTGACAAAACCAGAAGTAAGAAAGACTGTCCCAGCAGCCTGACAAATTTTTGGCAAAAGAGAAAATGTTTCTGGCTGAAAAGGAGAGGATTTTGGATCCTGCATCTGCAGTATGTGCTGGGAGATGAACTTCAGCTGTGAAGCTCAGAATAGAAGGGATCCAGATTACAGGACTTGCCATGGTCACAGTTCAAAGGCCACATTTGTCTTAGTTTAGGGACATTTGGGTTCTTGATTTAAAGGCAAAGATATCTATTATCTTCTTTTTCATGCATCAGTATTTGCTTTGTCCAAGACTAGAGCTCTGGATGGATAGAAATAAATGTTTGATCTCTCTGCATGGAGAGATTAATTTTGCACCAGTTCTACTTCTTCGTGTCTCTTCTCAAGACTGGAAAAGGAACCAGTTTAAATCACTCAGGCAAAAAGCCATGTTGCAAACAAGCAGTAACAGCCACTGAGTTTCCCACATGTCAATAACAAAGAGGCAGCGGAGCCTCAGTCTGATGCATCTCCCACTGCAGCTTCTGCCTCCCCCAAACTCAGGGACTCCCTCTACTAAAATCCCTCTGTTGCCTTTGGGTTTGAGTCTGTGCAACAACTCTGGGCTGGTGGAAGGGGACACCTTTGAAGTGACAGGCAGCCCTTGCTCCAGTGGAATGCAGCTGGTGGCTATTTCTCTTGCTTTCCAGCTTTCCTCAATGCACTACCCAAATAAATCCTACACTATCTACTGAGCACCTCTATTAAAAGCTGACTTTTTTTGACCTTAGCCTATCTCAGTCTATGCTTAGGAATTAATTCGGTGGTCAGAGCCCCTGTTAATACATAGATTAAGTTGTTATTAATGATAATAGATTTTCTTTAAAACTTTGCCACTTGGGGCAACTTTTTTCCCTCAAACTAGACTTTTCTCAAAGTAAAATGTAGGGGAAAATTTGTTTCATTTGAAGGAGAGAAGTGTTGTTCAGATAATTAAATGAAAACTGCTCTTTTTGGTCTGAATGGGGTTTCCAGCTAGTTCTACTTTATAGAACTAAATCCCCCAAACTCACTGCTCTCTCTATGGCATAAGCAGCAAGCTTTCTCCTGATAACAGGGGGTCTCTTACCCTCTCCGTGGGTAGTCATGCAACAGTGCCTTTACTCAGCCACATGCATAGAATTTCAATACAGTATTTCCCTTAATTTACTAAAAGTGGCATTGATTTCCTACTTGATCTATTGTTCTTCTGGACCTGAGCACCACTGTGCTTTTCACATAATGATCTCTGTATTTAGAAGCATTTATGTGATATGAGAGCCTCATTTCCAGAAGAGTTTTACAATTTCAGGAGCTTGTCTCACAGCTTAGAGGATGAGGAGAAATCCCTCATTCCTGTGTCCACTGGGGTGCACCCAACATTGCTCTACTTTGGCCTCTACCTTGCTTGATCCACATGCAACCCATTGATCTTCTTGTGGTGACACCAGGGAAGAGTCTGTCTTGCAGGGCCTGACTCCCATGTAACTTGTATGTTCTGGGTCTGGAAATTTTGCCACAAGACAAAGGGTGTGACAGACACATTCCTCACATGATTTTCTGCTGTTAAAAGAGGCTTGGAAGGGTTTAGCCTTCTCTCAAAGCAGCCAAACACCAATAATACTCATCAGGAAGCCAGTCCATGGTCCAGAGAAGGGCCACGAAGATGATCAAAGGGTTGGAGCAACTGCCCTATGAGGACAGGCTGAAGGAGTTGGGGTTGTTCAGCCTGGAGAAGAGAAGGCTCAGAGGGGACCTCATAGTAACTTATCAGTACCTGAGGGGGTCCTACAGAAAGGCAGGGGAAGGAATTTTTAACATAATATCAGATGGGAGGACTAGAAACAATGGATATAAATTAGAGGGGGATAGATTTAGACTAGACATAAGGAAGAAATTCTTTACAGTGAGGGTGGTGAAGCACTGGAACAGGTTGCCCAGGGAGGTTGTGGATGCCCCCTCTCTGGAGGTGTTCAAGACTAGGCTGGACAGGGCACTGGGCAGCCNGTCCTACATGAACAGGTGGCAGATGAAAACCAAGATTTTAATTTTGATACCTTTTATTTTTGATCTGCACCAAAAAGAATACTGAACATTCAAAGCAGATACTTTGCAAGAACCTTGCTGACGACTGGTAGGATGAGCACTTCCCTTGTACAGACCACTCACACCAACAAATAATCCAGCCTATGACACTTAACTTTAAACTTCTTCAGCCTATGAAATTTACCTTTAATCTCTACATTTATATGCTGCTCACTTCACTGCAGGACTGACACCATCAAAAATAAGACCAAGATCTGTTCCCTGTGCACTAGAGGCATCTGTGATATTGCCAAAAATCCCAAGTCACCAGCTCAAACTCCATCAGGTTACTGTGGCTATAAAATTCTGTAACTGTGATTAAACCTTGTCCTTACATTAATTCATATTTTGAAGGCCTTTTTTTTTGACATGGTGAGTCCGCTGGGGAAATTCCAACTGCATGTTCTAGATTCATGATCTGTTTTATTTTGTCATCTATTCATGCTCTTGTCACCCTGGCTACTCAGTCAAAGAAGAGGAAATTTGTTGTGGCTTTCCCCCAGGCTGGTGTAAATCAGTGTAGCTTCAGTACAGTTGTCTGAGTCAGCCTTGTCTTCACTCAGTTGTGCCAGCTTCTGATTTCATGAAATTGGGGATTTCTCTGTGGAGAATTACTTTGCAATGAGCTGGGAATATGCAGCACAAGTGCAGCACAAAACTTCCAGCTTGCAAAAGCAATTTAAAGAGAAACAATCTGAAGTGCAAGTGGATGGAGAGGAATGGTGTCTCACAACTTAGAGCCAGTAGACAACTAAGTTTGCAACTTGCATCACTAACAAGAAGATCATCTAGTTCAATACCTGTCCCCCAGCCATCAGTCTAGATTTGGTGATATAGGAAACTTGAGGCTACAATGCTTCCTAAGCTCAAATGAGCTTCATAGGCCAAAGAGAAGTTTGCATTAACTCAGATCTGGTGACATTAAGTGTATCCCACAAGAACTGAAGGAAAAGGGTAGACAGCATATGAAACTGTGGTCACTAGAGACTCAGAGGCACCATGAAACAAAGTGGATCCATCTCTAGGAAAAAAAAAAGAAAAAGAAAACAAAAAACCCACAAAAACAGGCTGTTCAAAACCCTCTCAAGTATTTAAGAACTTTATCCTTATTTAATCAGATGCTTCCGAATCAGCTTTTTTGTCAAAACTGCTCCCTGTGCTTTTGTGACCACTGAGTGCCATCAATGGCTCTGCCCTTCAGGATATGTTCCCGGGCACAGTCAGGCTATACGAGCAAATCCTCTTGTCCAGGCAAACCAGCCTTGCAAAGGCACCTCTGTGCTTTGGCTGGATTTACCTCTGGAGTGCTCCAGGACACCCCAGAATCACTAGAATCAGCATCCCCATGGCTGTCACTTACCTGTCAGTAAACCTGGGGTCTCAAAGCTCCTTGTGAGAAAGCAAACCAAATCCAGCTTACACCCCTGGAATGCAAAGCATGGAGAAGTTGAGGGTCTTCCAGTGTCATTATTAGGAATTAGAGCAGAAGCCCTCATATGAGGCCCATGTGTTGAACTCAGACCACACCATACAGCAGGTATACATCCCACCTCTTCAAATTCAGCTACATGTCCTCACATGAGGCATAAAGAATATAACGTGGCATTTACCACAGATCCCATGTGTGCTTTTTAGATGTAGAGGACTGGGAGGGAGAGGATTCCGCAGCGCCTGGAGATGAGATCCCCTGTGCTCCTCTCAAGGGTAATTTGCAAAGCTATGAAGTGTTTATTTCGGAGATAATGAGGACAGTTGGAGATCAGCAGAGGTACATTACACCAGCTAATATCTTGGAAGGGAGGAGAGGAAGAATGATCTGACCTTATTAGAGAAAGTTAAGACAGAAAAACCAAGCAGTCAAAAGACAGGTGATGATGGATCCAGGGCTGTCTCTGCGATTTAATTCCTTTCCCCTGGTGCATATCCATTCTGACGTAGTCTTTAATTGCATGCTTAAAAATATTGATACAGTTCTTGGATGAGACAACNAGACAGCATATGAAACTGTGGTCACTAGAGACTCAGAGGCACCATGAAACAAAGTGGATCCATCTCTAGGAAAAAAAAAAGAAAAAGAAAACAAAAAACCCACAAAAACAGGCTGTTCAAAACCCTCTCAAGTATTTAAGAACTTTATCCTTATTTAATCAGATGCTTCCGAATCAGCTTTTTTGTCAAAACTGCTCCCTGTGCTTTTGTGACCACTGAGTGCCATCAATGGCTCTGCCCTTCAGGATATGTTCCCGGGCACAGTCAGGCTATATGAGCAAATCCTCTTGGCCAGGCAAACCAGCCTTGCAAAGACACCTCTGTGCTTTGGCTGGACTTACCTCTGGAGTGCTCCAGGACACCCCAGAATCACTAGAAATAAACAGCCCATGGCTGTCACTTACCTGTCAGTAAACCTGGGGTCTCAAAGCTCCTTGTGAGAAAGCAAACCAAATCCAGCTTACACCCCTGGAATGCAAAGCATGGAGAAGTTGAGGGTCTTCCAGTGTCATTATTAGGAATTAGAGCAGAAGCCCTCATATGAGGCCCATGTGTTGAACTCAGACCACACCATACAGCAGGTATACATCCCACCTCTTCAAATTCAGCTACATGTCCTCACATGAGGCATAAAGAATATAACGTGGCATTTACCACAGATCCCATGTGTGCTTTTTAGATGTAGAGGATTGGGAGGGAGAGGATTCCGCAGTGCCTGGAGAGGAGATCCCTGTGCTCCTCTCAAGGGTAATTTGCAAAGCTATGAAGTGTTTATTTCGGAGATAATGAGGACAGTTGGAGATCAGCAGAGGTACATTACACCAGCTAATATCTTGGAAGGGAGGAGAGGAAGAATGATCTGACCTTATTAGAGAAAGTTAAGACAGAAAAACCAAGCAGTCAAAAGAGAGGTGATGATGGATCCAGGGCTGTCTCTGCGATTTAATTCCTTTCCCCTGGTGCATATCCATTCTGACATAGTCTTTAATTGCATGCTTAAAAATATTGATACAGTTCTTGGATGAGACAACAATCTCTAGTGTGGAGATAGCGAGTTACTGAAGACACAAATCCTTACCATTGATACATAAGCAAGGCAGACAAAATGAGCTTTTTCCTTATCTGAATGCAGAGTCCAGGTTTCCAGGATGGGAGGAAACCCAAAATCCTTTGCCATAGGATGCTGATGTTTTGGCAGAGAAAGAAGGAGTCAGGGGCCATGGTGGGCAGAAAGTCCCAATTATTTGCTGAGAAAATGTTTAGACAAGGAATAAACACTTCATGGGCACAGAATGAAAACTCAACACCGAAGCAGTCCAGCAGAGCTGGGGTAGATTCTAAAATTTAAAGTGGAGAAAGGCCCTCTCCCCATGCATGGGATTTTGAACTGCTGGATCAGTGAAGTAAAGAGTTGCAGAAATAACTAGTAATTCTGTAAAGACCTTCCAGGGACAGAGATTTTAAAGAATGAAGTTCTTTCAGAAGATAGGTGCATGGTGCAGTGATTCTGTTATCAACGTGTTTGCAATAGAAGAGGAAAAAAAAACCTCAAAGGGAAAGTATTAACAAGAGATGTGGGAAGAAGCTGTGACCAAAGGAGCCAAAAGAAGCACATTTCGGCAAGAAGAATGATTAACAGTTGGAACAGACTACCCAGGATGACGAGAGATTTCTTTGTCTCTTGAGATCTACACATCAATGGTGGCCTCTTCTCTGGAAAATAAACTTGAACCAAAGACAAATTATAGGAACCATTACCCATCTAAGAGGATGCAATCCTTTGTCCTGTGTAAGGGAGGAGGTCAGCTCTGACCTCTTGGCCTCTGAACTTATGAATCAAATAGTTCTTTTGCTTTATGAAGAGCCCCAGCCTCCCTCATCCAGACAGCACTGATAGATATAATCAACAGCTTGCTGACCACAGCAGAACAGTAATGCTCATGCATCTTGGCTCTAATAGGTCCTGACAGAGCTTCAGACCTTTCCCTCTTCCATCCATGGGTATTTTTACTCCATATAACTTTACATTGACTCACTTATAGAATGTATATATTAACTTTGTTTTGATCCATGGCCTCATCCACCCTCTGTTTATCCAACACAGGCCCTTCATTCCAACAATCCCAACGCCCACTCTAACTTGCTGCCTCGCCTTGGCCTTGTTCACTCCATAACAGCTGCTGAAAACTCAGTATGAGACCACACAAGTAATGGAACTTGCACTCACACTGCAATCTTAAATATGCCCACCTTCTCCATTTCCAGTAGGATCTTTCTGTGGAATTGCTCCAGGTCTTCATAGGTGAGTTTGGTCTAGAAACAGGCTCGTGCCTGTTCCCTCCTGCCAGTCATGTCTCTCTCATAGTTTCTGGGATTTTAAATGCATGTTGTGATCTTCCTTTCCTGAGGGCAATGCAGTCACTACCTTCTTTGGTTATTTCCAATCTTCTTCTGCATCAGGACCTTTCTGCTGTTGAGCAAGCCACCATGCAGAAACACTGTAGGAGCTTAATTCCTTCTCAGGCTTTGGGAACCTTGAGTTCATCTGCAGCTGAGAAAACATTTTAAAGAGTAAAAGCAGCCACTGAAGCCCTTTGTCTTATTATTTATCCCCACACACAGCCAGTGACTTTGGCCACGGACTGCAAAAGCACTTGTGAGCAAAAGTATGACTCTATAAGGTGAAAGGGAGCAGAGAAGCCATACCTCACTGGTAGTATTGTCCCTGGCAAAGTCCCAAGCAGTTCTGAATTGCTTTCCATCATATAGTGGAGGAAGGGGGTCTTCAGAATCAGCTGCTGCAAGAGCAGCATGGGGCTGAGAGCAGCCTCAATATGGTGTGTGTGGGGGAAAGTAAGTTATTGAAATAACAAAAACCATTCAAGGAGAGCTACGATTAACGGGACTTTATAGAGAGAGTTGAAAAGTTGAACTTTATTGCTTTTGGCTTTTCCAGCTGCCTCTAGTCTATTTAAACTTCATCACATTTAATATCAGATTAAACATTAAACTTTTTAAAACTGGCTAATCGAAGTCAACAGAGAGCAAGAAACACGGACCAAACACACTGCTTACCTGTGTTGATTAGATGATATAAAAAGTGATATCCCTTTAAAGGTCTTGTCAATTTAAGGGTCTGAAATTCACTGATGTGCAATAGAATTTTTAATAGTCCACATGTTCCCGGTAAACCTTCATAATCAATTTCACTTATGCTCTTCTCCTGTGTTATCCATCATAATCATCTTCCCCCAGCAAGCAATTCTGAATTTCAGGCTTGTTTGCAACCTGTTGACCTTCCCCCTGCTTCCCTTTCCTCCACTATGAAACCTATGAATAATCATTGAAAGAGTGTTATAAATAATTGCATATATATTGCAGCCAGTAATTAAATTTTAGAATTCTACTCCTGGTTTTGGGTGGACTCTTGCTTTAAAAGGGTAAGGGAAGCCTTCAAGCAACTTTTGAAACCTTTGTAAGGATCAAGTTGTCTTAGATTGCAAGATCATGTCTTAGAGCAAATTTCTTTAGTTATTTGAGCTAAGACCAGAAACTGATTTCCAGGAGAGAAACTGGGAGAACATAAGGAGAAAGTTCAAACCTTTCCTAATAGCTTATTACTATTTCATTTCTTTCCATCCCCTGGGATCTCTAGGGTAGAAGGAACACATAATTGCCATAAATACAGGTCTAATTCAGGTGAAGAAATCGTGACTTTAGGATGTTGTTTCCTTCCTCAGTGTTTCAAAAGTGTTGCTTTCCAGGGGCCCCAGTGTTTATAGCAGATGGCACTGCTGACACTTTGCTGCTGTGTCACACAATGAAAGTCCATCTCAACTTAAAAAAACCTGTTTCTACCTGGCCAGCATCTGGGGATGCTTTATTTAGTTCTTGACACAAGCCAGAGGTCTTTTCCTTAATTGGCTTGCTATTTCCCCCACCAATGAAGTTAGTGACTCCTGCTTTGGCCACATTTGACACCTGGAACTTACATTTTCACTGCTATCTCTGTTTCACTGCACCTCCAGTGAACATCATGTTCCTAAGTGACCAGGATTAGGCTTTAAGTGTTGTATCCCTCTACACAGATCTGAGATAGTTACCCTAATGCTCTGCTTGGTTTTCAGTAGTTGCTGCTCGAGAAAATACAGAATTGTGTCACATCTGGAGTCCCATTCAAGACTCAAATACCCCAGAGCATCCCAAATGGCTCTGAGTGGCCACGTGTGGGCAGAGAGTTAAATACCTAGCTCAAATGGGAGCACCTAAATGAATGCCAGAGAATCCCCATCTGTCTTCCACAGTACAAATGATAAATAATTAAATGTCTACCTTTTACTCTATATTTTCTGGTTTAATTTTTTTTTTTACACAGTTTACTCTGTAGTTCTTCATCTGCCCATTTCTGCCTGCCTCCTGCCCAGCATCTGTAGGAGATGCCAATCTGTCACTACCATTTTTTCTTCTCTATTTCTTTGTCTCATATTGTTTCTGTGTTTTCCTGTTTTGTGGCCTCCATGATGAGGCCAAGACTTGCCAAAGCTGCTTAAATCTTGCGGTGGTGCTTCTTACTTCTCTGTGCAGCCCTGTAAGTATTACTTGTGGAAGAAATTGCAATGCTTGCACTGCTTCCAAAGGTGTATTTATTTAACTTGAGTTTGATGATTAAAATAACACCTCTAGATCTAGCTTGCAGTCAGCCCCTGATGTGCTGAGCAATGCAGATACACAAAAGAACAAGCAAGCCTTTGTGTAAAACCTTATTAATGCATGGACTAGAATTATTTGATGACTGTTTGGTGTAGACCATCATGCTGGTGAAGGATGAGAAGTGTGTATTTCTGCATTACTCATGGCATGGCCCTGCTTGTGAATCTTTGCATTTATAACCTCGATGTCCTTTTAATGTGGAGTTTTGTTTATTTTGTTATAAATTCTCAGAGCTTTGTCTTTTTGCTCTTTCAACACAGCCTGCTCTTTCCTTCTGCAGCCTTCCAGCCCACATTTATTTTCTGTCTCCCCACAACAGACTTGTTGGCTCTGGGGGTGATCACAGCTAAGTGAGGCTCCTTAGTTGAGGAAAACATGCAATCTAGATAATAACTGTAAGCACTCAATTTATGTTCCTCCATGGATTGTCTAACTCTTAATCAGCTCTGTGCCAACTACCTCTCTGCAGTGACACCATGATATATATTTTATATCTATATACATACTTATTTTTAAGAACATATTTATTTGTAAATACATATATATAGCTGCATACCAAAATTCCATCTGTCTTGCTTAAGTGCCCATTTCTCATTGCTTTTTCTCCTCCTCTCATATTCAGCCACAAGCTTCTCCAGTCTTCCCAATTTGCTTTCCTCCTCTAATCTCAGTTTCTGCCCTATTTGTCCTCACTTATGCTTTGAGCTTCCAAACCCCAGTCTTAATATTTAATATCTAGTGTCAGACACAAAAAAAAGTTGGCATGAGAAGAAGGAATGATAGATAGACACAATGACCTGGATTGGTACAGACATGTACACTGTTTTGTTTTTGAACCCAAGACTGCCTGGAAAAGTGCCACTGGAGAACATATATTGGAACCCTGCAGTTCTATAAAGTCAGGAGAAGGATCTTTGTTCTTTGATTTTAATCATCATTCATCTTCATAAAACTTCAGGGGAGTTTAGCTTTTGTTTGAATGAATTTTGTGACTTCCAGAGAAAACAGAGGCGGAGGAGTATAATTGAGAGCTTGTTTAGTGCCAAATTCATCTTAAAGCAGAGAATGCAAATCTCATAGCGAGCGTTGAATTATATATGATTAAAACTGCGTCAGTCCTTGCAAAGAAAAATAAAAAAGGGCCTTTTTATTCACCAGTTAATCATGTACAAAAAGAAGTGGATAGAACGAAAATGAACTTAATCACAGAAAAAGGGGTCACAGTTCCTGCTTGACATATGGCTGGGTTCTCTCTCATAACAGTGCAGTGCAGAATGCGCCGTCATTTAAATGTTTTCAAGAGGTACATTAAGAAGAGAGTTCATTGATAAATGACCTTTTAAAAATGGGTGAAATTCTCTCCTTACCAATGAATGCTCAAGGTCTCTGCAATTGTCTAGGCCCATCTTGGATGCTCTTTTCTTTTGTGGGTAGAGCTGGAAGCTTTTTCAGTGCTTGGTTATATGTAAAGATATATAGGATAGATAAGAGCATGCTGAAACCACTGAAGGCGTGATCCAAATGTCCATTTTTGCTGGCAATTGTTTGTCCAGCAGTAGTTCAAACTCAATACCTGTGGACTTTCCTGATCCAGAGAATGACAGAGATCAAACAAATAAAATGTAATTTTCTCCTTGCTTCTCTACAGTGAGAATGGTAACCTGGAAATGAGTCTGGCCCCTGCTGAACCAACAATGTTGACATGCTCTTAGGGCTGTTTGATGCAGTGGGCATCACAACTCCCTCAGAGAGCTTGCTGAACTTCATGTTCTCTCTGTCTTTGAAGGCAATGTGCTTATTTTGCTATTGACAGGAGTAGGCAAGGGGAAACTACGTGCTCTGCATTAACATCAAGCCTGCAGAGATGGTGTTGAGGTGAAGGAGAGTATGGAGTGAACAAATGGGCTCAGCTTGCCCTTGATCAGCAGATCCCTCAGCTCTCTGGCAAGGGCAGCAAAGAAGGACACAGACCTGCAGTGGCTGCTGAAATGTGCTTTAAAAAACCTGCCTCCTTTCTGCTGCCTTGGTAGCAGAGTGTCAGCATTTGGTGGTAGCCAATGTATAGCTACAGGTCTTCAGTAACTGTGCCAGAGCCTGGTGAAACAGGGAAAAGCCACTCACTTCATTATACAAGTGGGAAGTTGATATATCTGAGTGTTGATCAGATGTATTTGCTCAACAAGGCAGAGGTGCTCACATATCTGGAAGTTAAGTGCAAATGCGAAAACATCCTACCATCTATCCTGCAACCTGGATGTTCTCTGAGGCTTGGTCAGTTTGTCCAACCCTGCAGTTCCTCTTCAACAACTTGTCTTTCATGGGTTAGCATGGTGGTCACATCTCTTCTCTGATAGGAGAGCTTCCAAACCCATTCCCTCCACCTCCCAAGGCAGTCTCCACCCACCAGCCTGCATAATTATCCTCAGAGGAGGAAATGCTATTTTTTTTTATTTTCACGACAGATTGACCAGGTCTTCTTCTCAACTTTGGTTTTAGACAACTTCACTGAAGCGACAGCTTATTAACAGAAGCTTAACCATGAGAAGAGGGAGACACCTTGCTCCCGGAGAGTGATATTTCGCATGGATTTCATTCACTTTTCATTTGAGACTGAATCCAGTGTATTTTCTTGAATTTTGAGGTGGTTGTTCTCATTTCAGAAGTCCACACTTGATCTCCAATAACTGCAACTGGACATTGTTGGATGGGCCGGGAGAAGGAAGGACCTGCACATACACAGCCTGATGTTCCAGCAGAGACAGGAAGATGCAAGAGCTGTTTCTGACAGATGCTTCTGTAAATTATTCCACTGCTGGGGATTAAAAAGACCCTCTGTAATCTGTTCCACTCTTTAACTTCCCATATAACATTTTTCTTAATATCTAACTAAGTCTCCCTTGCTGCACATGTACTTAAAATTACTTCTCATCTTACATCCCATGACAGTGGAGGGCTGTCTATCATTATCAGCTTCGGAACTGTCTTGTTTATATATTTGAGTTCTTTGATTTTGTTTCTTCACAGCTTTCTTCCAAAACTAAACAAACTCAGTTCCTTCAGATTTTGCTTGCCTTGCAAAGTTACTTAAAATCTTAATGAAACTCCTCTGGGCTCTTGTCATCTTCCTTTGCACATGTTGTCCCATCAAAATATGACCCCAAGCTCCAGCTAAAGTCTGACTGGGAGTTGAAAAGTGCAGGATAAATGCTCCCTGTGATAAATATGCACCACTTGTGTCACCTCATATTTTCTGCTTGCTTTTTCTTGTTCAGCCTGTGACCACCTCCCACTCCATGATCATACTCCCCATACTGCTGGCAATCTGCCCATTTCCTAAGTTTATTTCCCCCTCCTTTCCCCTCACACTTGCATCTCCCAGCAACATTTGCTTTTGTTCAGTGTCATCCTCCTGCCTTTAACAGATCAGGACAATTTTGAATTCCAGTCTTATCCTGCACATTGCATGCTACCCCCTCCTTGTCTTGTCAGACACAAATTACATAAATCTATTCTCTATTCCATCATCTGAGTCATTACAAGCATATTGAACAGTATTAGACTCGGGACAGACCCTTGGAGACCTTCATAGTGTGGAAATGGGCCATTGCTTCACTTGGAAT
>VZTY01005109.1:0-32554 GCA_013400935.1 Turnix velox | reverse complement strand
ATTATGGCTAAGAATTAAATATGAGGGAACAAGGGGAACCTTGAGGTTGGTATCTACTACAGGCCACTTGATCAAGGGGAGCTTAGTGACAAAGCCTTCCTATTCCAGCTCACAAGGAATTGCCCTCACAAGCTCTTGTCCTGCTGAGGGACTTCAATCACCCTGACAGCTGCTGGAAAAGTGTCTTGTAGACAAGAAGAGTCTACAAGCCCATTCTTGAAGGCTGTCTAGAGAACAGCATAATACATGCAAATATGTTGGAAGAGATTTTTCTCATCTTTAACGCAGTAGGGAATAAACTTCTGGAAACTATGTCAAAAAGCAAGACATTGCAGAAAGCTATTAACACTGTCACTGAAAGAATGTTTGGGAATTGCATACCATTTCAAATCAGAGCTTTCTGTAATTGATAGTGTAGTATACAGATGCAAAAATCAGTAGTGTCAAAAATATTATAGCCCTGAGGTATTGCATAAAATCTGTGAGATCCTGAATAATGTGTTGCAGTGGTCACAAATGAATGCAGAGATTAAGAAAATGGATTAATGGATATGTGTAAAATGTGTCAAAAATTTTTACCTTAGAGAGAAAAAATAATGATGATGGGTCATATATGGTGGACATATTAGATTATCTGCTCTGACACTGTGTTATCAGAAACTTCTATGTGAATGCATCTTGTAGGAAACAGTAAAACTTTATTTAGCAGAGAAATGGTCATGCTTTACAATGACCCTTATTTAATTAAGAGGAATGCAAGATTTTCAGAAGTTGATGAATGCCTGAATTCTTTGGTCAAATGAGTTGAAGCGAAGTTAAAAAATACACATATATATATATATTTGCTTATGTGTCTAAAATTACTGCAAGCTCTGAAAAAGATCTGTATCTCACTCTGTTGGACTTAAGAAGACTGCCTTTAAGGCAGTCATTGCTAGCTGAAATTTTGTTCTGAAAGGAGAGAATCAGACTGCCTTGCTTATTCAAATCTGAGCTGGGAAACTGAGCTGATCTTGAGGCACAGATAGCTAGATAGCTGCATTAAAATACATCTACAACATCAAGTGATAGCTGAGGAGTGTAGTTACTGCAGCCTCTGAGACTGATGACCCTTGAATTCTATTTTAGTGGCAGTTAAACATAAGCTGCAATATGAGACGAATTTTGTTTGCAAAAGGGGGAGATGTAAAGAGTTTATGTTCAGGTTAATCTAGGAAATAGAGACCAAGAGGACATGTTAACAGCATGTTCTCTAATCTTATACTGAAATATAGGCTTGTAAAACATTTTTTTAAATAATATCCTTGCTACAGGTCTGGACTGTTGAGGGACCCGAAACACCATAGTACTAAGCTCTTTATGGATTGTGCAGTTAAGGAGTGTACACTTAGTACTGCTCTGCCTTGAGAAGAGTAAATGAAGCCATTAGAAGCACCAGAAAAATGCCTGTACTAATATCTGGAGCTCATAGCACTTTCTATCCTGAAGGAAAAGGCAATCCTGATAATGAACTTGAGTGTGTAATCCAAGCAGGGGAGACTGTTGTAAAATGTCTAGCATGCTGTTGGTGAATATTGCTTTGAATAAAGTATTCTTTAGTTCTCCTAGCTTACCTATGTCCATTTATCTTTGCACATCTCTGCAGAGGATTGTGCCACCCTTGCTCCATGCTTCCTGCATCTGCTCGCTTACTGCTCCTATCATTCCTTATCTTAGACTTGTCTCTGGGAAGGGACTTTTTATTTCCTTTCTGTGTGTCAAACCCAGCTGATCAGTAAGGTCAGCATCTTGATGGTGGCACAAAGGAAGTCATCAACATTTCAGCTGTAATTGGTTACCCAGAGAGGTGGTAGATCCATGGAAACATTCAAGGGCAGGTTGGATGTGGCTCTGTGCAGCCTGATCTAGTTGAAGATGAAGATGTCCCTGCTCTTTACATGACAAGGTGAACTAGATAACCTTTAAAGGTCCCTTCCAATTCAAATTATTCTATGGCTCTACCACTTTTTGAGGTCTCTGGCTTCCCATCTAGAAATTCCTCTTTTTGCCTCAATTCAGGGTAGCAACATGCTTAAAAACATTCTCCTTCCTCTTCCCCCACTCTCTCCATCTCCTGGCCTTCACCAGTGGGGGATGGATTTCTGTCTTGGGGGCTGCTATAACCAGATCTTACTTAGAAAAAGAGAACTCTTAGGGCACACACTCCTCTCAAGGGTACTGAAGAGGCAAAGAAAACACCACAGCACTGGACAGGTCAAATGAAAGTCACTCATGCATGGAGCATTACCAACAATTGCTATCCATTTTAGATCTCTCTAAGTTCATCTGAATGCAGCACGGATTGAAGTGATGATGACTCCTCTTTCAATGGCAGCTTTCATTCTAAGTATTGTGATATGTCAGTAGGAGTTTAAAATGCCAGCAATAAATATGGATTCAAAGCAGTACACTTAATGCCTCAACTGGAAAGTCCATATATGTCTTCATCAGCTGTATTTTTGACTGAATAAATACTAGACATGAACAGTACTTGCTGCAATTTCCACAGCCCTCCCTCCACACACATGCACAAACACATGTGCACTCACATTTTCTCTCTTTGCTGCTTCTGAAGAGATCAGACTGAGGAAGGTCCAGAGATGTAGGCAACCTATATGCTACCCACTTTGCAGACATGGTCAGTTATGCTGCCTCACTGTGCCATGTGTCTCCAAGAAAATGCATAATGGATTCATCCTCATAGGAAGAATAAATATAATTCTGAATATCAAGAATCCTTGATACCCCTATTGAATTACTTTCTTTGGAATGTGCTTCCTGCTGCTATGAAGGTCAGATACCAGACCTGAAGTCACAGGAAAGCATGCAATCAAATGTCTTGTTCACCATTGTCTTTGGTATGAATAGTCGGAGTCCTGTCCAGCACATAGGAGATCTCTGGACAAGGAACATGAGAGGTCAGAGAGAAAACAGAAAAGAAAATGGTGTGATTGAGCTGAGTCATCCAGAGTTAGACCTAAAAATGAGCCATTTTGGGTCTAAATTTGCTTCACCATGCCTCAGCGGAGCATTTTTATGTCTTTATGAATCAGTACAGCAGGACAGGGCATTCCAGAGGCATCTTTCTAAAACAAAGGCTGAAGCCTTGTCAAAAAGGATGTGTTAGTGTGGGAGAGTAATTATATCTAGGGAGATTTCACCCCAAGTTATCGTGAGAGTTTTCATGAAGAATTCTTTTCTCCTTGAGGATAATGGAGGAATGATGTAACTTCACCAGACTACGGACACCCAGAGGGCTCCAGTTTTTCTTCCAGCATAAGTTTGCAGAAAACTGCAATTTCCCAACAACTAATGCCCTGGCTCATGACTTTTTTTTCCAGCCAAGTTCTAGTCATTGACTTGGTGGGAGACAAATAAAATGCTACATCTTTTCATGCTTTGTCAAATTCACAGTGACACTTGCCTTCTTGGCAAATAGCTAAGAGAGCTACAGATGAGAAGGGCTGTCAAAGACAAATTGGGGATTACTGAATACATCTCAGCAGTTGTCTGAATATAGACTGACCATGCCCCCTTTGACTCATTCATACTTTAACACTTGTGGCCATCATGTTTCACTCTCACTTTGCAGTCCACACAGGGCAGAATAACCCACTAAAACCACATCATCAGTTATGCAGATGCTTCATGCCAAAGGATGGATGGGATATCTTGCCTAACAAACTTCCTGCTACATCAGGGGTCTTGATTAACAGGAGAATACAAGTTTTCAGGCTTCTCTGAAGGTATCTACAAGTATTAGTCTGGGTTAAGCAGGAAGAGAGATCAGAGGAATGTGGTTTCATCTGATTTTGATTCAATGCAATGAGTAAATTATCTCCTATGTGGATCAGCTACTAGAGGAGAAGGAAATACTTAGTGAATGCTATAAAATTTATTTGTATTTCCTCAGTGCCTGTAAAGTCCTTCTTGAATGTACCAAGCTAACATACAAAAGATTGCTCATAAGGGAGAAAGGTCCAAGCTGTAGGAACAAAGAGCCAGGCAGCACATTTTTAGTGTCTGATCAGGACATGTAGCATGTTGTTGGCCTGAGCTCTCCTGCATTGCTTCAACACCTTCAACAATTTCTGAGGAGTTGTCTGCAAATTCCACCACCTCAGTGAGGACTGGGAAGAGCCAATAGCAAATGAAGCTCAGTTTGTGGTGTGGGATTTCATTATGTATGTGTTATTCTTGTAAACTCATCTAAATCCACAGAGGGCTGATGGCAATGAATAGTGTCATCCTCTTGGCATGAGGTGCTCTGATCTAATCCAGGAAAACAGTGAACAAGCCCTCAATGTATTAATGGTGGCAGAGGCCTGAGTGTGCACTATGCCCAGGGCAAGATGGATGGAAGGGAAGGAAACTTCCCCTTGCATCCCAGCATCCTAGAGGTGATCATTTGGCACCATGAAATCCAGATGGCAGCTGAGCTTTGTACAAGGTGTGTGGGAACTCCTGGGTAGGCTGTTTTCAGGCTTGGGGAAAGACCATCAGTATGACAGCAGTGTTTGCAGGGACAGATTGTATGGTTTATATGTTTGTCTCCAGATCAGGCAGGGGTTCAGGGGTTTTTGTCCAGTGAGATAAAGCCTATGTGAGTATGTGACTATGTTAGTGCAACACAGTGAATTCTCACTGTAGCATTGCCACTCTTGCATGCCTGAAGCACTCATTGCCTCAACTTCCTTATAAATGGGGACTGCTGGAGAGGGGAGTCACCTGTGGGCCACAGCTTCTTGCACTCTTCGAAGGAATGAAAGGTATGCAGGCAGAGGCATATCCAAAGCATGCACTTGGAAGAAAGGCAGTCCTCTGTACAGTCTGCAGCTGTTTCAACAATAAATGGGAAATTAAGTTTTAGCTGTGTACAAGGGTTTGTTCCTTAGGTGATCCTGACCACTTGGCTCTACAATTACAATGTTCTAAACAAGGTTTAGTAGTGACCACCTGCATTAGCTACCAGACCGATTCATGGATCAATATTGCTTTATGAATATTTAGGATATACTAGGTGCATTTCTCTCAGGGTTCCTTTCCCACAATTGTGTGTAAAAACATATTTCTTACAGCTCTGGGTAAGTTGAAAGTTCCTGGATATCAGGCAGTTGCCTATTAGCCAGCACAAACATCTACCTCACAGATTTCTCCTAGCTAAACAGAGGGGAATGGTTTGGTGCCTACCTCAGGTGTAGAATTCTGTTCTGCAGATGTTAGTCACATTAGCACAGGATGCAAGTACACTTTACAGAGTCTTCTCCCACTCATTGGCATGGTTGGAAGCATGTGCTGCTTGGAAGACTAACTCTGGCATGTAGAGAGCCATCCACCTTTGCAGGCAAAACAAGAATTGTAGAGGGATAGCCTCTCACACACCATTTCATGTTGCATGCAGTGTTTTTGGTGAGCAGAAGACCTGAGCTGTGCAGCAGGCAGGTAAGGTGACAGAGCAGAAAGGAGCCCACAGCATGAAGGCTACACAGGGACAAGAAATCCAGGCTGAGCATGCTGGGAGTGAGAGGCAGAAATCTCCTGCATGACATTTGTACTCATTGAGGAAGACTTGATTTAGGAAGATGTAGAAGATGTCCAGTTAACCTAAAGGGGTAATAAGCCATTCCTGTTGTTTTGTTGGAGATTTGAGGTGATTATTCTCCTCTTAGCAGCAACTATTGTAAAAGAAAACACTGAACATTCTACACAGCTTGTCACAGAAATTATCACAGTGTTCATCACTCTCTGTGCATGAATTGGAGGTGGAAAAGGATTCACTTCTAACACATAATAAAATTGGAGGGGCAGACAGCCACACATATCAAAAATCCTCAGGTTGAAAAGCATCATGAGAAACTGTGGTTTCTCCTAAAACATCTGATCTTCCATTGTTGGTTGATTCAGAAGGGCAGAGTAGCAGGGTCTCACGTTGGTGGTCTCCAGTCATTTTGCTCACCATTTTCAGACTACATGGGGTAACCTTTGCAATTCTGCACCCTAGACACTGCTGCACGAAGGAAGTAGTTTCTTTGGAGGACAGTCAGACCTCCCTGTTCAACAAAATGCAGTTTGAGATACCTGAGTAAGAAGAACCTATTGAGTCTATTAAGGGAATGGGAAAAGCCAGATTTTTCTTACTCCAGCACATTGTGAGTAAGTTTATGTAAGTGTCATGAGGTAAGCAAAAGCAGAAACAGATGTGGAGCATAGCTACAAACAGGATGTGAAAATAAACTCATTACTCCATCTGCCCACCATAAACAGCGTGAAATTAGCAGCAAGCGAGGAATAAAAATCCAGACTAATGGCCTTTTAAAGGGAGCAGAGGGAGCTGGAAGGTCTGCTATTAGAAAAGCAGAGGCACAGAAAGCTCAAGCTGTACACAACCTGAGCATATCCCAAGCCCCCTCGTCAGTCAGGGACAAAGGTGGAAGAAAATCCTGTGGTGGAGAGTTCACAAGGTTCTATTTCTGTAGGCAAAAGCAAAAAGACTACTCCATCTTCGAGAGAGAAGACCTGATTATGCTTCTGTCCCTGCATGCTAGGAAGCACCATCTATTTTATAAGTCACAGAGATTTATTTTTTCCCTAAGAGGCCCTCTCTTAATGTTCCATAAAATTACTCTCTCAGGGGTAGTGTGAGGAGGAAAACGTGGTGTTATGTTGTCTCAGTTGCAATGACATTGCTAACAATAAAAGCCCCTGAATGATGTGCTTTTTAAGTGACATGATTATGGAATGGGTCGTTTGTGATGCTCCACTTCAAGTTGCTTCAAGCACCTCTGTCATAAAGTCTTGAATGGGAGTGTTTTATGCTTTGGGTTTGGACAGTAAATATTCACTCCTGGCCTTTGTTCTATGAAGCAAGTCTCAGCTTGAGGATATATTTATTTAAAATTTTGCAGCAAAATTTCTCAAATGGTCAATCTGTTTGATTTATTTAAAGTGGGATTCCAAAGTGTTTTATGGCATTTACAGGCTGGCCATGTTTATAACTATCTTGGGGAGTATCTTCTGCAATTCATGTAGCAGAGAGGTGAAAGGAGGGTCATGTTTTTATCTTCATCTGCTTTTCTAGCACCTGACATGACACTGACAAAGTCATCTCTTCTATATTAAAACCTCCCATGCTTTATCCTTGTCCAAAGGAGATCCTTTGGTGAAAGCCAGGGCAAAAGAAGTAGAACAGTTCTCCCCATCCCAAACCCTCCCCCATCCCAGATTCTGGTTAGGTATGTACATGTAAAATTCATTGGTGTCTGAAAGTAAAGACTATGAGCATCTCTGACTCATTTTATGAATCTCAGTGAAATTGCAGGCAAAATGATATTTCAAGGAAACTTGTTCCTTGTATTCAGAGTTCTTCAAGATATGACAGCCCAAGGCAGAGTTTCCTACATGTTGGAAGTAATTTCTCTCTCCACATTTGGCAGTTCCAAACAAGCCTTGAGTGCTAAATAAACCAAGTCTATGAATAAATCAGGGGTAGGAGAACACAAATTTCAGGTGTTGTAAGATTTGAAATAACTGAAATCTTGGCGTTGGCCATGAGGCATTTTGAAATAGTCTGGAGTATGATGAAAAGTTTTGCATTTGAGATGCCATTGGGATATTTCAGGAGGAAACCTCCTGGTGAGTTCACCCAAAGTTTGTAATAAACATAACTAAAATATCTGAACTCCAGCTGCTACTTTCTACTCTTATCAAGAGAAACAGAAGCAGCTCCTTCTTAGCAAACACCTTCTGACTGTTGAGGGGAGAGAAACAGCTATGTTGGGCTCAAGCACTGAACTGAGAGGTCAGTAGAGGCTGGCACAGAAATTCAGGTCAGGAAAGGCAGCAGGTGGAAAGAGGAACCAATAGACTCTTGGAGAGACAGGACATTTCATGAAGCTCTCTCACAGAGGTGGAAATCAGGGTTCCATATTATTTTTCAGGAGAGAGTGTCTTCTAACATTATCCAAGCTGGATCTTACCAGGAACAAACCCTGGAGGGGCTCTGAACTCAGAAGATAGTCATAGTCATAGTCATCTAGGTTGGAAGGGACCTTTCAGATCATCAAGTGCAACTATCAGCCCAACTCTTGCAAGCTTCATACCTGGACAGGGACTTGAACCCTTGACCCTCAGATTAAGAGTCTGAGGCTCTCCCAACTGAGCTACACACCCAGGTACCCCTATCTTATTTTCTCCAGGAAGGGAAGACAAGATATATTAGGACAAGGAGTTCCTTTGGGAAGTACTTGAGAAGAACTTCTTCAAGGACATGACAATAGATTCTGTTTTTATAATACAGCAAGATTCAAAATTACATTATAGTCACAGGCATTGATCTCCCCTTCCATAAACCAGGATTCTCTCTTCATCACTCCTTCAAGCCATGGCTCAGTCAAGCCTGTCCTATATCAACATGCTCCAGAGCATCATACCTGCTGGAAAGACCAAGATTCACCTTGTCTTCATCCTCTTTTCCTCTCTGTCACCTGGGGGCCATCACATCCCAGTGAGCATGACTGAGCCTCTGGCCCTGCAATTACTGGGATGCAGTAATGCAACCATCAGCTTTAGGTTATGCTCATCACCAGGAGTCTGTCTGGAAGTGGCCAGCCTGCTTTAAAGAAGAAAAGCATTTCATAGCATGGAATTGGTCTGCTCGAGGACATCAGACCACAGCCCCACTGACCATAATTAATTTATTGATGCAATAATGTCTTCTTCCAGTGCTGACCTCTGTCTTTTCAGCATGGGGAACACAGTACTTTTTTTACAAGCGACTGAGAGAAAATTACAGAATCTTGGAAAAAGCCAAGACAAAATACTGGGAGTCCTGAGGAGCTGGGGGCATTGAACAAGGGCCAACTCCTGGGACACACATGGGCTGACTCCATGTGAAAGCATGTCACATGGAGCCATTTATAGCTCCAGTGAAGTGTAGGCAGAGTTAAATCATGTACAAGAGAAGCTGGAGTATCCATAGTATTGGTCTACTGTCAATATCAGATAAGAGAAATAAGATCTGAGCGAGCAAAGGGCTTGGAGAGGACCTCATAGTAGCTTATCAATAACTGAAGGGGGCCTACAGAAAGGCAGGGGTAGGACTTTTTAATAGGGTACAGGATGGAAGGACTAGGAGTAATGGATGCAAATTGGAAGAGGGGAGATTTAGGCTGGATATAAGAAAGAAATTCTTTACTGTGAGGGTGGTGAGTCACTGGAACAGGTTGCCCAGGGAGGTTGTGGAGCATGCCTCTCTGGAGGTGTTTAAGGCCAGGCTGGATGAGTCATTGAGTGATCTGGTCTAGTGGGAGGTGTCTCTGCCCATGGCAGGAGAATCGGAACTAGATGATCTTTTACGTCCCTTCTGACCCAAACCATTGTATGATTCTATGAGATCTTCTTGTGCTCCAAGCAGGAAAAGCAAGCACTGGGAATTGGACATGTCTCTGACACATACAATCTTGCTTCCAGGCTGAACTTATCCAGGGTAACTCTGAAGTCAGGAAGGACCTGGTCTTTACCTCAGCTGTATGCCTTATGCATCTCACTGCTACTGTTGACCCATAAAAATGGAAGAGAGACTGGTTGAATGTCACATGTTCTTGTCTCCTAAATATCCCTCCTTCCTTATGTCTACTCCTGTTCCTCTGCAGTGCTGCTGAGCAATGCAGCAGTACGCTCAAGCAGCCAGTGTTTCCCATCATGAAGGCTATCCATGACTAAAGTGCCAAGGCTGGGGCATTTAAACCCTTCATTCTGCCCACTTCAAGACTTCAGAAGCAGGGTTGTTGCTTGTAGAGTGGATAGTGATGAGAGGGGTTTCCATCGCTTCACTTGGAAATGGATATCCCAGCCTGGTCCAGCTCATGAGAGGCAAAATTCAATTCTCTCCTGAGGCTGCTCCATCACTTTCACCCTCCATCTCTCATTTTCTTGCAGAAGGCATGGCAGAAGCTGTCAGCTCGAGCAGGGACTGCCTTCAAGCAGGCGAGTCCTGCACCAATGACCCCATCTGCAGTGCCAAATTCAGGACCCTCCGGCAATGCATCGCAGGAAATGGAGCCAACAAGCTGGGCCCCGATGCCAAGAGCCAGTGCCGGAGCACCGTGACAGCTCTGCTCTCCAGCCAGCTCTATGGCTGCAAGTGCAAGCGTGGCATGAAAAAGGAGAAGCACTGCTTGAGTGTCTACTGGAGCATCCACCACACGTTGATGGAAGGTCAGTCAAGCAGGGCACTCACTATTGGAGAGGGTCCAAAGAAGGGCCAAGAAGATGATCAAAGGGTTGGAGCAACTGCCCTATGAGGACAGGCTGAAGGAGTTGGGGTTGTTCAGCCTGGAGAAGAGAAGGCTCAGAGGGGACCTCATAGTAACTTATCAGTACCTGAGGGGGTCCTACAGAAAGGCAGGGGAAGGAATTTTTAACATAATATCGTATGGGAGGACTAGAAACAATGGATGTAAATTGGAAGGGGATAGATTTAGACTAGACATAAGAAAGAAATTCTTTACAGTGAGGGTGGTGAAACACTGGAACAGGTTGCCCAGGGAGGTTGTGGATGCCCCCTCTCTGGAGGTGTTCAAGACTAGGCTGGACAGGGCACTGAGCAGCCTGGTCTAGTGGGAGGTGTCCCTGCCTATGGCAGGGGGGTTGGAACTCGATGATCTTTAAGGTCCCTTCCAACCCAAACTATTCTATGATTCTATGATTCTGTGATCTTCCTAGAAGAGAATTACTGCTGGGGCTTTCTGCAGAGCTTCTCAGCACTAAACAAAGTCACCTCTGTAGTATCCCATTCCCTCCCAAGACCTACTAGCCCTCAAAGTAATGACACTGTGGGGGAAGCAATCCTGAAATTCTGAGACATTTCCTTCCTTTATTTTTTTTTAACCTAGTCTCTTTTGTTATGGCATTCCTGGTACAGCCTGAAATTTTGCTTGGGAAGTGCATGCTATGTCTTGCTCCTAAGTATGCCAGCCAAGAACCTGAAAGCCATGGATCTTACACAAACACTATATAAATCATGGAAACTGAGGTAAAACCAGCACAAACTTAAAAAAAAAAATCACTCTCTTGGAGGCTCTCAAGTGCACCAGTGTCTTTGAGTTAGTGAAGATTTGGGGCTAGTGACATCAAGATGAAGTTTAAAGTGTTCCCAGAGCTGGTATTTAGTAAGTTTGGATTTTGACGGGTTTTAAGAGTCATCATAAAAGTGTACCTCAGTGGCCATAACTCTTCCTTGTCACACTGGTGAGTATTTTATGCACCATGAAAATTAAAAAGGGGAATAAAACAGAACCTTCCAGCCATGGGCTGTGAAATAGATTAATAAAACACTGCTGGCCAAGAGCTGAAAGAAAAGGTGCTGAGGTGATAACACAGGCCAAAAGGCCTAAAAAACAGAGAGGATGGAGACTATAATGCACAGTCTCCCCGGAATGGGAACTACTTCATCAAGTTTTCAGGTGCCACAGCTTGCAGGGTTCAGAGCATGGGGCTATGAACTGACTGGGGAAAAAAAAGGCCTCAGCACCTTCCAGGATCTCATCTTTCCTAAAATCATGTGCCATATGAATTTGTTTGCATCAAAGGGATGTCCTCTCCATTTGTCTTACCAGGCTGCATTGCAACTCCTTCAACAACCTTTGTGGCCTGAAGCTTTGCACTTGGCTGCATCTTGGCTGTGAAGAGCAGTGGCATCAAGTGGACTTCCAGCTCTGCTAGAAGAGCAGTGAGAGGATGGAAGGGAGTGCTGGGAGCAGACTGATGTGGTTCTCAAGATGGATGTTCAGCAGCCTGGGACATCCATCTTGGGAATGACTGCAGGGCTAACTAGGAAAGATTGCCAAAAATTTGCCCTATTTCTCCTCTTAGCTGTTTTGTCCTAAGCCTCACATTTCTTCAAGCCCAGAATTCCCTCACAATACAGATTCACAATCTCAACCCTTTGATTTCTTTGCCTTAATTTCCCTGGGGAAATATATTTTGTAATAGTCACGTGTTTCAGAGGCCTTACACATGTTTAATTGACTGGAGAGAGGAAGCCAATCCACATGTTCTGTGTAGAGCTTTGTCTCTCAGTCGCACATACCCAGGAGACTGTTAAAAGCTTCCTAGAAGCCCTCTTATAAAATCAATTGTGGAAGTGTGTGCTTGGGGAATTTACAAAGCATACTATTTACTCAGCTTCTTTTGAGCACGCCTGTGTTTAGCCACCTTCCCATTTGGAGGCACAATAACATGATGACAACCCGATAACAATTCTCTGATAAGGTGCTATATCATCAGGACATAAAACTGCTACACTGGAACATACAAATGGGCCCCTTTCCAGTCAGTAATGTTGCAAGATATTTCAATGAAGGTGTAAGGCTACCTTGTAATGCACCTGTGGTAATTGCATGGGGCTGTGTATCCTGGGAGTCATTTCTTCCAGACCACAGCTGGTGATCAGCATATGCCTGGAGCATGAGGTTTGATCGTCCTTTATCCCAGCCAGTACATCTGCTGCTGCTGTCTGTATCCATCTAAATGTCTAATAAAAAAAAAAGTGATACTGAGCTGTTTGCTTCAATAATATTCTCTGGTATTCATCAGGATGACAAGTCATTACAGACCATTGAGCGGATGAGAGGGAAGCACCGATTGAATAAAATTCAGTTCCCAGCAACTTAAAAATGAAGAGGGGAAGTTTCTGCGGGAGCTGTGGGTCATTAGCTCTGCCAAGTAAGAAAGGACTGCTGGCAAGGAGGAGAGATATTAATAAATATAAAGGTCCATATGTTGCTACACACAGAGCCCTGTGCACAGTCCCAGCTGGATACTAGAAGCAGGAAAGGACCATTGAAGTAGGGAGGACCATATAGGAAATAGCAAGAATGGAAAGATGGATATCTCATGTATGTAGGGATCTGGTGACTTGAACTCTGCTCATGAGTTACAGTTTGATGTAACAGTTTGATGTTCTCAGTGGCAAGCCCTGACCCAACATTTCCTTCCTTTATTACAGAGGCTTGCAACTCAACAGTTCTCTGAGAGACTGTCCTACTCCAAAGCTGTGATACATTCCTAGAAGCCAGTTGCATCTTATTCCCCTTCCTAAAGATATGACTATGTAGCAGTTCCTCTGACTGAATGTCCATTTTCTTATGACCTTTAAAGCATATGTTCCCTTGGACCCACCCACTAAATCTGCATTGTATCTGTTGAACCTCGCACATCTCAGACACCACTGAGGAGCCTTAGTTGCCTTCTAACTAACTTCTCTTTTCAATCCAGGCATGAATGTACTGGAGAGTTCCCCCTATGAGCCATTCATCAGAGGCTTTGATTATGTCCGGCTGGCATCTATCACTGCAGGTATGTGGGTGGGAAGATGCTCTTACACTGGCTGATTTAAACAGGGGGAAACTGGCTGCTGTGGGAGCAAAAACTATGGTAAAAGAAATCCTTTGTGGTCACTTGAGATCTCTTCACAAAATATCACTGAGATCTTGTAATCAACAAACTGCTTAAAATTCCTGTGCTAAACTTCCATTAGAAGAACATATCCTAGAAAGAAGCAATGTGATTTTTGTTCACTGGCTTAATGTGGAGGTCTAGGATTGAGGAACAAGGCAGGAAGCCTCTTCCAATGAGCCATCACAGGTGGACTGAATCTTCATAGCAAGTGTATGACCTGTGTCATGCAGACACCCTGCCAAATCATCAGGTATGAGAATGTACTTCCACATCAATTGCAGGGTCAAAATATACAGGTTAAAAGGTCAATAAAACAACCTACTAGTTGATCTGAGGGACAGCCTTTAACCCTGTGCCCTGAAGGAAACTTCAGGTCTCAGCCCCATGTTCTGCTCTGCATCATGTAATCTGCTTAATGACGTGAGCAGAGCTGCCCAACACATTTTAACCCCCTTGAGGGCATGGACCCCTGGCTCAGCAGTTAAAAGGTCAGTGCATTAGCTATTAAGCCATCCATCATCAACATCACAGCTGTCACCACAAGCAGTGTTCAGCTCTGCTTACACACCGCAGGGGAAATTTACCCATGGTGATTTTTGTTACCAAACTGGCTGTCTGGGAGCAGGTAATATGCTCCTTGTGTGTCTCTGGCAGATGTGCCAAAGCAGCAGTCCTGTTGCAGCTCTTCCCAAGGGTGCTCCTGTCTCTGGGGTGACATCCACAGCAGGAGTGCACCCAAGTGAGTAAGGAGCAGCACAGCCCTGCAGCTGATGGATGTCTGTGGTCCCTGTGATAGTGAGGCATAGATAGGTGAAAATGTCCAGGAGTAAATTTACCCATCAGCCCTCAACAATCTGAGCAGCAAGGGGAAGGTAGGGAGGGTGCTCCCTGACCTCACATCTTCTTATTGGCTCCACTTGACTGATCTGAGCATGGAAAGTGAAGCATGCACAAAGCTGTTTGCCAGGTCATAGCCTTCTTTACCAGAGTTTTCCTCTTTCACTGGATGTCCTGTAGGGTTTTTTATGCATGGTTAACACATTTTCAGGTTTGTAAAGCAGATGGAAACTGGTTGGGCAGCAAAGTGAATGGTCCTGAAGCAGCTAGGTTATGCTCAAAGGAATCAGCATCCATTCAGGGACATTACATTCTTTGATTTGACCTTCTTTTACCCTATTTAAACTCACCAGCACCATCTTAAGAACTGCTGCCCGTGCCCATCAGTGTCCAGAATTATTCAGTCAGTGCTGCTAAGTGACCCTTTCTCAAATCTGAAAAAAAAAAAAATCTTAATAAGTTGCTGAAATGCAAGGCATCACCATGACCCTAAGCCAAGTCAGAGCAAGAGATATTTTAAACTAAATTTTGCATAAACAATATACAGCCTCTATTAAAAGGTACAAACAGAATTATATGTCTCCACTCTAATTGTAGCAATGATTTAAAAAAGCACATCCTCCGTGGCTGCGTGGGAAGAGGAGAAATGCTAGTGTGTTCCCTGTGATTCATTAACTGAATGGGTAATGAAACCCTTCCAAGTAACTGTTTCCTACACATTTGCTGACAGCTCCCCAGCATAAATGGATACTCTGAGAATATTCATCTCTGAGCATTTTTAAAGGGAAGCACCTATGTGGTAGAAACACACCAAGCATCAGTTTCATGCATCATAATATAACTGCAAAACTTAAAATTCAACAATGGGACAATGGGAAGGGAAAAACAGATGCTCAGAATCTGATAACAACAGTGAAAATGAAGGAGGGCAGCCAGTTTTGAAGTGCTCAGGGAGACTGTCAATGTTTCAACACTTGTCAGTTGTGACTGGCTGATTTTAACTCCTGGACAAAGACAGGGATTGACTCTGCATTGGAAATTTATCATTCTAGGGATATTTCCTTTATGAAAAATCCTTCTCTTCTTGGGAGAAAATCCTACTGTGCTTCAGGTCATGGGCTTAATTCAGGGAGGTGAAAAAAGGCTTCACATTAATTTTCTCTCATGCTTGGAGGACCCATATCTTATCTCTCTGATCAGACAGAGCCTAATGTCTTGACCAACCAGGACTCCGTAGCATTTCCCCCTCTTTAAAAAGAACCCAGACCATCCTTGGAGAATCCATAAAAGTAGTATTATATAAATGTGCTTCACTCTCACCTATTCTCCTTTTTGCAGAGGAAATCACAGACACATAAACACGAGACCCCTATTTGCTTACTGAAGACAGTATGTTCTCATCTGTCATCACAGTTTTTGCTTTATTTACCTGACTGTTCCCCCTTCCTTCAGGTTTTCCTTCACCTTCCCTGCATCCCTGATGTCCCACCCAGACTGCCATTCCTGGATTTTTGATTAGCTCATGTTTAAGAGGGTGGAGATGCAGAGTGGTTTCACTGATAAGGTAGCTTTGCAAAGGATGTGGAGACCCACATGTGTTCACATGCAAGCAGCAGGAAGGTCCCAGGGTATCAGATTGGATTGTAGCTCTGATCTCCATCTCATGAAGACAGTATTATTGCTTAAAAGTTGGGCATACTGGACAGAGATGGTCTGGATGGGGAAAGCCAGAGCACTGCTGCAGGGCTTTGAGACATGGAGAGCTCTCACTTTGTTGGGCAGGTCCTGGAATGAGTGTAGTAGAGCTGCTGAAAGGCCCAACTTGACACTCTGGAGGCTTAAGAAAACTCCCAAGTTAGAGAAGCTAGGGTGCAAAGGTTAGTGCAGACTGTCTGTGTATCCTGAGATCTAGCGTGTACACTGCCAGTTTATGATGTTGAGCAACTTTTTGACAAACAATGTTCATTAGAAGAGATCCCATCACAGTGGTGAATCCAATTATGGCCATAAGTAGATGCACTTTCTAATGACTTTTGTCTTCCCATGCCTCAAGTTGGTTAATTCATACTAGTAAAGTGTTATTAGATGCCCAGGGTGATCAAAGCTTTGTTTCATTAAATGTAGGAGCTTAGTGGAGATGGGCTGTGAGATTTTGCGTCCAGTTCTGGAGCCCTCAACACAGGAAGGATATTGAGCTATTGGAGAGGGTCCAGAGAAGGGCCACGAAGATGATCAAAGGGTTGGAGCAACTGCCCTATGAGGACAGGCTGAAGGAGTTGGGGTTGTTCAGCCTGGAGAAGAGAAGGCTCAGAGGGGACCTCATAGTAACTTATCAGTACCTGAGGGGGTCCTACAGAAAGGCAGGGGAAGGAATTTTTAACATAATATGGGATGGGAGGACTAGAAACAATGGATATAAATTAAAGGGGGATAGATTTAGACTAGACATAAGAAAGAAATTCTTTACAGTGAGGGTGGTGAAATACTGGAACAGGTTGCCCAGGGAGGTTGTGGATGCCCCATCTCTGGAGGTGTTCAAGACCAGGCTGGACAAGGCACTGGGCAGCCTGGTCTAGTGGGAGGTGTCCCTGCCTATGGCAGGGGGGTTGGAACTCGATGATCTTTAAGGTCCCTTCCAACCCAGACTATTCTATGATTCTATGATTCTATGATTTTTACTGTGGCTATTTCCTACTCTTGAAAAAGGTGAATAGCAAAAGGGGATTCAGCCCTGCTGAGACACAGAGACCAACTGTGGACTTCATCTAGGCTACTACCTTCCTAGACTGGGTGGTGGCCTCACTGACATGGCCAAGGTTGGGAGCAGGACAGGAATGAAGGTCTCAGCACAGTGGATGCTGCTCTTGGGGATGCCAGCAAAAAAACCCATCACCATCTATTACCAATTTGCAGGGTCTGAGAATGAGGTGACCCAGGTGAACCGGTGCCTGGATGCTGCCAAAGCTTGCAACGTGGACGAGATGTGCCAGCGGCTGAGGACAGAGTATGTCTCCTTTTGCATCCGGCGCCTGGCCCGGGCCGACACCTGTAACCGCTCCAAGTGCCACAAAGCTCTGCGCAAGTTCTTTGACCGTGTGCCACCTGAGTACACACACGAGCTGCTCTTCTGCCCCTGTGATGACACAGCCTGTGCTGAACGCCGGCGGCAGACCATCGTTCCTGCCTGCTCCTATGAGTCCAAGGAGAAACCCAACTGCCTGGCACCTCTGGACTCCTGCCGGGAAAACTACGTCTGCAGGTAATGTTCACACACTGGGAGGCCAATGTAGAGAGCTGAGAGAGGGCAATTCTGGGGTTCACCCACCAGTGACAGCATGATGACCAGAGCCAATGCACCCTTTTGAAGGAACCCATCAAGAGGTACCTATTTCACCAACATAGGCTATAGCCTGAGTGGTTCCTTTACATGACCTGTATCTTTATCTCATGCTCTACACAGAAGGTGTTAACGGACAGGAGAAGATTTGAGAAGTCTATCCTGGAGATTTTTTTTAGACCCAGTGTCATAGTCATAGTCATAGTCATAGTCATAATCATCTAGGTTGGAAGGGACCTTTCAAGTCCAACCATCATCCCAACTCTTGCAAGCTTCATACCTGGACAGAGACTTGAACCCTTGACCCTCAGATCAGGAGTCTGATGCTCTCCCAACTGAGCTACACACTCATGAGAAGAATTTATGGAGAAAAGCACACAGATAATTGTAGGACATATCTACCAGTATTGTCCTAGTCTCTAATTGCTTTGGGACTTCCTGAACTGAACTTCCAGCATCCTCCCCTGTGAGCACATAATCTTTAAATTACAATTTTAAAATTATGTCTTTTCACAAAGGGAGGTGAGAGCAGCAGCATCCTCTTGGAAGGATGAATTGGTATGAATGGATTGGCACCCCAGAAACATGGATGAAGGAGAAGAACTGAGCTATACTGACTTTGAAAGGTGCAAAGCACCAGCTCTTTCTCTGATTTCACCCAAGCAGGCAGAGAATCTGAATCAGTCAGATACTGCCCTTTCCCTAACAAGACAAGTGGGCCCAGCAGGGAAAAAGAGGTTCAGAGGGGAGACTACTGCTTTCGAGGAGGCTGTAAACCCTTTCCTGAAGGCAGCACAGCTGTTAATTATCTGCTTCCTTGGTCACTGAATATATAATATAAAATGTCCTCTAGAGACATGACAGGAGCAAAGGATTGATGTGTGACCTGGTCAAAGCTAGCAGTGCAGAAATCACAAGGAGAGTCAGGAGCAAATCATGGCACTTAAAGGAACCAAGTCAAATACTTAAAGGGCTGACAATAGCAGGACTAGGGGTAATGGATCCAAGTTGAAGGAGGGAAGATTTAGGTTGGATGTTAGGGGGAAGTTCTTTACTAGGAGAGTGGTTAGGTCCTGGAACAGGCTGCCGAGGGAGGTTGTGAATGCCCCGTCCTTGGAGGGGTTCAAGGCCAGGTTGGACAGGGCCCTGGGCAACCTGATCTAGTAAATGTGTTTGTTTGGTGGCCCTGCCAGGCAGGGGGTTGGAACTACATGATCCTTGAGGTCCCTTCCAACCCGGGACATTCTGTGATTCTGTGAGGGCTCACCCTGCCTGCACTGCTCAGTCCTCTTGCACCTTCCTCACAGCTGTAACTCCTTGAATTTCCCAGCTTGAAGGGGTGGTCTCTACTAACATGAATAACACAAAATCTGCAATCACTACCTCCTCCCCTAAATAACTCAGAAAAAAAAAGGGCTAAGAAGAATTTGCCTGGCCACTACATGGGAGAAAAGGGTTGGTGTGGGGCAAACATGAGAACAAAGAGGACAAAAAAAAAAAAAAAAGAGCAGAGAGGAGAGAAATGGGCAGTGAAGTACAAGTCTAAGTGCTCACACTGACCAACAGCACTGACACAACATCTGGAAGAGAGTGGCTGTCTCGGGATTTCTGAGACTGCACAGGCAAAGCAAATATTTCAGGTACCCATTTTACAATTCAGACACTGCAGATCCTACCCTCAAGTGCTGACTGTGCTAGTGCTTGCTTGAGTTTCCTAAGCAGCTCAAATCCCATGGGAGATGCTTTCTAACCTGGACATGGAGTGCTCTTTAGATTAATCTGAACCTCCAGTATGTCCCATCTCCTATGTGAAAACCCCATGCAGATGTCTGAGGTTATCCTATAATGTCTAAACTCAGATAGGTGCTATGTGCCAACAGCTAGCTCACACCTAAAGAACTAGTTGGCAAATATCTGTTTCTTAGCATGATTTACAGAGTTTATTCAACCAAGCTAACAGATAGCAGCCACATGGTGCACCTACTTTCATGCATGGCCCAGACAGTCCAAAACAGACCAGGGTGTGGTTCAAAGCTACTTTGTGTGAAGTGGTTTGGTTTGGTGCTTTGACCTCGGCTATGCGAAAACTGAGGCATGGTGTTTTGTGGTGGGAGCTGCATGTCCTGTAGCTCTCACTTCACAGGCTCCAGGGAGTCCAGCCTTCTCACAAGAATGGAGGCCTGCAGCAGAGGCTATGGCAGCAGCCTTGATGATGGGCAGAGAATTTAATATCAGAGCCTTTGGACATTTCCCTTAATCCGAGGATGACCTCAGCTACAGTATTTTAAGATAAAGAAATTGGACCACAGTGAATCTCTTTCAGCAAATCAGCCTAACAATGAAGACTTAGGTCTTCAGGGGAAGTTATTTCTCAAAAGTCAGATACTGGCAATACAGAATGCACTCCTTCACTGCCTGCCACAGCTCATTCCTTGAAAACCAGTTTCACATATTAGAAAACAAACAGTTCTTCTGAGAATGGACCTTTCTTGCAGATCCAGAGGAAGTCTTTAAGACATTAACTACAGTACCTATTCAGATCTCATCTCAAAGGGCTAAACCCCTACCCAGTGGGGAGCGAGAGGATATAAAATTGCATTCATTCAAACTGTTCATTCAACACCTGCAGCAGCAAAGCACTTTGCAAATGTGTTCCCTTCTGTAAAGACCACCAGTGTGCTATTATATCTCTTTTTGCCCCAGATATCTGTGCTAATATGTCCCATTTTGTGCACTTCCTCCATCAGGTCGCGCTATGCAGAGTTCCAGTTCAATTGTCAGCCATCCCTGCAGGCGGCGAGCGGCTGCCAGAGGGACAGCTATGCTGCCTGTCTGCTGGCATATACAGGGATCATAGGTAAGAGGCTGCATCCCTCAGTTGGTCCCTCTGCCAGTCTCTGGGTGGGAATTATCTCCTCTGGGTGGGGAACAGCTACTCTTACTTCCACCAGTTCAAAGCTATGAGGATAGTAAGGTGGAGAGGTGAGACTGGGATCCCAGGGAGATGCTGGGCTCTCTGAAGTGACTAGGGAGGGATCTTAAGCCTTTAGAATGGAGAAACTTTATGATAATTGCAGCTGAGTGTGAAAAACCATGCACCATAAGCTTCTGCAGGATCTCAGTGTCTCTCAGGTGGAAAGAGATGCCTCAGGATATCTGCTCTCCCAGAATTTCCCTGAAGCACCAGTGGTGCCACTAGAAATCACCATCCAGTGCTATCTTGCTGACTTCAGAGGATGTTAGATTGGGGTTTTAGATGTTGCCGAGACCCAGGTGGCAGCCGTTAGCACATGCACAGCAAGAGTCCAATGACCATTGGAATTGATCCAACCTGGTGGTGGGACAGGCTGTGTGCTTTTTAAGTCAAGATTTCACTCTGGTTTAATCCTTTCTGTGTTGTCTCTTACCATTCTGGAGACTGAGCTTGGATGTTTCAATGACAGTGTGAAAATCTTTCTATAAATTCACATAGAGTTTTTGAATGTTATTGGGGAACCTGAATTCCAAGGAGCTGCTTATTCCTTGGACTGATAGTAAATTTTAATTGAGGGCTTTGTTAGAGGTGGGGTTGTGACTGCTTCTGTCTCCTACTTGGGATCAAAATAGGCCCCTGACACCAGTGCCAGAAGGATTTTCTTATACTGTCATCATGGGAGGGCTCAGCTGAGGCTGTAAGCAGGGAAGAGTGTAAGCAAGGAGGAAAATCATTGTCCCTTCCTGAAACACCAGCCTTGCAATAACACTTCTGCATCCTTCCTGGCAGGCAGCCCCATCACACCCAACTACATTGACAACTCAACTTCCAGCATAGCTCCCTGGTGCACATGTAATGCCAGTGGCAACAGACAGGAAGAGTGTGAGAGCTTTCTGCACCTCTTCACCAACAATATCTGTCTCCGTAAGTATCACCTGATGCAGCGCTGCTACAGCAGCATTGCCCACAGACTGATGAGGCTTCTTGTGAATGAGAAGCTGCTCTGGTCTGAAGAATCTGTTGGTGTCCAACTCTCTGTACTTTCAGCAAAGGAGTTCTGAAGGCTTTGGGCATGCATGGAAATCTTGCCCTGACTTTTATCCATCTCCTCTCCACATACAGAAAATGCTATTCTGGCCTTTGGCAATGGGACCGATCTGAATGCAGCTGTGGCCCCATCTATCCCCCCCACCACACAGATGCGCAAGCAGGAGAGAAATTCCAACAGAGCTGTGGCAACCCTCAGAGAGAACATCTTTGAACACCTCCAGCCCACCAAGGTAGGAGAGGCCTTAAGATACTTAGTGATGTCTATTAACTCCTCCATGCCCTCCAGCCCTCTTCATCTCAGTTCCCTCCTTCATATGTGTAATTTCAGCTCTGTGCAGACATCCAGTCTCTCCCCCACCTCTGTGTGGCCAATTCAGCCTTTTCTTCATGTCCTCACACATTCTTTCCCAACATCAAGCATGGGGCTACATGCTTCCATTCCCAAGTAGAATCATAGAAACACAGAATCATAGAATAGTTTGGGTTGGAAGGGACCTTAAAGATCATCGAGTTCCANTGCATGGAAATCTTGCCCTGACTTTTATCCATCTCCTCTCCACATACAGAAAATGCTATTCTGGCCTTTGGCAATGGGACCGATCTGAATGCAGCTGTGGCCCCATCTATCCCCCCCACCACACAGATGCGCAAGCAGGAGAGAAATTCCAACAGAGCTGTGGCAACCCTCAGAGAGAACATCTTTGAACACCTCCAGCCCACCAAGGTAGGAGAGGGCTGATCTGGCCTTAAGATACTTAGTGATGTCTGTTAACTCCTCCATGCCCTCCAGCCCTCTTCATCTCAGTTCCCTCCTTCATATGTGTAATTTCAGCTCTGTGCAGACATCCAGTCTCTCCCCCACCTCTGTGTGGCCAATTCAGCCTTTTCTTCATGTCCTCACACATTCTTTCCCAACATCAAGCATGGGGCTACATGCTTCCATTCCCAAGTAGAATCATAGAAACACAGAATCATAGAATAGTTTGGGTTGGAAGGGACCTTAAAGATCATCGAGTTCCAACCCCCCTGCCATAGGCAGGGACACCTCCCACTAGACCAGGCTGCTCAGTGCCCTGTCCAGCCTAGTCTTGAACACCTCCAGAGAGGGGGCATCCACAACCTCCCTGGGCAACCTGTTCCAGTATTTCACCACCCTCACTGTAAAGAATTTCTTTACCCTCCTTCTTGTTGGTCACCTTCTCTTTTCTTTTGTGGCTGCTACAGAGACATACTGGAAAATACATGGGCCTTTCAAGACTGTAGAAGGAGAGCCAGGACCATTAGTTTGGCACAAGCATTGCAGCTGCCTGCAACACAGATTCATCCCTTTTTAGATGAGGAATTTGAAAATCATAACACTGAGGCGTAACTGATTAATGTTTGCTAAGCATTGGAAAAATTCATCTGAAAGGTTCTAGTCATGAGCAAATCGTTAGTTTCAAACTAATATTAAATTGAAAATATTTAAAAACAAATAGCAGATGAATTTACTGATGGTGCCGGTAGTAGGCATTAAATATTTTATTTTTAAATAAAAAGAAATGACCTTGATTTGCCACCCACTGGAGTAATTTTCAGATTTAATTATTTTTCTATTGAATAATTAACAGTGACCCTGAATTGCTGAACATTCACATAACAGAAGCTGTCAGTTAACTAGACTCCAAGGATTGAACGTGGACTTTGCACTGGGCTAGCTCTCACCTTCAGGGAGATCCCACAGACAGGTTATTTTAAGACTCCCTCATGTTTCTTTTGCTGGGAAAACACCTGATTCACCTCCCTCCACTATTTTTACCAAACAGGTCCTACCACATCCCCATCATCCATGTGACAGCAGCACATCCTTCTGCTGAGGTGTGAGTGCTGCTGGAGAATGGTCCCTGCTGACACCTCAAGGACAAACGGGGAGCTGGATCCTTTGGACTCAACTCCAAAGTCAGACCCTGTTCAATGTTTAATAATGTTCATGTCTCCACACCTGAGGAGGAAAGCTGTGATGAATTGCTAGCCCATCTGCTTCCCATCTTCCTGGCAGCGCTTTAAAATATCTCAGTTACCAGCTAATGCAAATACAAGTCTCCAGTAAAGAGGGTGCAGTTTCTCTGCAGGGGGTGGGCACTCAGGTTAGGAGTCAGTCATGTACAAACATGCCCTATATTTTAGACTAACCCACCTGGCTCCTACCTGTTGCTTGGTGAAATGTCTGCCAGCCCCATGGAGATGTTTTCAATACCCAAGGGACATCTCTGCCTGGAGAGGCCACTGAGTCAAGCTGATGGCTGGCAGTGGCTCCATAGGCTGTAGGGATCTCCACCAAGATGCAGGCATCCGCCACACACAAAGACACCTCCAACTACTGACCAAAATTGCAGGCTCCATGCTCACTTCTCTACCCAAGAGGTGACCTTACTATATGCTATGGTGCTGACACCACTTTCACTGTCACTTCCAACAGCTAACCTCCAGATTAGAGCTGGGGTGTTGATGCCAACCTTAGATCCATCCACACATGTACACACATAGCAAGGACAGATGGTCACAAAGCCCTAAATCCTCAGGAGCTCTGAGGGATCAAGGTGGTTTGGATCAATCACACCACTTACCCTGTGCTCCCTCCTTTCTCTTGCAGGTTACTGGAGAGGAGAGGCTCTTGCGGGGCTCCACTCATCTGTCATCAGGGACCTCCAACCCAGCAGCTTCCCTCCTCTGGGCAGCCTCTCCACTTCAGATGTGGCTTCTCTCTGCTCTTGTTGTGCTGAGCCTCTTTGTGATGTGAAGCCGGGCAGACACATGCCAGGCAGACTCTCTTTGTGTTGCTTTCTTTACAAAACAACCAGACCAATAACTTTTCTGATGGGAGGGGAGGGAAGAGGAAAGGGATGGGAAGGCGAAGTGAGTGTGTGGGCATCCCTTTCTTCTCCTCATCAATTTGCCAATTTATTTGATTTTATACAATCAACATCATTGATAACCAGCTCATTCTTGGTCCAGACCACTTTTTCACCCCACAGCTTTGTTGTTGTCTCTCCAGCTCTCTATGAATGAACTATAAGTGATGGACAAGTCCCTTGGAAAAGATGGAGCAGGGAGTTGAACCAAGAAATGAGAGCTGCAAAGAAAATGCTTTTGCCTGCCCAAGCCAAGCGAGGAAAGACTTTTGATGGCTAAGCTGTCAGGAGTCTCTTGAAGCCCTGACTTACGTTGCAGGGGGCACAGAACATGTCATGTGATGTGGAGTTCAGACTGTCTCCAGGGTTGTTCAGAACCCAAAGGGCAGCCCACCTGGTTCAGAAGAATGAAGGTGAGAAGGTGGTTGGTTTTGCTTACTGAAGAGGACCCTAAAGCACCTCTGGGGTGGACTGAGTTACAGTGCTATGAACTGGCTTGCAGGCATTATCCACCTACTTGAAACCATGGCCAGTGTGCATCTCCAAGCTGTCAGTTCCCCCCTGGGCCCTATTTTTATAGAACTGTGTGTCAGGTATTGATGGTGTTCAGGAAGAAACACGTGTGTTGTGTTTTGTTTAGGGCTGGATTCCTTTGTGTCCCAACCCTAACGTCTTTATTCACTGGTCCGGTAAAGTGTTTGGGGTAGGTATTTTTTTGTCACGTCCAACCAACCAGAGACCAATGGCATCCCACTCCAAGCTAATCTTTCTCCATGCAGGATGGACATGTGAGCCCATGGACACAACTCGATGCCAGCTCAATGCAACTCCTTCTCATGTGCTACCTGTGTTTCTACCAGTCTTTCAGAGTCAGTGGGTCTTCAGTCAGGGAGTTTCATGATTTATGCAAGGAAAAGGTGGCATAGAAAACATTTGATAGATACTGTCCTACAGAGACAAATATCCAGACAGGTTTTTGAAAGGGCAAGTCATGAGTCATGTCATAAGTAGGGAGTGAATTGGTGAGGTGTGTCTCCTTGAAGAGCTGGTGGATGCAATTGCTTGCATCCAGGTTAGCATACAAAAGATGTTGCCTCCTGCCAAGTGATAATTTCTCAGCTAAGAGGTGGTTTAAACAAAAGCTGGTGACGTGATCACTCTCTGCTGCAGCCAGAGCTCAGCACAGACAAATGTTTTTCCAGTCTCTTGAGACATGAGGAGACAATGCATAACCATGGGCTACTTTAGCACTCGGGCTTCTTCCCTCAAGGAGGTGAGCTGAAGACTCCCAGTGTCTTCTTGAGGGATTGAATCCCTTGTTAGGTTATGTCAAGGAAGAAGACAGTAAGGAAAAGTGAGGTTTCCCAGGATGAATGTTTAACCAAGTTCACTGCCACAGGAGGTGCAGGAATACCACCCAGAGGCCTGGGCTTTGCAGCAGCCCATTTATTCCTTGATTTGTGCTCCTTCAAGGAACACTGTTAGCTCTTTAGCATTTAGGTGTATAGAAAGGCTTAGCAGCAGCTGTTGATCCAGCAAAGTCCAACACTTTTTATTCATGTTACCTATAAATCCCTTTTTTGCTTCAGGTTCTGCTGAGAAACTACAGTAACTTTCTCGGGTCCCAATGTAAAACCACTCTTGGTTTCAAATGGACACCCATGGATGTGTAAGACATTCACAGTAATCCTCCTGGCTGCATCCCATACAAAGTTCTTCGAGGTCCCCAGGACTGTAGTACCTGGTTGTTCTAACCCAGAACTGTGCAAAGGAACATTCCACAATCTTAATCTTGTGTGCAGGGGGCCAGGTCACACTCTGAACTGAAACCTGTATGTGAAATCTTCCCTGTCAAGAAGTTCAACCAGCTGAGAAAAGCAGGCAGGGAGGCAGGACTACAGGCAAGAAAATCCCTCAACTCACTTCAAAGTGCAGTAGCCATGCACTGGGTCGCTGTGAACATCTCCCTGTTACCCAGGATAATGGTGTCCTCTGAGAGGCTGTGGAACCATCTGTGCACCACTAGCTTCAGGTCCTCTAACATACAGGTGAGAAAGGGATTAAACCCTGATGCTCAGCCCTTCAAAGGCAAGGAACTACCTCAACACCATGAGGTCATGCTGTGAATTACCTTCTACCACTTTCCTTTTAAGTGCTGTAGTCATGTCCTGCTCTTCTACACAGCTGGTCACCAGCATTTAATCTTCTTGCATGGGCTATACCTCTGCATGGGATGGACAAGCAGGTGGCAGCAATTTTCCAAGAATACTCACTCCTGCTGTCTTTCATAGCTCCATTCCTGTTCCTCTTGTAGCTCACTGGCATTGAAACCTACTCAGATTACTGGAGATGGAGGAGAACTTAGAGGTTACCTAGTCCCTTATGTCCAGCAGCAGGCTGCCTTCACACTTTCTGGCATGTTTCTCTTAAACGTTTTTTTAACAATTCTGGTGAGAAACATCATCATTTCCTCTGGATCTGGATCTTTCCTTAAAGCCTCCTTAGGATGTGAGTTGTCTCTAAGCATTGCGGGCCAAAGAGACCCTTGCAATTTATTCTCAAGTCCTCAGTTTTGGGAGGCTGTAGAAGGTGACAAGTGTTTACCATGGACTCAGTGCTATCTCATATAAAGGTCAAAAAAACATGGAAAACATCTGCTGGTGTCCTTGGAAAATTGCACAGTTAGTGTAAATGGGTGTCTGCTAGAGTTTGCAAGGTCTCCTTCTCCTGCCATGGGAGGGGCCTCAGAAGCATCTTTAGGGTTGAGGTTACAGGTTTGAAAATCCACTCCCTGTCCTCAGCCTGTGTCCTGTGCTGGGAGTTTGGATACAGCATCCTTCAGGCACCACCCCAGGACGGGTCCTCCGCTCCCAGGCATTCCTCACCATCACTTTGAAATAAAGTAAGTAAGTTGGAGAGAAGGAAGCCTCTAGCCCAGCAGACAAGAGCCAGAGGGGTGGGATGGGCAGTCATATTGTACAGAATTTAGAAAAATAATGATCCAAAATCTGCATGACTTTTTCCTCATAATTTCACCCTTTTTGTCAATATTTAATGTCAATTCTTCCTCCAAGCCTGTTCACGAATTAAACTTTGCAAAAAAGCAGTCCTTATGGAGGCAGGAAACCAAATTACATTTCCTCTCCCTTGCCCCACCTCCAAACACAACACATGCACAGGTGATTTTTTTTCCTCCTGAGAAAAGTCTGGGATTTTTTTTAAATGACATTTCATCTCTGCTGAATTCTGCAAAATGAACTGTGGATCTTCATTTTTAAGCCTCTTGACCAAAGTCACGGCCACTTGTAAAAGCAAAGGACTGAGCAAGCCAAGAGAAAGGGAGACAATTTTTTTAGGAATTACTCCATACCTGAGGGCCTTCATAAGCACAAAGTAGAGTCAAGGGGGGGGAAAAAAATCTAAGAAAATAAAGAATGAACCAGCAAAGCTTTCTGTAGCCACCAAACTCTATTATTTTGGCTGCTCAGCACCATTCCCAGTGGTTTGGCAGACCTGAAAGCCTGTGAAATAGTGTCTGTGTACAAATCCCACATCGTTGTCAAAGCAGGAGCACAAGCAGGGAGGGAGACAGCAGGGCTGGGAGCTGTGCTGGAGCTATGGTGATCCTAAAGGCTGAGTGAGGATGGTTGGTATCTCTGCCTGTGCTACTGGGGTATAACCTGTACTTATCTCTTCTGTACATGTCAATATTCAAACATATCCATGAATAAAGCACACATGCATTTTCCTGACCCTCTGTCCTCTGTCTTTGATGCTGCCTGTCCATGCCATCTGCTGAGCTTATAGGTCCCAAGACATTATGGACAGCTGGAAGAAATGGAGGGATGTCTGGGGGAGTTTCGCTCAGTGGTTGGCTGTAAACCCCACTCTGCTGCCTACCAGCAAGGAGGGGCTGCAGGTGAAAAACCAACTCTGCTGAGATGGAGGCACATCACTGCCACTCAGGGCCAGGCTGGACAGGGCTTTGAGCAGCATGGTGTAATGGAAGTCTCCCTCTGCATGGCAGGGGGTTGGAACCAGATGATCTTTGAGGTCCCTTCCAACTCAAACCATTCTATGATTCCATGAAACAGACCCACATGAGTCCTGGGGATGCCTGTGCTACCCATGGGGGTGACAAATGCAAAGATATGGGAATCATAGAATCATAGAATAGTTTGGGTTGGAAGGGACCTGAAAGATCATCAAGTTCCAACCCCCCCGCCATAGGCAGGGAACCCCNAAAATTCCTTCCCCTGCCTTTCTGTAGGACCCCCTCAGGTACTGAGAAGTTACTATGAGGTCCCCTCTGAGCCTTCTCTTCTCCAGGCTGAACAACCCCAACTCCTTCAGCCTGTCCTCATAGGGCAGTTGCTCCAGCCCTTTGACCATCCTCATGGCCCTCCTCTGGACCCGCTCCAACAGCTCAATGTCCTTGTGTTGAGAGCTCAATTGTTGAGGGAACAATTTGAGGAAGATTTAGCTCAAAGCCAGTGCCAGCACAGGAGGAGGGATCAGATGTAGCAGGGATGGAAATAATTGCCCCTGTAATCAGTGGCACATGGAGCCACTCATGCTGAGATGCCACTGTGTAACCTGGGTGGGTGGGTGGCAATAACTGGAGGTGGCTGGAGCTGCACCATCCTGCAGGGCACAGGAGGAGGAGAGATGGAGGAGGAGGAAGGGTGGTGGTTCATGCCAACCCAGGAGACTTTTGTTCATGCCACAAACATCTGTGAGTTATTTTTGGCACCTTAAAAAAAAAAAGGCAGAAAAAAACACAGGAAAATAGATTAGAAGCAAATTGGAAGTTTTCTTGCCAATTTCTGTGTGGAAAAAATTATAGAAAAAATCTAGAAATTTTATATAAAAATACTGACCAAAATTCAAGTCTGTTCCTAAAGATAAAGTGAGTTCAAGGTCAGCACGCAAAAATCTGGTGAGGGATGGTCCAGGTCAGACAGTAATGGAAGGTGTCAGCAGCTGATGGGCTTCAGGGGGGACTTGGCCTTGAAGGACATCTTGTATGGTCACAAGCTCTGTCCTCACTCTTGCAGGATATGGACTAGGGCAGCAAGTACTGGTTTGAATGATAAAGGGTGAGGGGCTGGTTAGGACAGTCCTCCTCTGGGTCATAGTAACTGGCTTCAAGCAAGCCTGGAAATCACCCTTGAAGAGATTTTTAGAGCAGGATGAACACTAACTGAACACTGACAATTAGAGGGGACTTTGCCTGACCCCCTACTTCTATCACATGCTTGGGTATTGTTCTCTGGGGACACTGGCTGTGCCCACAACAAAACTGCCCCCCAGTTCCTCCTTCAGCCAGGGATATCAGACAGGGAAAAATGCTAAAGCAAGAGCAGGTGAAGTGATTTTGCCCAGTTTCCAGAGAAAAGGTCCTAACACCTATAGCCCCCAGGGCAGAAGAGATGGGCCTGGGGCATCTCCCCCCTGTTCCTCTCTGGTGAGATCTGCAGGCAGGACCCAGTGGAGCCCAGCAATCCCCCATCATGCTGCAACTGCAGATGCAGCACAAGCAGCTGATGTACAACTGCTGCAAGGGGACGTTTAAAGCAGCAACAACAATTTACCATCCGTTATCTCCACACAAACGCTGCTAATGTGCTGATAGGGGTGGATGCATCTCGCTTTGGTTATTAAAATGTTTTCTTTCCGTGCTGAGTGGGAAAACGGTGGCTGTTTAGCCAAAGGGAAGCTGCAGAATTAGATCTGACATGAAAAATGTTCAAAGCACTTTTTCTTTTTTTGTTTTCCCTAAAGAGAAATGGGAACAATTTCTGGTGGGAGCAGGGATCCCAGGGAATGTGTCAATGAAAACGCTGTAGGAGGGACATTGTGTGGCTGACTGGAAAGGAGAGCTGATAAAACAGTCAGAGAACTGCCGGTGGGACAGATGGAGAAACGCTGACACTGGAGTTATCTCCATGCTCTGCTTCAGTTCCCCATCACAATGATGCTCTATGGTCAGCTGTCACAATCCAAACCTCCCTGTCGAATCTCTGCTGCCACACTAAATTCAGGGGACAGCAAGAGGACCAGGAAAGATTAAATCACACCCTCTCACAGCATCGCTGGGCCAGCTCCCACGGGATGAGATCAAGAAGAAGCCTGTGTCCTGCAGGCTGTGTGCATGAGGAGCTGCACCCTGGGCTTCCTGCCAGCAGCAGGGCAATAAAGCAGAGTGAACTGTTGTCCTCCCTGCTAGAGCCAGAGTGCTCAGAGGCACTTTTGGCACTGTTATTTTGGCTCAATTCCCTGCAGCTGTGGCTTCTAGGAGATGCACAGGAAGGTCTGAGTGGGGACACAGGAATACAGGCAAATGGAAGGATCTGATCAAGCACCTCAAGGTTATCTACCTGAACATTTGAATCTTGCTCTTTTATCTGGGGGAAGATCTAACTTTCCCTAAGAAATCCCTAATGCAAATCCCTAAACCCAAGCTTGTTACCAAGTTTTGAATCACTGTGGAAGAAACAAGGACATCATGGACCTGACCTCAGTGCTGGCCATGGAGTGATGATCAGAGTCCTAGGGTCATGTGATGGGAGGTGCTGGAGCTACTTGCATTGCAGACATAGTCTGATGAGGGACTGCTGTTCCTGGATGCTCCTGCAACAGGGAATGCTGGGAGTCATCTCTAACCTGGGTCCCGAAATAACATGACCAGCTCATAAACTCATCATCTGGTCCCAACAGTCATCTTCCTAAAATATTCCCCTTCTAGTTTACCTCATGCCTCTGAAAATATCTCCAAGTTTTGTCACTCATTCCTCTACCTGTTTCATTGCTACTTCATTACTTCAGAAAAACCCTCAAGGAGAAATGCAAAACTTTGTAGTTCTTTATTTTATCGGGGAAGCTTGTTTGGGGTTTTTTTAGTTGTTTGGGGGATAGGGTGTATGTTTTTTGGTGTTTTTTTTTGTTTGATGGGGTTTTCATTTGTTTACCTTTGGGGGGCAGGTTGTTTGTTTTTTGTTTTTTCCAAAATGGTAAGCTGTGGAGCTTTAACTCACTTGAACATCTCTCACTCCATCCACCTCCTCCCATTAATGGGGAAGAAAAGCAAGTGTTTGTGCTTCCACAATACCCAAAGATGATTTTACTACCAACAATCTGATGTGTTTAGCCCATCAGAGAGTTGTCCCAAACTCCACCTTTTATATGGATACAGAGAAACAACACTCCATCAAAGTCCAGACTTCCCACAGGGTTGTGTTAAATTGATTCCTTCATAAAAAGTTTAGTAATTGTTTCCACTCTTCCTGTAGATGATTGGAACTTACAGCTTGTGGAAAGAAGGACTGCAAGGCGAATACTTCTCTGTCTCCTTTCCCAACTGTGCTCATTAATGACAGGTGACACTGCAAAGAGCATTGTCTTGGACATACACAGAGTCTTGGAGACCATCCACACTCTCTTCCATTCCTTCCCTGCAAAACTCATTTCTCCATCGCAGAAGGAAAATCAAAGCGTAGATGAAATGTGCCCTCATACCTTTACTTTTTATCCTGCTGTCCAAAATGAGCTTAAACTTGCTTGATAACCCCTACCCCCTGCCCACTTCATTTCAAGCCTGGACACCCCCGTGCTGTGCTTTCAGACTGGCAGGCTCCACTCAGCTCAGCAGTACTTTCTGAGAGCTGGGCTTCTGCATCCAAGTTTAATACCGTGGGATGAAGCAGCACAACGGTCTTCAGAGATGGCGGTGACTGAAACCTTCATGGCTCATAAATGTCAGGTTCAACTCTGCTTCATCTCAGCAGTGCTTAATTTCAAAGCTGAAGAGCAACATAAAAATAAATGGAGAACAACGGATTGTGTCTCAGCAGGAACCTGCTTCTGGATGCTGGGTGCACTGCACTCGAGCTTCCAAGGGCTTGGGAGAGGGTCACCTCCAACTTTGCTCTCCCAGCTTTTGGGAACATATGAATCATAGAATCATAG